>VYXH01009019.1:27346-79171 GCA_013397275.1 Burhinus bistriatus
ACCAAAATTTTCTTATTTTTTTTTAAAAAAAAAAAAAAAAAAAAAAAAAAAAAGATGAAAACCCACAATGCCTTAGAATGTATTGCAAATGAGGCATTCCATTTGCTCCATGCAGCATCTGACAAATTTCACATGTATGTCAAGATGCAGGAACTCTAAAAATTGCATTCGATGCATTATTACTTTTTAGGTTTTATCTGAACTTTCCAAATTCTCTCTGAAATGTGTGAAGAGGCAAAGGATCACTTTCAGCCTGTACAAAACTAAACTTGGTAACTCTTGATTCTATCTGGAAGGGAAAATAAAATCTGCTGTCTTTATTTTTGTCTGTACAGATGCTAATCTTGAAGTAGTTTTATGTTAATCAGTCTTAATAACTGCAGAGAAAATTTGTTAGCCAGATTTATGTGTGTTTCCTTCTGAAAGAAAAGATGAGAACTGAAAAGTAATAGCTTCAAAATTTTTCTTTACTGCAAACCATACTGAAGTAAAGTTTGGAGTTTTTTTATACTTCCCTTCAGATGATGGAAACATGGAAGAAGATGATACACTTCCTATAAAATGTAAAACGTGCACGTTTTCCTTGTAAATGGCATGTAGGAGTAGGGTGAAAAGAGCCTTTGAATGAGCATGTCAATTACTGCTACAAAACCACATAAAGTAGAAGTAACTGTAACAAGTCATTTTAAACGTGCAGCTTACAGGTACATTCTTTTTACTACTCTGGGCCATCTTCTCTGTGTTGCAGGCTCAGAAGGAGCTCTGAGTGTTGTGGCGCACCACAACTTCCGTGCAACCATGTGGCAGTATTGCATGGCAAGGTTTGCTCAAAGGTCCAACAGTGGTAGTGGTAGGTGTATGAAAGTATTGGACATGAAGTCCTCGTGGTGTTTGATCACTTAAGATTTGAACCTACCTCTGGATGCTCAGACTTCCTGACTTAAGAATGGTTTCTTCTGTTGCTCTCCATTAAGATTGTTTCATCTTTGTCCAGTTGATAAGGCTCTGAAAATTCTCAGTATCACAAATGTGAAAAGATAGAGAGAGATGTATTGCCGCAAACTTTGAAAATTCCATCTTCAGGGCATGCTTTTTTCAGGTAGCAACCTGAAGTAGCCTTACTCACTGGAACTGACTCATGTTGTGGCTCATTTCTAATTTATGTATCTCTAAGTTTTTAATACTATTTCTCTTCTCATTTTGTCTCCATCTACTTTCTGTCCTCCTGTGGGGAAAAAGGAGGAGTTATTGTTGTTGCTTTAAATTACAGTACAAGCTGTTTGAACTGCAAGCTTTAACGTTTATTTTTTTGATCTCAAGTGTGGTGTGGCTCTGAAATACTTATGTCTACAAATAGCGCATCGTAAGTGAGATCGAATTGTAGCTGGGCTCCTAGATCAGGACCTAAGCCCAGTTTCTTCTTGTATCACAGACTTTTTCCACCTCTACTGTGCAGATTCCTGATATGGGAACTTACTGTTTTCCTGGAAGGTATTTCATGCCAATTCTCAGCAAAGTTAGGAGTAATAACCGTCCTCAGTCAAATATCAGTTCAATGTGCGGGCAACCACAAGCTAAAAGCTTAAATCATTGTATTTGTGTTTAGGCCATAACACTTCCAACTGAGAAATTGTTTTGGACCTTGTAGAAATTGCATCTAATGTGGATTGACCTAAGTTCTTGTGGCAGTGTTCCTCAAGTCACTCATATTACTGCTGATGTGGCATGTATGTGTGTGCCCCATAGTTGTCAGAACACAGACTATGGCTTCACTGCCTTCAGTATAATGAAAAATGGCTGTATATGGTCCTTTTTGCTTGGGAAGCAGTATAGATGTGTTTGTGCAACAAGGGGTCTGGCTGAAAGGCAACTGACTGAGAAGGTACAGGGCATACATTACCAGAAGTAGTGGTGTCATCTGAAGGTTCGTCACATGAAATTAGAAAGGCAGCTCTACAGTTGCAGCCGCTAACGTTCTCACTTCAGTGTGTGGGTCATTTAAAATTACGTTATTGTCATGTTCTTATCCTTCCTGCATAATATACATACTGGAAGCAAACACTAGAATTATTTTGGTGAGTTTTAAAGTTTTGTTAGATATGTCTTGTTTGTATTGCTTCTCTTTGGGTGAAGGCATGGAATCCAAGTGGACAGAACTCAGAAATACGAATCACATTTAATAAATTTTAAGTACTTATAAATACAAATCCAAATAGAAAAGCTGTCTAAAAATTAAAATGTTTTGGAGTCCATTGTCACAGTATCTCCTACAGGCAAGAAGCCTGTATGAGGATGTTGCATTAAAAATTAGATATTTCTTCTGCTTCTTGATTTAATATTGCAATTTACAGTACTGATAATTCTCAGAAAATTTAATCTTTTATTGCTGGGTGGAGGGTTTCTTGTTGTTTTGTTTGGTTTGGGTTTTTCACATTAAAATTAAATTACTTTATTTTCATTACTGCTGACTGAAAGGTGAACTGTAAGTTTGGAATATGATGGAGAGATTGAGCTGCTAGCCCTGGTACAGACTGGGTAATCAAGATTTATGTTAAATTTGCATCTAAATCTTTATTTAGCTTGTATTTGTAACATGTGTATCTCCATTGCAAAGGCAGGAGGCTTAGTGTTTATGGTTAGAGGAGGTGTTTGCTACCTGTTTTGACCCCATGAAACACATAGTGATGTGCTTAATGTGACATGATGGTATGACGTTATATGTGATAATGCATGTAGATTTTGAACTTTGCATTGTAGGATTACTTTGCTTGCTTGACAATTTTATCTTTGTTAAGGTTGGTGAGGGGAAACCTATGAAATGCTCTTCTTTCCTTACGCTTTTGAATTAATTTAGTTTCTCTTTGTGTGTAGGCTAAAAAAAGATTCTGAAAAAAAAGTAGCAATATACTAAGCATGAGCTTATTGAGCATAATGCAGTTGTCCTATTCGAGACATTAAGTTTACTGTAGGTTTTTCTTCCCTTAGGTTAAACACAGATTCCAAATATGGTTTGAAATCACCACCCGCTTTGGAACTCTGATCATATCACAACAAAATACTTAATTTAGTCATAGCTTTTGCTTCCAGTCAGGACATGGACTTTTTTTTTCC
The DNA here is from genome assembly GCA_013397275.1 of Burhinus bistriatus. Taxonomy (NCBI): domain Eukaryota; kingdom Metazoa; phylum Chordata; class Aves; order Charadriiformes; family Burhinidae; genus Burhinus; species Burhinus bistriatus. The sequence continues at coordinate 30,458 of VYXH01009019.1, forward strand.
TTTGGGGGTAATATGAAAGCCAGACTGCAATGGCTGCTAGAGATTGTGCACATTGTAAGGAGTGTTCCTTGAAGTAATGCACTGTGAACCTTGTTCAGCAGGAATGGCCACGTATAGCGTTGCAGGAAATCTAGGGCTAGTTGGCTTGTGTACACTGATGAAGTGTTTCTATTCCAGCTCTGTCTCTGAAGATCTGGGTTGCAGACGTGGAGAGTTTAGCAGAAAGCATTACGGATCTGTGGAGCTTGTAAGTTTACATACCCTGTCCTTTATTTTAGCAGCTTATAATGCAGAGCTCAAATCCTTTTCACTTCCAGGTAAAAAATTTGATCTAGTTTGGAAAATGTGCTTTCTAAACTGGATTTGAAAGTTATAGGGTAATAAAAATAGACTTCAGAGTAGATACATTAGACCTGTGCTAGGAAATCTTTTTGCTACCTTATTTATGAATATTTCATCATAACGGGACAGGAAGTGTTACGTAAATACCATGTTTACCGCCAGATGGAAATTGAGCCTTTTTTCCTCTTGTAAGCTGAAGATTGCAAAATATTAGCAAAAATATTTGAAGTACTTGCAATTATGTGACTTAAAAACGGTGTGCATGCTCGTGTGTGTACATATATATGTGTGTATATGTGATTTTATGTGTACATGCCTCAGAGTAGTGGGAGAGGGTTTAAAATTAAAAGAACTAATCAGAATAAGGATATTGAACACTGTTCCCTAAAATCCGTCAGTTATCCTGCATTTTCTTCGAATTCAGATACTAAGTTGGCACTTCATTTTTCTCATATACAAAATTCTTCTCTGCTCTGAAAATAGCAGTATGTCAGCAGTTAAAATAATGTCACTCTGTATACAAGGCCATAATGAAATTACATAAACTTACTGTAGGAAAACAGAAGTGGGGAGGGGTAAAGAAACTGAAGTCCAGCTCTCTTACTGTGGGAAGAAATCACTAATTTTCTACTAGCTATAGTTGTAATTGAAAGTTCTTGGAGAGTATATTTATTAATATGTATGTAAATTGGGCGTAAATTGGTGGCTTAGTTCCTGGAAGTTGCATTGCAAGAACACCGGCTATCTTTCTTTTCTTTCCATACATTCCACATATTAGATGTGGTGTTTTAATCAAAAAGCAAGTGAACTGCTTTCTGCTAAGAGGCTCTTTTATTACTAGTACTTAAATTCTTTAGCTGGAAAAGAAAAATTTATCGGTGATTATAAATTCACAGTAAGCTCACACAAATGGTCTTGTCTTTTGATTGGTTTTCTTAAAATTCTGCTAGTATTTTATGAAGGTGTGTCCTTTTTATCTTTCGGAATACAAACATATAAAGGTGCTTGTTGCCCTTTCAAATTTTAAATGTTTAATAATGAACCTTTGTTGCTTAATATTTTCCATGGCAGCATCTCAGTTGCTCAATTATTTCCATCTTTTTTTTATTACAACACAATTATTTTGTCTCTGCCCTAAACGATTTTTCCTATGTCTTTCCCACTGGTGTAGTATGACCATAATTTCTCTTACATTTTATACAAGGCACCAAGTTGTGTTGGAGTTTTTGCCATGTTTGTTTATTCCTGACGTAGCCTCAGAACACTTCAAAGGAAGGAGCAAAGAGAACTTCAAAATGTTGTGATAACTGTTCTACAAAGTAAAGGGAGAAAGTATTATCCTAGAATAACATGCATTGGTAGAAGGAAGCAAGGAATGATATACTGTTGCATAATTGTTGTTCAGATCCCATTTCTTAAATTTGGCATGATGTGTGACAACCTCATTTTTTACAGTTTTGAGAGGTGTAACATGCAATATCATTGGCAGCATTCTCCTCTTCTCTTGTAGGGATTCTAAGCAGTGTTGCTGAACATGTCAGAATTGTCATGTTACCCTATGTTTTATTGAGTTCTCAAGAGCTTTTTTAACAACAAAGAGAGTTTCAGTGTTCTTGGAATGCCTGGATTCCCTTATAAAAAGACCAGGCACTCTTTCCAGAGTGTTTGTGAAACTATTGAAGTTTTCAGCTGGAAACAAGCCGTATTTTCTGATGTTAATGCTGGAAGCAGACCAGGACATCTCCTGTATCTTATGTTGTTCAGTATCATCATTGAGTATTATGTTTGGAGATTCTTGCTGCTCTCTGTCTTCTGAAAACATCAGTAAATAAAATGAGTAAAAGACTGCTAGTCCCAGTAATACTGCCAACAAGTGGAGTTTCAGGCTTAGCAAGGCTGAGAGGACAAGAATCATGTCTGTAAGAGCCATTGTTTTGAAAAGAGCAAGCTTCAAGATCAATTTCTGGAAAGTGGACAAGCCCTTCTGTACGCATTCTGTGTGTTGATGCAGCCAAAATCTGAGACAGGAGAATTTCTGGTTAGTACTAGGATCTACCAAAAGACTGACCAGCTTTCCTGCTCATGCCTCCTTAGAGTTATGATTGCGTCATTCCAAATCTGTAGTGAAATTAGTAGTAGCTGTGCTGATCCCTTCTCTGTGGGTAGTCATATGATGCCTAGGAGAAGAAGAAACCACAGTAAGCTTTCATTGCTGATCATGTGGCTATTTTTGGAACTAGAACCTCTGTCTTAAACTCTCTTGTAGCTTATATCTAGTGATGCTGATGGAGCCATTCAAAGAGCTGGACGGTTCCGTGTGGAAAACGGCTCCTCTAGTGAGGTAAGTGGCTAAAAATACTCATAGAAAGCTGAAAAAAAAAACTTAGCTTCAGTTATTCTTCACCACTGAAAGATGTATTCGCAGTCAATTACTAAGGAAGAGGACTTGAAAAATGCTAAATAAATGTGAGAATCTAAGAGGAGGGAGGTGGTGGTTTTTCCCCCCAAAATCTAGCTTAGCTTTTCTTTAAAGAGTATGCAATCTCAACAATTTAATTTTTTAAGGGAAAAGCTGGTATTTTGTTTAGTTTTGGTAACATTTTGCTCACCTGATCATGTTAGAAGAAAAATACCTGTCTTATCCTCTGAATAACACTTCGCAGTCATCACTTTATATTGGTGTCCTGATGATACTACTATGTTCAAGCTGACCTTTGTACTTTTATTTCTTGGAGTGGTGAGGTTATAGCTTCATTTTTTCCCCTCTTAGTTGTCTTTTGGCAGCTATACTTATCTTTAAATACAAGAGAAAGAAACTGAGTGGAGCCTGAGAGTCATTCCCTCCAGATTCCTGTGCTGTTAAACTCATTGTGTGTCCCTGCAACCACTCCAGTGACACTTAAGTTTCTACTTATCTTGATTTTTGCTCTTCCTTTGCAAAACTTTTTCAGCTGTAAATATCATCTTAATATTGAAAGAAATAAGACCTTGTATTCTTGAAATATATGTAAGCTTGTATTGAACTATTATTAACAGTAGACCATTACTGATCATGTGTTTCCATCGGCACTGGGTGCAGAATTTAAAGCAATCTAACTCTTCTGCATCAAATCTCTGTGGGGTCATGTTCTGTATACTGTCTTTTTAGTTCAGTTTCATGCAGTTCAAAAGCTGATTAGCTTGTATCACAGAATGATTTTTCTGAGTGGGTGATGAATGGTCACATGATGAATGAATACGGAGAATGGCTTTTTCTCTCCCTATGTTAATTCTTAGTGGAAAATGATTGAGGGGTGTTTGGGAATTTACCTTAACCAGCCAATACAGACACAATGCTGAAGAACTTCCAGACCATGCTCTGATCTAGCGAGGAGTCCTTGAGGATTATTTTGGGAAGAACTGAGAAAATCAGAGCTGGAGGCAGAATTCTGCTTGTTAATTTATTCATGTTTAAGTTTTAAAAACACTGGTCTCCAAATTCCACATTGATACCTCCTTTTCAGTGGAATATTAAGCTATTACCCGTGATGGCAGTACAATAGGAAAAGTCTGTAGTTACTTAAAAAGAAAAGAGAAAAAAAAGAACAGAAGGAGAAATTTTAATTTCAAATGCACAACAACTGACTTCAGAATAATTCTTTGCTTTTTAAAAAACAGTATACAGCTAAAACTCTTCTAGTGAATCAGCCACTCTTGATTGGCTTTTGCCTATATTATGTTCTCCTTTTTTTTTTTCACTCGGCATTTGATCTGACAGCCTCCCAATTCTATTTCAGAATACAGACTGCACTCCAGGTACATGGCACAGAACGGATGTGCATTTGGAAAACCCAGAGTATCATACAAGATGGTATTTCAAATATTTTTTAGGGAAAGGTAATTATCTTTTTGCTAATGGATTGAAGTTTTGATCAATGAAAATGCAGTGTAGCTTTGAGTTGCTATATATTTAAATATGGAAAAAAGTATGGTATTGATTTAGTATTAATATGTTTCCTGTTCTGTACAGAAAACAAGTTCTTGTTTCATGTGTTTTTAACCTGAAGACAGAGGTTGGGTTTCTGTAAGCAGCAGGACCCCAGCTAACAAAAAGGGATGTTTTGAAACCCTTCTTGGCCTTGAAGGCTGTACCTGTCTCTTGGGTTTTTTTACACATCTGTATATAAGTACATAGTTATTTATGTAGATAAGTATCTGTTTTTACATATGAATGTATATATTTACACATTTATACACGTTTCTCTGTGTGCACGCATGTATGTCTGTGTATGCACGCGCGAGCAGGTGTGTGTCTCTTCTTTATGGTTGATAATGCTGCTTGTTTTTTCCTTAACAGTTCATCAAAATTATATAGGTACAGATGCAGAGAAGAACCCTTTCTTTCTGTCTGTTGTATTGTCTGACCAAAATAATCAGCGCGTTCCTCAATACCATTCAATCCTTTGGAGAAAAACAGTAAGAAACAAATATTGAACTGCTGCTCTGACTTTTCTTTTTTTGTTTGCTTGTTTTGGTTATGTTTGTCCTACACTTTTTTGCTTTCTTCAGAATTTCAGTATTTAATACTTATTTTTCATTTTATACAATAAGAACATATAATTCTAACATGGTAGATAAAACTAAACCATCTTTGTAGAGAACATTATACTAAACTTTCTGACAAATATATGATGACAGATATTTTTCAATTATTCTTACCTGCAACTCTGTGTTATTTTTCGAACTGTTGTCTAAATTGTTCTTGATTATGTCCTGTGATAAATTTAGGCAACGACTTTATATATCTTCTAGGATTTTCTTACACAACCTTAAGAAAATAGGCAGTTGTGATACTGGTTTCACTAAATTGTTTAATGAATTTTTTTTCACTTAACGTTCCATAAAAGCCTTTTATCCAAGCAGTTGATTTAAAACTTACCTGTATGCATGCATGGTTCATTTTTAAAACATTTTTTTTAAAGAAATAGTTTGTAATGTCAGCTGGTTTCAGTAGCTGTCATACCACATGCCAAGGTAGTCAAAACTAAGTAAATAATTTTGCACGACCCATGACTTCACATTCAGTTTCTCTTCTTTTTTCTTTTTTTTTTTTCAAACCAGTAATAAATATTGCTAAGTGAAACTAGCACAGTTTTTTTCTTTGTTTTTTTACTTTTTTTTTTTAATTAATATTCCTATTTGAATATACAGAAAAAGTCAGTATGTCCTGTAATATCTCCTAGCTTTTTTTTCTTTATAGGGTACTCAGAAAATATGTCTCCCTTATAGTCCCACAAAAACATTATCGGTGAAATCTATATTAAGGTATGCATTTACAAATAAGTTATCAGTTAAGATATTTGTCCATATGCCTTTTCCTGTAATTCCGAGCTTGTGTTGCATGGTTGTACTGAAAGATTTAGAAAAGCAGTAAAAACAGGTTTACAAATCTTAATCATTGAACGCAGCAAAAAGGGATTTTAAAGCCTGTTCTGAAATAGACAAAGTGACAAAATGGTGAAAAATTCTTAGCACTTTTTCTTCAGCACAGGGACTATTTTCAAGATAATTGGAAAACAGGTGCTCAGTGGAACTGCAGTGGCTGAAGAGAAATATCTTTTTAAATTAGATAGACAATAAACAGACTTAAGGATCAGCAGATTTTGACTAGAGAGGTGGTTATTATGTGGCCCTAGCAGGCGGAAGCAAACAAGGGAGAAACCAAGAATTGTTTCTTCAGTTGACTGTCTTCATGTAAGTCTCACTATTGGTGTGTTATACACACTGTCAGTGAAGCCAAGAAAATTCCTTTCCCCAGCCAGAGTCTGTATGGGCGTGCTCATACTCTGTCCTGCCTCTTTTGTGGCAGAAGAGTATATAAAGCAAGCAAGGCCAACACCATTTCTATTTCTTTCAACACTATAATCAGCTGAAATGTCAGAGCACCAGTTCGCAAAGTGTTCATTCAAATTTAAGCTGCAGTTTTTACAATCTAATCATGTGGTGTGATTTCTCAGATCCCTCACTGACATCATCTTCAAATGCATCTTCTGTAAGGATTGTACCTCCTCTAGAAACCCATAAAAAGGGCCTTCATTACTGAACAGGTAGTGTGTACCACATAAATGGGCAGCCTGCGGGTCTTCAGAACCTTTGATCTGTATAGAGTACAAGCAAATGTCTCTTGCTTGGTTGAAGCCGGTCCACCGGATGACACTGCCAGTGCTGATGCGAGAGGAAAACAGGGTGTGTGTTGTGATGTGAAGGTAGTACCATCAGATCTGGATTTTTCTACAACTACACGAGACTTCTGAGAGGTCCCAGACCACTGAATTTGCCAGGGAGGCTAGCAGGCCATCGAGCCTCACTTCTTAATTCTGGTTTCCTGGGCTGTGGCTCTGGTTTGGAGTGTTAAGATGATGAGTTGAAAACACTTCAGATCTCTTTCATCTCCTTCATCAAGATGAGCTAAGTCCCTTCTACAGCAATGGCTTGAATAGTGTTCCGAGTTGTCATTACTGCGTGCTATTCCTGCATAAGCACCTGATTTTCCGTGTCTGCCCACGAATCACTGAACTGTCTCTTCCTAATGTCCCTTTCTAACGCAGTATCTCCTTCCACTGTCACTCACATACACATTTTTGGTTGGGCATCCCAGAGTGTAGAAGCTTTGTCTTCTGTTAACTGGGGTCATAACTCCTTTCCTGGAACACCCTCACGTGTCCCACCCTGTCATGCTCTAGTATTTTACAGAGGAAAATGCAGGCTTATTTCAGACCTTGTTCCCCATTTCTCCCAGTCTGTGCCACCTGCGATCAGCTGGATAAATGCCATCTCCTTTTGCCCACTTGGGCTTGGTCTAAAATCTCTTCCCTGACTATTCTTTTGCTTTTACAGTCCTTGAGCCTCCCCTCAGACCTGATTGATACTCCTTTGACATTTCACCCTGTTCACAGCCAGTGTGAGTCTAGCTACAGACTGTCTCAAAGAATTTTGGTTACATTAATAAACCATTTTTTTCTAAATTAATTGGAACGTTTTAATCCCTTTCAAAAGGAACTAAAGCAAATGCTGCCTGCATTGTTATCTAGCATAAGCAATGATGGAGAGGTACATCAGATTTGACCTCCTTGCTAGTTCACTGTGCCCCAGATAGACTGCATTCAGCACTCTGTGATGTGCTGTGCAGTTCTAGAAATTAATGCTGGGGGGAAAAAAAGGGCAAAAATAATAGTAAATGCAGAAACACGAGTTAGGAAAAAATACGATAAATTAGATATTTCTGTTTATTGAGGAAGCTGATCTTCCTTCTTATTTAAATACTTTTTTCTGTTTGTGGATCTTTGGCATGTGAATTTGATGCTGAACTGCTCGTTTTTCATTTGACTTGCCTTGAATTATTTTAGAAGAGAGAGAAGAAAAGCTTACAAAATACGGTAGGGTCAATGGTTGGACTAGATGATCTTAAAGGTCTTTTCCAACCTAAATGATTCTATGATTCTATTAATAGGTTATTCAGTCCTCCTAAAATGCTCACAATGGTTATGTATAAAGCCAAAGTGAAGGGTGATGGAATAAAGCACTGTACTTTATAAGTAAATACGGTAAATTTAAACCTGATCTCCATCCAGGGTCTTAGTAATTTCTGGTTTTTTTAAAATCCAAAAGAAGTTTAGGAAGTCTTGGAGGTTAGTATTGTGGGAAAGAAATGGCTATTCCACAAAACATTCCATGTAAGAGAGACTCTTTGAACAATTCCTTTTGTAACCAGTTCTAACTGCAACCAGTTAGGGGTTTAATGTTGAAATGTATACTTTCCCTTTTATAAAGCAGTATTTCATTTGCATTTCAGTGCTATGAGTCTTGACAAATTTGAGAAGAGCCCACGGGAAATTTTTCATCCTGAGATACAAAAGGTAGACGGTGACTTCTTTTTTTGTTTGATTTTCTTTATTATTTTCTGGAAAAATAAGTCATTAAGTATAAATGCTACTAGTTTGTTTCTTTCAGTAGCAGGATAATAACGATGAGTACTACAAAGTAAACTATCAGTTGAACTGGCCACTTCAAAACAAAACTTAAATATACAACGATGTTACAGTTCTGTTTGTGTTATCTTTAATACCAATGTGCTAAAGATGTTGTTTTGTTTACAGGATTTATTGGTTCTTGAAGAGCAAGAGGTAAATGTAAACTTACCACTACCAACAAATACAGCTTTGTATTTGAAATATTTCCACTGACATGCTTGTGACAACTTAGAAATCAATTGCTTATTGCAGTAAAAAAATGTAGTATTTCTTTGCAACATGAGATAAAAAATCATTTTAAGCACCAACTTAATATATCATATTAATAGATCACCAACTTAGTATATAATAAAATTAATGATCTATGATCAAAGGTAAATTATTAGGTTTCTGCTTCTTGAGCATGTAATGGAGTTGGTATGAAATGTATACTCCCATGTGTAGGAAGTCTACAAAGGTACGTATATGAAAGTCCTTAGAGAAAATATTATTTTAGGTATTTTGTTTGATTACTTTATCATATAATATTTGGTTTTATTTCTCAGGGATCTGTGAATTTTAAATTTGGAGTCCTCTATGCTAAGGATGGGCAGCTTACCGATGATGAAATGTTCAGCAATGGTGAGTTTTTCACCTTTTTCTTAATTGTTTTATTCATCCAGATAAAAAAAAAGTAGGATAGTACCTACACATGGAAGGCAGAAGGGAGGTGATGGTTATGTGAACAGTAGTTTTGATAGGTTTTCATCTTCATGTTGGGGGAAAAATTGTAGTGTAGAATCTTATATTTCTATGAAAAGTTGCTGTAGGAAACCTACTATTACAATTTGGAATATATTGAAATTTCTTTTCTAGAAATAGACTATACAATGTAAGATTTAGAAAAAGGAAGCAGTTGAAGGAGGCGACGCATGTTACTTGCAAAAAGTTGCTGTTGTTTCTAGTTCTTTCACTCTTAGATTTTTACAGCATGATCACATTCTTCTATGCACTTGAACAGTGTCTTGGAGTTAACAACTAGGTCACTTTAATGTTACATGATGATGCCCATTCTGCAAGGCTGGGATGCTGTTTCTGTGAAGGTAGAAGGCTTGGATGACATGAGGAGAGACTAATGCAGCTGAAACTTTGGTCCTCGTGTCCTGGGAGAAGGACCTATTCCTGTATTTTGATTATTTTGTATAGGTGTTCTATTACTACGTGTGCTTTTCTGTTGTAATCTTTCTCCCTTGCACATGTAGAAATCGGAAGTGAAAGCTTTCAAAGATTTTTGCATCTCTTGGGTGACACAATTACTTTGAAAGGCTGGACAGGCTACAGAGGAGGACTGGACACTAAAAGTAAGAACTCATGTGAAGCAAAAAAGTGGGGGGGCTGCAATATAAATGTTTTTGCTTATTGCATGTGCATATTGTATATATTGCAGAAATAATACAATACCAAAACAGACAACCTCATGTGCATGCTAAATGCTCTGCTTCACCAGGAAAAAGTCAAGTTAGCTTAAATCACTGGTATGTAATGCAGTTGAAGAAAAGTATTTATATGAACTGTATTTTCAAGGTGAATGATTTCGTTTTATATTGGACTGGGGTGAAGAGTAACCTGATATGTTAACTTCCTTCATGATAATAGGACATTGTGGCTTGAAGAACCGTGCATGATTTCAGGAGGCTAGGTGAAGGACGTCATAGGGTTTAAGTGTGTGAATATGCAGATTAGGTTGCAAACTCGGGTTTGGACCCATGTAAAACCTGCAGTGTCGACATTTTCTAAAGCGAATTAGAAAAAAAGATGACTGAAGAAGGTTTGATAGAAGGACCTGAAATATCTTTTGATCTTTAGAAAACTTAAAGGACATATTCCTGCTGAGAATGTTGTATTCCCTTGCAGATGATACAACAGGAACGTGTTCCATCTATACAGTTTTTCAAGGGCATGAAATTATGTTCCATGTTTCAACCATGCTACCATATTCTAGAGAGAACAAGCAGCAGGTACATGGTTCTCTCTCTTGTTTTGTTTTTTGTTGGTTTTTTTTTTCCCCATTAATATTTTGGAAATGTAAGTGTTAAGACCTTTGCTATATTTTTTTTCCTCAATCTTATACCTAATTCTGAAAATGTAATGATGTTTGTTAGAAGAGAATGCATCGTATCATCTCTGTTATGGTACAAAAGACAGTTGCGAAGAAGGTGAAAATTGATTGACTGAGAAGTGATTGAGTATTCTGTTATTCAAATGACTTGTAGAGCTTCACTGCTGCAATTATTATTACCTCAAAGAATTTAGGAAGGTTGGAAATTAGACTTGTGTGTGAATTGTCAGAATACTCACCTATGTAATGCACAACTCGTACTCAGGTAGCTATTCATGCAGCTTGAAAGAAATTCCCCATGTGAGCATGTAAATTCCAAGCTTTATGCATTTCCTCTAAAGCACTGCTGTTGCCCTGTCATAGATTGACTAGGTGGGTTCTTGGGTACTTGTTCAAATGTGCTGTCATCCATTGCTTGAGCCTTTCTATGTATTATATGGTGGAGAAAATGCTTTATAAGGACATGCACTTACCTATACATCACACATCCATAGTGATTTACCTAAAATTACTCAAAAATTACTTGTTTTACTATTTTCTTATTTAAGCAATAATTATATATTATGTGTTATTTTAATAGTATAATTAGATTATATAATTGTATTGTCGTTTTTTTTATTTCCATGTCAGTTTTCTCATGCTTTTGCCTTGGATTGATGACAAGATCACAGAAACCAGAGGCCAATCAGAACATTTATTGTTTTTAAAGAATAACTCAGCATTAGGGTTTTTTTCTTTCTATTTCAAGTGGTAGATTTGCTTTATTGTAATGCTAGGTGTTTCATACCCAATTTTGAATATTAATTATGGAAATTACAGAATTATGAGTGCTTTGCTAACTTGAAAGTAAGCAATGGCTGCTGTTTTAGCAGCTGCCTTGCACATGCACCATGGCATTGCTAGGTTTACTTGCTTATAGTTAAGCAATGGTTTTATATTGGCTTCAATCACATTGACCATAATTCTTCTGTTTGCAGTTTAGGACTACTGTTTTACCATTCTCTCACAGAATTGTTAAGGTATTTATTTATGTCCTTTAAGTCATTGTGTCTGTCTCTTCCCCTCCCCCGCCCTTTTTTTTTTCTTTGGTTTTCCTTTTTTTTTTTTCCAGGTAGAAAGGAAGCGACATATTGGAAATGACATTGTCACTATCGTATTTCAGGAAGGTGAAGAGTCTTCTCCAGCATTCAAGCCATCCATGATTCGCTCTCATTTTACACGTATCTTTTTCCTTACATTTTCTAGTGATTTTTTCTTTTTTCCTGAAGATTGATATTACTTTTAATTCTACCCTAAGTCCTTCCTGCATGCTGTTTATGGAAGTGAAAACTATTTTAGAAAGACAGTTGCATTCTTGCATTTTTTACCTTCAATTGCTTGACTAGGAATCTCTAAGTCTGCCTTATAAAACAATTTTTATTTTGAACCACTCAGAAGATAAGGTCAAAGCAAGAATGTGATTTTTTTTAAATCGTATTTTTATTAAAGGCATTTATTTGGATCACTTCACAAATTAGATTTCATACATTTTCATAAAATACAAATTCATAAAAATGTTTCTGTTAGTGATGTGTATTAATTTGGCATTAACTACTGAATATTGCCTTTTAATGTTTAGATGCTGTTTATTTTAGGTATTTATGTATTTTAGATCGGTGTTTCTCAAGTCTTTCAGACCATAAACCACATATTCTCCAGACTTTTGGCAGCCTGTGTTTTTCAAACTTTTGGTTGAAAACATTGTGAAGACAACATGATTTCAAAAACCAGCTGGCAATCGCTTGGGGTTATCATGGGGTCACACTAGTGGTCCATAGATCTGGCATCTCTGAGGCTAGATGGAACGGAATGAAGAAAAATGGATGGAAAGAAGAAAACTCTTATTTCTATCCATGCTTTGTTGCTGAGTTTTTAGAAATGATCACAAAGCTTATGGATTCTAAACCTAGTTCTCAGGCTGACTAACTGTTGTTAGAACTTTCTTGCTAATTTCGCCCATGACTGGTCTTACTTTTTAGATTTAAGCTCTTAATATTAACCTCTTTTACTCTAAATGGAAGAATTCCACAATTTTAAAAAAAAAATAAATCTTTAGGTATCAGAGGAACCTAAATATTTTTAATAACAAATGTTTACCAAGTCAATGTACCTCTTCATCAGAGTGTCAACATTAATAAAAAAGGAATAATTCTTCCCTTATTGCTGTTAGGAGGACTTGTTATGATGTAATTGATAACACCCCGCTCTTGTCGATTTTTAACAAACATTTTGAGTTGCAACTGTCCTTGGTCATAATGAGTTGAAGGGGCAGATGTGCCCTAAATCCATACGGACATGTTATCATTTAGGTCATTTTAAGTAATCCACAGCTGGTCGATGGAGTCCTATCACCTTCCTGATGTTTTCAGTTGAGAGTAGCCAGGGATAAAGGTGTCCACAAGAAAACTGGAGCTTGACACTGATCTGTGTCAGATGTGGTAAATCTCAAAGCTCATTAAATCTGTACTAGCTCTTCATACTTTCTTACTTTCTTACATACTGTAGCACCCCTTTTTTGTTACTTCTACAATGGGAAAAATTAGCATACATCTAGATATCCCACTGTGCTGTCCTACACAGCAGTGATAGCTGCTGTAATGGTTTCCATGTGTCATCTGTGGTGTAGGACTGAGTTACCCAAATAAAGGCATCCAGCACCAATCTAGATGTCCCAATGTGTCTGAAATGTCTGTACAGGTTTGGCAGGTATGACTCTGGGCCTACGGGAGATCTCTGCCCCTTTTTGAATCGCAGCTGGAGACTAGGCAATATACTGTCAAGCATCTTAAACAGCACTGGATGCTTACATTGAAATAATTGAATGCCAGTGTTAGTCTTTTTTGTTGTGCAGTCTCTGATAGTGCCGATCACAGCTATTGGCAAAGGTCTCTTCATTCTATCTAGCACAAACCCATACAGCCAATGAAGTTATTCAGACTTACAGTTTCTTTGACACTGTTTATAAGGGCTGAAAAATTATAGACGGTGTTAAGGAAATCTATCAAAGCAAGAAGCCTCTAATTGATTCCATAAAAATACCTTGCAAGGCAACCATAAGGATTTCTCTGATTTTTTTGCCCAGATTTGCCCGAAGTTATGAATCAAGACTACTAATACATTTTTGTATACTTGCGCTTTAAATTGTCCTCTGTATTTTCTTATAATCCTGTTACCTGAATTATTCCATTGAAATCTTTTCTTCAGTGTAAGTTTTGCTGTAAGCAAAGTTCAGAACCAGTACTTTTTTATCAACTAAAAGAATTTTTAATCAGAAGTCTATCAAACACACAGAGAACTGTATAGCACATTTTATGCTTCATATAACAGCAAGAAGTCTGTCTTTGTGGTACTAACTGAATTTTTAAAACTGTTGATCAAACACAATAAAATTTTGTATGGGACCCCCTTTATAAACAGTAAATATATAGTCTAGAATATTTTATATATTTACATTGGTTAATATATTTTACCTTTATTAAATCTCTGATCTGCTGCAGGAAAAAAATAAGTGTATTAAAGTACATGTGAGCTTCATTAGTACTGGATTAACTTCCTTAACTGCATGGCAGATATTTTTGCCTTAGTGAGATATAATAAGCAGAATGATAGTTACAGGTAGGTGTTGATTGTAACAAATAACTTCACACTGAATTTCTGATAGTTTAGAGATAATGGGAAAACATTTTGTATTGTCCACCTGTCTGTATGCCAGGAAGCCAGATAAACTTAGGAAACTGAAGAGCTATATGGATCTGGATGCAGATGGCTGTAAACTGGCTATGAATAAGTTACATGTTTCTAACCATCAGAAAAATGAAATTCTGGAACAGGCATAAGCTAAGGGGGCAAGGCAAAACTACTATTTAGATGAAATATAACAAAATGGTTGAAGATATGCCTGGAACATTCTTATCTGGTGAGATCAATGACATAGTGAACTACATATACGATGAAGGTTAATTGGATGCGGTGTTGTAATGAGCTGCAGATCCTTACAGGTTTGGGTTCGGTTGTAGCTAAGCAAACCAGTTCATTTTTAGGGATCTTAATAGAGTACTTGTGCAGTTGGACATCATATACTTAAAACCTAGTGGAATTCTACTGGTAAATAATGTGTTCTTCATTTGTTTTTCAGTTAGCCTTGAGACCCTCACACTTGGAGACATAAGCTGTCTGAGTCTGAGTCTGTAGGTCTCAACAGAATCTGAAAAGCAAGCATTTCTGCAGCCTTGCGTCTAGGCTTTAATGGATGAAATGGCTTTATCCAAATAGTTAATCCCAACTATTGTCTTGAGATTAATAGTGAGATGCCAAAGATATCTGTCAGTCTTGAAAAAGCAGAGGGACGGTGCGATGTCATTGTCCAAGCCCATGGGAGGGATTCATCTTGGGCTTGAACCAAATAAGCAGTAAAGAGAAATAAAAGAGCCACCTTTTAGCTAACAGTGTGTGCTGCAGTTCTCGGTATAGGATGTAGACTTGCCACTGATACTTCTCCTTTACAAAGTGCTAGCAATGTCTGTAGTGAATGCCTGTAGTGATCCCTCTTCTATTGAAAGTATGCTAAGTCATTTAGTACTTAGACTAGGTCAAAAAGAAATGGCAGAATTGCATTGTCTTTTGGATATGTGCCTGAGGAGAGGATTGGTTAGGTTTGAAATCACTGCCAGCTCAGATGCTAAAGTCTCTCATGTCTAAAGAATTTATATTAGGAAACCAAAATGTTTGGTTTATCCAGCGCTAGAAAGGAAATTTCAAGGCATGAAACTAAAATTGTGCCTCAAACTGGATTTTGTGTGTGTGTGTGTCTACAACACCCAAAGCTAAAAGCTTCACAAGATGGAAGTCAATGTGTTAGGCTTTGAATACAAGTTTCTAATGGCTGTGTGAGCCTGCATGACATTAGTTATTATTTAGCAAAATTTTAAGCTGTTTCCAAATCATTCTACGCCACATTTGCAGGACGAAGCTGAAGGTTGACAGCATCGGGTCTGCTCCTGTGAGGCAAAGTACTAGTTAGCTTGTAGTGGAAAAAAAGAAACTGAACTTAGAAATGGCTTCCAGGAATACAGGGTCCTTAGGTAAATTAGTTTTGCTTCCTCCTTCCTTGGCAATTCCATAACTCTGAGGACTCAGGCAGATTGTGAAAGAGACCAGCAATATCCCTGGAACTTATCACCTAGTACTAGTGCTTCATATCACATTGACAGCTAAGAAATATAGTACAAGTGTAAAGGCATTCTTTTAGCCTCTCCTTCAATGCACAATACAGACCACTGATACCAGCCATGGTCCACGGTTTCAGAAGCTGCTGCTCAGATCCAATCACGTGGTTCCCACCATTCCAACGTATGTAAATTCTGGCTTGCTTTGGAAGTTTTTTATCCTTCATAGGCTGAGCAGTCTTCACAGTCATCTGAGAATCTGTTCTTGCTGCAATATAGGTTACTGGAACTTTTTGTGTCTCAAAGATACAGGACTGACTAAGCCTTCTTGCCTAGCTCCAAAACTTGATCGTTAGCCGTAAGAGTTTGGTGGGTTTTGTGCAACTGCAACTCCAGCTACTCATTTATGAATGTTACTTGAAGTCATCTGCAGTGCAAATGTGGAAATGTACAAGAATGTGAAGGCAAGAAGAAAATGGATTAATATTAACCAGATTTCTTCAAGAGAGCTTGCTGATAAATATGTGTGCTTTTCCTGTCTTACCTTTTTCTTTGCGCCCCTTAATAGTTGGGAGTCTCTGTTTTGGGGCGTGCTGGAGGGGAAGGTTCACACCATCGTTGTTGCTCTTGGAGTATGAGATGAGACACAGCATGTATATGCCAAATAGGTGCAGGAGTTGAAAGTCTACAAACTTGAGTGCTTGAGGTGCATGTATATCCACAGGGGGGATGTATATATGGACAAGTGTGTCTCAAAACTTTTTCACTAGAAATAACTTTCTTTTTCAATATAGCTAAGAAACTTAAATATTGATTCAATAAGATGAGAAAAATCTATGTTTCTTCAGCACGCCATTAAATCTAGCTCCAGAGAAGAATTCAACAGCGTGATACTTCAGTTTGCGTATGTGAGATTCCCCCCCCTCCCCGGTCCTATTTATAGCTAAAGTTTGTTTTGGAAATTGTCTATAGTGCAGATAAAAAAAGGAGTAGTTTTATTTTGCTCTAAGATTTTTGTGAGCACCATCTTGCATTTTGTTTTTCAATTTATTGTCCTCATAGATTCTGCTTTTCAGCATTCCCAAGTCTGTGAGCGGCAGAAAACATGTTCATGACTCCAATGTGCAGTGAAAACTCAGTTAATTTTTTCCTTCTTATCTTCTTATTTTGGGACAGAAATCTGGGCATACATCCCTCATTACCCTTTAAGAAGTGAATGTTGTCCTAATTGTAAGCTAATAGTAGATGGGCTAGCCATGGTAAATGCTTTTTACATTGCTGTTTATTTGGGGAAAAAATGAGTAGCAGTAAATAAGATAAATTTGTCTCTCTCACTTGTAATAACTGACTGCTTTTACTAGATCAGTCCATCTTATTCCTTAGTTGCTTCATTCTACCATTCTTAACACATCTTCCCATAGAGCATACCATGCAGTATTTTTACCCTATATGACAGGCTTAATATATTATTGTATATTTCAGCTTGGCCTAATTACATTTCTTTCTGTCCCTTCACATTAGGCCCGCATGGGACTCTGGTTCCTTCTGTTATTTTTTTGTGAAGACAGTCTTCCAAGTGGCCAAAATTTCAGTCAAAAGAAACAGGGGATACTCTAGGCTCTTGAGAGAAATTTTCCTTGTTTCATATGCAATGCCACTGTGAGGTCTGACACTGAATTTCGGCTTAGAATGACTTTATATTTTATGTCACTCAAGAAATCTATTGTTTTGGTCAGTTCTGTTGTGGTTTTCCTCATCTTAACTCATTCTGCTCTAGCCAAGGAACATTTCACACCCTGTGTAGTGATAAATGATTATTTTTTACCTGGATGAAATAAGACAGACATAGGGCATCTCTGAAATTGTGTCTCAAATCTGTGAAACCAGTATTAGAATGATCAATATTCATGCAGATGTAATACCGCATTTCAGATTGTATGCGCAGTTTCTAAGCTTTCATGAAAAAAGACCAGATGAATCCATTAGAATCCCTTTGACTCAATACCAGTCAATCACTGCTGGTTTTCTGAGCAAGCAAATTCTGACTGGTTGGTATAACAGTAGAGATGGGTTGATCTATAATTTTACCACTTAACTTGCTGCAACCTGTGTCAGCTGCATGTGCCACTTGGAAGATCTTTGACTGCTATCTTACAGTGAAGAAAATTGTGCAGGCTGTCACTTGAAATACCAAGGAATGATTACTTGCTTTAAAGAAGCTGCAGCTTCCTGAGCATGTTGCATGCATGGGTTTTGTACCTGCCATTCATTCTTGCTATACTGGATTTCTTACGGATCAAAAGAACTCAGCAGATCCATCTGTCATGGAAGTCATTCAGACTCACTCTTCCTCGGTGAAAATGAGTTTGCTATTCCCGAGATACAGATTCAGCTGTAGTATGCTATTGTTATTCAGAAAGAGTAAAGTATTTCATGTATGTGGTGAATGCATAGGTAAGGTGGAAGTCTGTAAGGAGAACATATTTTGTAGGTGAAGAACTGTTCTTCTACAGCTTTTTTGAGAAGGACTAAATTTTGGTAGGGCCACTAAAAGCATTCTTCTATGAGTAGAACTGCAAAGTTCTGTTGTAACTGTTAGTGTCCCTGTGTTAGTTTGTGTAAAGGAAGCAGAATTTTGCTCAAGTGAACAATTCCAAGTGAACATTTTTTGTTAGACCCGTGAAAGTTCTTACCTAAGACATACCCAGATAACAGTTTCCAGTTCTTTCTTCTGCTTTAAATAGTGTCTATAAAAACAGTGGGTTTTGAATGTGAATTTCAATATAGATAAAGATTTGTTCTTTCAATAGGCTGAAAATATTTTCAGAAGAAAGTGTTCCTCTCTTTGGGCCTCCCCTTCCATCCCCACCTGTCTTTACAAATCACCAGGAATTCAGGGATTTTGTTTTAGTGAAATGTAAGTCAGTTTTTCTTTTGCTAGAAACATTTTTTAAATAAGTGCTTTAATAAATTGAAATTCATGATGCTTAAAATGTAAACATGTTTTATTGTGTATGCTGCTGTCTGTATAGAATTTTTTTTCAAAATGTAGCATAGCTGGAACGTCAGTTCCATGAAACTGTTCCAGTGAGAATAACAAAAAACTGAATTTCTATGCAATTATGCTTCTCAGGCTACTTGATACAAACGGACTTTTACATTTGCAGAGTGTGCAGCCATATTTAGCTTTGTATTTTCTTAAAGGACTTGGAGATCTGATAGAAGTTATAATGCTCTTCAATATTTAGTAATAGAAGGTGTTAGCTTGACATCTCTGAAGACCTGAAAACATAAGCTTTTCTGCATGCATGCTGCATAGGTGCCTTTCAGCACCTTCAAGAACTTTTTAATTCTGTCATGATTCAGTTCCAGTTTTCATTAACCCTTACTTGCCCTTCTAAATCAGCGAGAAAGAAATCTTTGAGAACTGATCATGATGATTACAATTAGATGCTTACCCAACAGGAACTTGACTAATAACTCATTTCACATATTAAAATTGGTTTAGTACTTAAATTCATTAGTGGTTTGTCTTTAATTTTTTTATTAGTTAGGAGGTTATTGGGAGGCCTTGTAGAATTCTGCCATTACTAATTTTTCTCTTGTAAGCTTAAGAGATCATTATTTACTAAAAAACTTGCAAAAAGGAGGCAAGTCTAAATTACTAAAGGGAAGACATACATTTTTGAAGAGAGATAAACTAGAATCAGTGGAAGTTGTCAAAGTTCATTTAGGTAATGTATCTTCTTTTCCATAATATCTTAGTAATAAATGGGGAAAAAGCCACCTTGGAAACCCCAACATTTTCTCAGAAACGGCAACGCACTCTAGACATGCTCATCCGTTCTTTATACCAAGACCTGATGCCTGATCTGCACAAGGTAAATGTAAGTCAGAAGTCTCTGCATCGCTCACATGTGATCTCTTGTTCTCACTAGTCGATTGAAGGTTCTGTTGCTTTAAAAGACTATAATCCTAATGAGCACCGAATTGCATACACTAGACTAAATACCAGTTGTCATATAACTTGTTTTACAGTTATACAGAAGTTGACAAACAGTCCTTTCAGGACAGGACTCTTCATGCATTTGTTTAAATGAGGTGTGAGGAGAAGCATAACAATGTCGTACTTTGTATAAGCTTACCTGCAGCAAGGGAATAAGAAATTTAGGCTCTGCAAATACAGGTATTAGTCTTGTCACCATAAAAACTGCACTTACTCATATAAATTCGGATCATTTTTACCCTTGGGTAACAATGAGATAACCTCATTTTAGATGATAAATACTCTTAAGGTCATTCTTAAATAACTAAAAAGAAGTTCAATACTTCTAAAATGAGCGAGGCACTATTTTTTTCCCACTGTTTATGTCTCTTAGATAAATAGATCTACTTAAACTTTTTTGTCCATATATTCACGTCTGTGGTCTTTGTTATGGTTGTATAGAACATGGCAGTGATAAACTATAACAAATTGGAAAGTAAAGCAGTCAAGGATTGGAAGAGTTGCAGTTTCTGTTCTCTGAGATGCTATACAGTTAGATTCATTGCTACAGGAAAATATCCAAAAAAAGACAGAAAATTTAAATGGTATCACACTAAGTTAACTCAGATTAAAAGACTATGACAACTTCTGGCTACTTTAAAAAAGAAATGTTTTCTGTTTTAGAACATGCTCAATAGAAGGTCCTTCAGTGATGTGTTACCAGAGTCGCCAAAGTCAACACGGAAAAAAGAGGAAGCTCGGCAAGCAGAGTTTGTCCGACTTGGTCAGGTAAGATCAATTTAGGAGGTATGCACCTATGTTTACAAAGACATTGTCACCCCTTTTGTTAGAATTTGATTAGCTTGCAGAGTTGTCAGGACTTAATGCAGTTCTCTGTGGTCAGAAATAGTTTTGTGGTACTGTGTTAGTTTAAGCTATGTTAAGGTAAAATATGAATAGAGGTATTTATCTGTAATACCTGAGGTACACAACACAATTACAAATACTTACAAAATACGTAAGCTAAAGGAAAGTTGGAAAAATCACACTTTAGGATCAAACCTAAAAGGTCTTTCCCTACTTCGTGCAGCAGATGCTTCCTGCCTCCAAGCAGAAGAGTGCTCTTTGTTTTTCTGTGCTTTGGAGAAACGTAATCTTTCATGGATTTCCTCTATATGTTTTCTTAAGATTGGATCTCTTAGAAATTATTTACCCTACTTCAGCTAGAAAGAAGTTTCGATGGTCTCCCTGGAAAATCAGAGGTTGCCACACATCTTTGAACATATCAGACGCTGACTCCAGTCTTCTGTGGGCTTACTGACATTTTGATTCAGTGAGGAGTAATACTTCCTGATGATTTAGATAGTCTGGTTTAATCGGACAGCTCATTGCAGCAGAAAAAAAGGCAGTGTGTATGCTCATCAGTTCCCTTGTCCTTTCCCGCTTGTCTCTTCCTGATCCTGGTCTGGTGACATGGTACTGCTGCTTAAGAATGCCTCTTTCTGAGCTGATTTAACTCAGCAGGAGTTAACAGAGCAGGAAAACAAAACAGAAAAAAATGAAACAAAACAAACAAACAAGACCCCCACCAACAAAACACAAGCCTCCTCCTTTCCCTGCTGTTTTTTTTTACCTGAGTAAGCTAAAGAGTGGAAGAGTCTGAGAAGTTCCAGATCCAGTTAAAGGTAGAGAATGGAGCCAGGTAGTTGAAAGCTGGTGCAAAAGAATCTTGGGGCTGTTAAAGCTTGCATTGGCAGGGCTATAAAGTCTGCTCTTCTGTGCTTTGCTCACTCTTTCCCCAACCACCTTAAAATAGCTAGTCTACACTCTAGCTAGTCTACAGTCTAGGCAGATTTAAAAATAAAAAAAAAAAAAAAAAGTGGATGTGTTTCTAATATTCAGACAGAAGTAACCAATGATTTATTCCCCAAATTTACTAATTAAAGAAGTTAAAGAACAACATGGTTATTGAAAGTATAGAGACCTATATGCTTGATCCCCTCCACCACCCTCCAAGTTAAATGCTGCTAAGACATTCACATAACAAATCTAGTTGGGACTCATTTCTTTAACAAGACTTCCATCCCCGGCATGGTCTTCATCGAAGGGAAACCTAGTATGTGGGTTAAAAATTCATAGATATGTGTTTGTTTGTGTTCTTCCTGGATGTTATTTCCACATTTAAATCTTTCCCTTCCCTAAAAGAACTTTCCTCGAAGTTACAAACTGTATGCTTGAACACATTTCAACATGCCTTCCAAGTAGCTTGTAATAATTCTTGCCAAACTGTACGAATGTGTCTGTCCCTTAGTTATAGTCAGTTGAGTTTTTAGATGGTAAAGAAAACTCACTGATGACTGGCTCAGCAGTATGTTTAAATCTTATTGTCAAGGTGATCTCTACTGACTGGTGGATGAAATTAAGATGTTAATGCAATGAAGTATTTTGTGTGTCTGTGTAAGCTGACAGCCATGCTTGATGCAAATGTGCAAATGTTACATGCAGCTGATTACTGCCATTTCACAGAGACCATGCATGATGGTAGGCAAACTAGGGCAGTAAAATTGGTTTAGGTAATTTCTAAACTTTGCGTTAAAGAATGCATGTGTCATCACTTTATAGGAACACTGCTGTAAAGGTTAGCAATGAAGGTATATAGGATACCTTAAACAGACAGTGTGTATCTCACTCAAACTATGTTTATACGTTATTTATCTAGAGTGCTTAACCCTTTCAGAATCAGCTCACTTCTGTGACTGTGTGTCCTTGGCATATGTTTTGTTCAGGGTATACAGAATTCCACTTCATTCCTAATTACTTAAAATGTGACAGGAATTCCAAACTGGAGTTACTTTGTAGTCCTAAATTGTCCTTTGTGTATAGTCTTTAGCCTGGGTATTGCTGACAAAAACTCAATTTAAATAAAAAATCTGTTTGTATTAGGCATTGAAATTGAAAACCACTGTGAAAGGGGATGCCACAGCTAACTTGACAACCACAAGCTTTTGTAAAAAGGAGGTGAGTGAACCTGTCTGTCTGAGGAGAGTTATGAAAAGATTAAGCGTTATTGAGTATGGCATTGCATATCAGGTCTGCATACTGTTTATTTACTTTTGTAATTAGATACTGTAGCAGCAAAGATGACACGTTTAGTGTCAAAGTGATTCTGCAGCCAATATCGAATTAATAAAGGATGAGCCTGAAGGCAGAAGCACTTTTCAAGTTAAAGCAAGTGTGAATATTTTTATATCTGAGGATATTTGTTGAAAATGCCATTTTCCATATGCAGTTATCTTTTAACTTCTGCATCAAGTGTAAAACAAAATTCAGTTGTGTTCTTATTTCTTGTAGTACCAGATTTTGTTCAAGGGCATTAGGGAGTGAAAGATGCAAACCACACTCTTCTGCATGCATCTTATGTACAGAATCTTCAGAAGTACTTCTAGAATTTCAGAGACTTCAGCTAATATTTAAATTGAGGGAGGAGAAGCAGACTCTGGGAGGTAGGTACAGGGAACACAAGACAAAAGAACAATTTGGCAGAAAGGCAGTTTTAACTGTACCATGTGCTAGTGACTAAACATCACAAACTGAGCCATAAAATGTAAGCAAATTGCATATGCATGGTGGTACATATATTTTAAGTCTTTTTTTTTTTTTTAAAAATAAAATACATATTGAGTGTTTCCAGGGTTGCACTGAGTATCAGCTGCATGTGTTTTAATTCCGGTGTTTCAGGAATGTATCTTACGCTTATTAGTCTCCGAACCCAATTAGTACGGAGAGTATTTCCTGTACAAGAAAATGAACTAAATTTTGATAACGTCAAATTAAAAAAATTTACTGTTTGGAAATGTATCCAACCAAAAGCATTTACCTGTTATTACTTGCCATTGTCCATCACATTCTGTGTCTGTATGATATGTATTTCTTAGTGTACTTAATATGTATCCCTTATGTTACTTCATAGCCTTGGGAATCTCAATCTTTCTGCAGTAATTTTCCTCATGAGGTTGTCTGTGCAGATTCTTGGGGCCAGTCCTTGCTGGTTTCTACAGATGCTGGCATCTTGTTAATAGATGGTTAGTAAATGATCCAGTGTTTTTCTGTCAATTTTAATGTATCTGACCATTTTCTTGAAAATGCACGTTCATAAGTTCTGTGCAGGTGTTGGTAGGTCTTCACCTACAGGGATAGTTACCAATTCAAGTGGATTTATTACATTTATGTAACTTAGTTGCAAAAATTCTCTCTGCACCAGAATCAAGTCATATTGAGGAGCCAATGTTAATGCAGATCTCTGAATGTTTTGTTATTTTAGATGTTGTTGACCATCTGAAAAGACTTATGAAGTCACATCCAAGCTCAAGGAGTGTTTAAATAGCTTGTCTTGATTTCTTAGCACTTGATGATAGTGAGCACGAAGCCAAAGGCTTATGTGACAATGAAAGCCTGCTTCTTCCATGGCAATGATATTGCTAATTTGACCCCTTATCTTCTGTGTGCCACATAAAGCCAGCGGGACCGAGGGAATGAAGTTTGTTCTCGGTGATAATTCACAAACTTTCCAAAGGAAGGTCCCTTTTAGGCTTCAGTTGCATAATGTGATCCGTGGCAATGATAAAACTCTCCCGTGAGGAAGTATTGGCTATGATGTGATGCTGTGGTATGCATAGCAGCTTTGTGCAGATTTTTTCATTTTCATAAGAAAAAATGAGGTGTTTGTTACAAGAAAGAAATAGGTCAAAACCAATGACTAGCAAATTTTAGCAGGAATTTGAATAATTATGTGTTTCATTTTTAGATGGTCAACCATCAGTTCAAGTATTTGATAAAACTCTCCAAGTAAAGCAGATGCATGTGTTGGAAGCTCTGGATCTTTTGATTGCCCGAACAGACAAAGGTAGGAGAGGTCACTGTTCTTTGATTCTGATACAAATGTGGCTGGTGCTGGGTAGTATGTCTCATAAGGCAGTTGTGTCTAACAGTAGCAAGTATATTAGATGCCTCATTTAGAATAAGGGAGCACATGCAGCAACTGCTATTATTTTCTAAAAGGCTGGTGGGAGGAAATCCCTAAATCCTCCTTCATGCTTCCTTCAAGGCAAGCCTGAAACCAGTCATATGGTCTTTCTTCAGCCACTGTAGGAACTCAACACTCTTTGGAAATCTCCTTGACTGAATTATGTGTTTATTCAGTTGTGCAAAAATGTGGGGGAAATTACTTACACTGTCTCTGTGTTTTATTGGTATTTATTCTGTTAACTGTCACCACATCCTAGTGCTATAGAATGTATTTTCTTGATGGTTCTGGTATAAAAGAACTTAAATGTTGTTTGGACTGACAATGTTTCCTTTTCCACCTCATTTGGAAGCATTAACTGTTCATAAAATGTGCACTTTTTCAGTGAGGTACATTTTACCCAATAGTCTGTGATTGAATTTCACAAAGTGAACATACACAAAGCAAGAACAGGATCTTTATATGTAACACAGAAAAAAGAATTATAGAGGTTGATTGAGGCTTTGAGAAACCAGGTCTAGTGGAAAGTGTCCTTGCCCGTGGCAGGAGGGTTGGAACTAGATGATCTTTAAGGTCCCTTCCAATCTGAACCATTCTATGATTCTATGATACGATTTTTTTATTGTTTTTTACCACACTATGTCTGTTTGCTCAGTATTGACTGAAGTTACAAGGCTACAAGGGTTTACAAGGGTAAAACATTGTTCCTTTGGTATCATTGGGAGTTGCCCAATTTGGCTGCACCTGATGAAGTTCACCCTGGGACCTTGCAGAACTGGGTCAAACTACCTGAGAGCCATTTGCTCTTCTCTCTCAAGACACCTGGAGGGTGGGTGACATTTCTGAAGACCTGAAAAGCTTAGTTTGTGAAGCCTCTAGAAAAGGTGATTACATTTAATTGTTGAAGCATTGTACTGTTCAGTTAAACCTGAAGAAAGAGATGTAAGCAGGCATTTTGACGTAACAGAACAGGGTATTACTGGTGTCAATTCATGACACTTCAAACATAGTCTGATAAAGTCTTACTCATGTAAAACATTGCAGAGATTTTTAACTCTTGATACGGATGCTTTCTGAAGCATTTAGGAGAAAGTGCTTTCATAGTCCCTAGAATTCTGGCCTCCTATTTTTTATTTGCATACCATATTGAAATTAAGATCTGGGATGGAAGAAAAATCATACTTGCCTTTCACTTTCAGACTTCACCCCCGCAGCAAAAATTAGAAAAATAATGAGTTAGATGAGCAAAAGCATGCTTATACTGGGCTCATAAACTGGGTTCAAAGACTGTGTGGGTTTTTAGAATAAAATGTTACATGCTGCAAGGTTAACTTTTTAAGCTTAACTATCAGCAAGAGCTTATTCAGGTCAACATTCCAAGAGAAGATGTTGAAGAAGGCACCAGTGCAGCAGACGTCAATGACAGTAGCACAAGTTGTTTTGGTAGCAATGGCCTCTGTTCTAATGCAGACACAGTTAAATCTAACACTACAGCGGGGTTGTTTGGGTCATCTGATGGTTAAATTTGTCCTAGTAATGAGAGGCAAGGCACAGAAATGGATCTGTTTTATCCTCCAAACACATACTTTTTTTGTTCCAGCTTCATTTTATGAAATGCCTAAACAAGAGGGTGAGGGGGGATGTGGAAGAGCTGCTTTTCTTGGAAGAATCAAGTCTGTAGGAGGTTAAGAAAAACTAAAAAAGCTCAGATGATAGTCACTCTTATAGGTAGCCACAGATAAATCTAACACTAGAGAGTTCATAAGCAGTCTTGTACGATGTTGCGCCTCATCCCCAAAGAAGCAGTATGCTTTGTTTATCTTTGCTCTGTTTGTTAGGTGCTGCTTCTCTTTGGAAGTATTAATTTCAAACTACCACCGTATTTTTTTAACTTCTTTTTTCCTGGCTCTCTTCATCCTTCAGGGAAAGACTCTCGTCTCCTTGTCTTCAGACTCAGTGCTGTCCAAAAAGGTATAGAAACAAAGCAAATGATAAGGAGCAAATACGACTGCAGAGAAAATAAACTGGAGAGAACAAAAGGTGATTTTATTATCCTGTGTTAAAAACATCCACTGTGGTATGATGCCTGTAGTTTCCAGGGGTTTATTAGCTCCCTTGAGGCAGTCGTAGGTGTTCACCTTTGTTTTTTTCTCTGGATAGTCAATCAAACTCTTTTAAGATTATATGTGAAAATAAATCTGGTATAGTCCAGCATGACATTTTAGAACTTTGTAAATACCATGTTACTTGGCAATCACTGCTGATGAAAAGCTCTAGAGAAAAATAGATAATGTTGCTTTCAGGATTGAGGGGTATGAGAAGAATTATGCAGGGATGTGAGACTGAAATAAAGAGCATTTTAAGGTGGAGGAACACTGGCAAATCTCCATTAAATAGTAGTGCTTAGATGAGCTTGGGTGTTGCTGATTATTTTAGTAGACATAAACATTTTCTGGTCTTCAGAAGCAAGCTGCTTTGGAAAGCTGGAACCTGCAGAGTAGTGAAAACCCATGTATTTAGTCTTTATTTGCAAAGGGAGTAAGGGGGAAAATAGCATTTTGTCTTTTACTAGAAGTTCATTTTATCCTGTTGGGAGGTTTGTAATTCTGTGTTGCTAAGTCATGCATCAGAGCCACATTGTACTAATCATCATACAAATACAGAATAAAAAAAGTAGATGGTACCCCAAACACGTAAAATTTAGAGCATTATTTCCTCAGGCTGCCATTTGTATGCCATTAATACTCACCATGGCAGTGCACTGAGGATTGTTGTGGCTATTCGGAACAAACTACTTCTCATCACAAAGAAATCTAACCTGCGCAGCAGTTTAACGAGCAGCTGTCTGCTGTCGTCATCTGAGTCTCCAGTAGAGGAGTTCCAGTACATCCGGGTATGTGTAATCTAATCACTAATTACCTTAACAGACTGGGCAGCACTCAGCTGTGGGGGTGGGGGGCAGGAAAGACAAAGAGCATGCATTTTTTATCTTCCTGAACCTCCAGACAAATAAAAGTGAGAAGCCATATGATGGAGTTCCATCATATATATGCCAAAGAAATCTTTCAGATTTTTTTAATTACGTTTCTCCTTGTTCTTTATCACGTTTCTGTGCTTAGAGCACATCCCTTTAGATTCATGGAATACCTGCAGCAACCACAGTAGGAGCTTGAAAAAGAGAATAATTCTGTTATTTACATTATAGGAAATATGCCTTTCTGACCCTCCAGTGGTTATGACACTGGTGGATGGACCTACTGGAGACAGTGACAATATGATCTGTGTGGCGTATCGGCATCAGTTTGATTTAGTTAATGAAAGTACTGGGGAGTCCTATAGATTGCATCATGTTGAAACAAACAAGGTAAGTTTTCATCATTGAAACTATTTTGTTGCAGAACCACACTGAACATAATTTCTTGCAGTCTCAGTGCATCCTATGCTGGCCTCCTGGGAGTGTGATTTATGGAGATCCTCATGTCTCTTACTTTTCACTTCTATATCCTCTGCGTTAGGGCACTTGACGTATTTGTTCCTTTTGGGATAGGTGATAATAGTCGCTCCCAAGAGAGGTAGTTATAAGATATGACATGTTATGAAAGAGCCTGTGTTTCAGGCTCTGGAATATCGCTGACAGCATAAGTTCATTTTTCTCCTTTCTTAGTCTATGGTTTGCTTTTTGCTTTTTTTTGCGGTCTCAGTGTTTTATTGTTTAAGAAATTGCAGCAAAATAACTTCAGTTGTTGGCCACCAGTATCTCATTCAGATTTGCCTATTTGCATGTACTAAGGCTAAAATATTTACACATAGCTTTTAGTTCTATTTAAGAAACTGCTACCCAGTCAACTAATAAATTAACTGGATCTTTCTAACTAGGACATAGGGTTGGGATTTAAGCAAATGTCCTGTTTTTCAGAAAAGAGATCCAGTATTTCCAGCTGCTGGGAAGATAATAATTTTCAGCATCTCTGAAAATCAGATCATTTTAGTTGTTTCTAAATATGGATGTGGACGTATAGCTTTAGACAAAAAAAATGGAAAATTTTGCACAGTTAATCTTTTAGTTGTTGTTTTTACTGACTCTTCTCATAATGAGATAAGGGACTACTCTTTTCATTTGAAGGTTCTTGTTGATAGGTTATTTTCTTTTTAAATCATCTGTATTTTTATTCAGATCTGATAATGAAGAGGTTTGGTACTCCTAGCATGGGAGATACAGTGTAAGATGGAAATCTGTCTTAATCTGGATGAGGAGGATCTACAAGTAAAGAATGGGGATGAAGAAGTATACCAGCACCACCAATCCCCGTTCCTCTTCTCCCCAGGAATCCTTATTTCCTTTGAGAACACAATCAAAGTAGACAATTAATATGAGCTGAGCCAGTGATTTTTGTGATGTTGAAATGGGACACCAAATTATTTCCATGGGTAACAGAGCAGAAATTACTTTCAGTCACTACAAAATGTGTTTGGTATAGATATATAAACTTCCAAGACTGTTTAACAATTCTTGACCTATACAGTAATCTTAACTCAAGAGGTGAACACCTAGCTTATTGTACAAAGGAAAGTCAAAGAACCGCTGTTCATGGAATTGGTCTCCAAGCCCTCTCCCTGCCCAAGTAGTAAATGTTGTGGTCTGGGAAGCGTTTGTCTAATATAATCTTACGTATTTCACTAATAAGGTCTCATTTCCTGAACAGATACCGTACTTTTTATGGCTGGTTTGGGTTTTTTAATCTAACTATAAAAGACAAATACAGAGTTGAAATATGAGAATTTATGTGGCCTGTGCTATGTAAAAATACTGTGGTTTGTCCAGCATTGGTTCTCAGTTTCTAAATTCAGCCTATTCAGTAATCTTTAGGTACATCCCTGTTGACCTCTGTAAGTGTTAGTGGTTTTGAACTAGTAATTGGTGTATCTGAGCTTTCTGCTAGTCATGATATGCAATGGAGCTTTTTGGATTTCACTTTTTGAATAGAATTGTTATTTTTAGCGTATCATGTTGATTCACAGCTGTCCTGAAATCACACCATTTCCCAAAATTCATATTGCCAAATAAGTTATGTAAATATTGCTTTATACTCTGTGTGTGGTATTAAATGTAAAGTACTGTACAGAATTGAATACAAAAGAAATGGATTTCCATCCTGAAAAATAATCACAAAAGAGGCTGCATGTGAAAAATGACTTTTTTTTTTTTCTCTCTTTTTTTTTTCTTTTATCTGTAGTTGTGCACTCCCCCAACCAATTATATTGCTTGTTAGTCAAAACCTGGTTGTAGTAACCTCAGTATCCTCTGCCTGTTCATTACCCTTTCCCATTATCATTGCAGGTTAATTTTGTTGCAGCTATTGATGTGTATGAAGATGGTGAAGCTGGTCTGCTGTTGTGTTATAACTGTAAGTATTTAGGGAACACTGAAAATGGTAGTACCTCAATCTGCATGTGTAATTCTTTTTTCATTGGTGTCTGTGATATCCCATGCGTATAACAGTCTTCAAAGAACATAAACTGTGCTAGCATGTGACTGCTTGAAGGGCAGTTCTTACTGAAAGTGAGGTACAGTTCTGCTGACACTGCTTTCTGAATTTTTCTTGCTTATTCTTCTATCCATAGACAAGGTAAGGAACTGATAACTGTTGAAACAGAGTAATACTTTGTGAAAGACGACTGCTTATTAAAATCTAGGTCTTTTATTTTGATCTTTCAAATGCTGTGTTCACAGAGGAAGCACATTTCCCTTATCTGTTTAGCTATAGTGAGACCTCTACATAAATATTTCATTATGTATATAATGCCCGCACTTCTGCAAAATCTGCCTATAAAGTTGGTTTTTGTCACTTGCGATGTAAGGCGATGGAGGCTTCCTTTTTGTTACAGATGTTTGCCAATACAGAAAGGTATATCCTTTCAATGGAGGTTGCCCGCTGATCCAGCCATCAGCTTATGACTTCCACTTCAGCTGGAATCAAGTTCCTTATGCTGTTGGTAAGAAAATATCTCTTTTTACCAGATGGCTGTTTTTTTCATTACCATTTAGCTTTGCACTTGGCTGTTACTGGAGTTACAGTATGTGTGTTAGGAATAAGCATGTTACATTCATGATGCAACTTTAGCTAAGTTTCTGCAAATGACAGTTTTAAAAAGTGGAGCGTTGGTGCCAAGTTCTTCCTTTGCTGAACTTTTTTTCCTTTCTCTTTTTTCTGTTTTTCATTTTCCATTCAGTCTACGTCCTGCCAGGCAAGGAGAGGGAAGTTTTCTTCAGGCTTGATGTAGCTCAGTGTCCATCAGTATGTTAGACAACCCTTTTCATAGGAAAGGGAGATGCCAGAAGAGGTCAGATACTCAAGAACAGTCTTCACGGAGCATCCAAGAAACATTTACATTAACCATTTTTCCTTGCCAAATAATTTTTGTTTCATTGCAGTCTGTGCTTTTCCTTATATCCTTGCCTTCACTACTGATTCCATTGAGATCCGATTAGTGGTGAATGGGAACTTAGTCCACACAGCAGTTGTGCCTGAGCTTCAACTTGTAGCATCAAGGGTAAGACACAGAAAAATCATGTTTGACTATTTCTGTGATATGTTGGGATCTAATTCACATAAAAAGTTGATGTAGCCAAAAACCGAACAAACCAAAACTGAAACGTGTGCTACTTGATCTGTGGTAACTATTCATCTGTGTGCTCTTAGTTTATATCAAGTATAAAGAGAATCAGAATTGATCTCAGTGTCCTTTATTGCTCACAGTAATGCAGATCTGAGATATATCACTGTTTATGGGACAAATGCTGTCGTCAATGTCACAGGTGTTCCCTCCACTTACAGTGGGATAACCTTTCCATGACCAACCCTAGTTGACTTAGCAGCAATACAGCAATACTGGCAATAGAACATAGTGTACAAACATTTAAGCTCTTACTCAGAAGATGGTTAAGAAAGTCTCACTGTACTAATGATAAGTTATTTGTCATTTCAGTCAGATATTTATTTTAAAGCTACTGCTGCAGTAAGTGGATCATCTGATGGCAGCTCTAAGGAAATGAGTTCAAGGTGTTCTCCTCAAACACCGACAGCTTATGAAATGCCAGAATGTCCTCTTTCTTCTCTAGAAGGTAACATGGTTTCCAGGCAGCTCGAACAATGATCTCTGATCATTCCAGTGGCTGTCACATCTCAGTGCAGCTGATCTTTAGTAAGATGAAATTGATCAGATAAAAGATTTTTAGTTCCTAGCTGAGAGTCTGGAAGATGGAGATTTTCTATTTATCCACAGATATGAAGTGCCTGAGTTTTTGCCCCATAGTATCTCTTCTGATTGCATGGTAGCACTGTTACGAAGAAGTCATTTCTGTAGGAGGGGAGGAATTAAGTTTCAGTAGCTTGATGAATCTTCGGCAATATGCAAAAAGAGGTATAAAATTGTGGGAAAATTTAAGATTTTATGTACACCGTTCCTTTCATTTAAGAAAAGCTAAACCGCCACTGGATGGTTAAAGCTCTTTTGCGAACCAAAAGTAAGAAGAAGTTCTAGCCTCGAAAGAGTTTGCACAGTCAATTTAGTGTAACATGATCTGTGAACAATCAGTCTATAGGGGAACAATAATGGAGAAACAAGGGAACATCAACTAGATAATGCAAGATGTATGCATATCTTCCTCACTTAAATCTGCTGCTGCACTGTTGGCAGAAGGGGAAAGGAGAAAGGAATCATAATTTCAGTTTTTAAAAGGCAGTGCTATTTGGTGCGACGTTGTTGGGGTTTTTCGTAGGAATTAGGAAAACACGTGGTATTTTATGTCACCTAAGAAGAGGAGCCATAATTTAAAACACTTGGGATCCAGGCTCCAATATACTTGCAACATATTAAAATACATGGGGAATATTGCACAGAGTACAGAGTCACAGTGTAATAGTCAGAATATCAGCCTCAGGACATGTAAATTTACTTCCTGGTTCCACTGCTGATTCATCATATCGCCAAGAGTCAATCTTCTTTTTCTCTCCAAGTCAAATTGCAAGTCTGCAAAATGTGGTTGCGTTTCTTCCTCCTCCTAGCCTGTTTATATTGAAAGATCTCTGGGGCAAGGAAGATCTTTGTTATTTGGGTTAAAAAGCACGCAGCACAATGAGTATAACTTTTCTGTGTAACTTTTCATTGAGAAGTATTAAGAAATTATTCTATTCTGAAAGTATAACATTCTTTTTTTCCTTCTGTGTTTCAGGTGAAGTTCCATGCAAAAACTTGTACAAAATTCCTCTCAGTAATCTGGTTGGGCGAAGCATTGAACGACCTCTGAAGTCTCCTTTGGCTCCGAAGGTCATCACTACTACAACATCCAGTGGCATTGCCTCTCTTCCAGTTACTCACTCTCTATCCTTATCTCGTATGGAAATTAAAGAAATTGCAAGCAGAACACGTAAAGAATTGCTGGGTAAACTCTCCTCATTCTTCAGTGTACATATCAATTGCCAAGTATATAATTTCTAATCTTTGGACCATCACAGTCAGATTTGTAACATGCAACCAGTATTCATAAATAAGTAGTATAAATAAACAAATGAAACTGTGAGAAAACATTGTTTGCAAATAGCCTAGCCAGCATCTGATCACATATAAGGTAACCATATGCTAACCCAGGTAGAAACTAGTTAACAATGGAAACCAGGAACAGATACCTTAACATTTTCATGGATGCTTTATTTTCTGTTGAGAGTATTAAGTCTTTTATTCCTTTATTGAGGCCTCTTGGATGAGCCTATACCCAAGACAGAAAGTGCACAGAAGCAAAAAAAGGTTCCTCGAAGACAGTCAGACCCCAAGCAGGGAGCAGTAAGATCAACTAGTAGTGACAGGTAAATATATACTGGCTTCAGAAAAGAACCTAAGTTAGACTGTAAATGTTTTCAGAATGGTTTTTCAACCTGTTCATGCATATCTCAGTTGGCCGGCAGCTGACTGAGACCTTTGTATACCAATGTGAATGTCATGCTAATGTGTGTGTTAGAATATCTGAATACTGTAAGTACTGAAATTATTATACTTTTTGCTAAAGACATGTTAATGAGCAAAGCAAGACTAAATGGGATTTTGTGGGGACCTGCTGCAGTTGAGCCTGTCATTAGGGTATGGACTACTAGATCTACACTGTGCCAGCTCGCTTGCCGTTTTCTTTGTATGCTCTTGTGTTATTATTTCCAGAATAAATTCTGCAAAGAAATAACCATAGCATTTGTCTATTGGCTCTGCTTACCTGACCCCACTGCCATTCTCTTCTTTTCACTGATTTCACAATCTACGTTTGTGTAGAGTAGTGGCATAATTCAGCCAAGAAACAGTTGACTGAAATTAACAAACAAAAAAATCTGCTGCAATGTAAAACCATATTTGATTTATTTCACTATTTGGAAATTATTTGGGCAGGGGACTTCATTAACATTGGACTTTGATGATTTTCAACAGAGTAAAACAGAGAGAAACTCAGTTTTAGTGGTCTTATGTGTCTTTAGGCTAACTTGATTGAATCTAGAAATAGCCATTGATCCTACTTGCCCTGATCTGTGTATTTTTTTAGTAACTTTTCTCTTCCTCTTTGCAGGATAATCTCAAGCTCTTTTGAAAGCTATTCTGAAGGACGTCATCTTTCCACTAGTTCAGATCCCAATACTTTAGCAAACAGGGAGGAGAGCTCACCATCTAGCTATCCATTTCAGCTGATTTCTTTATATGATGAAGACATCATTGACTTGAAGTGAAGACACTCTTAAAATCTTCCTTCCTTATTTCGCATTTACTTACAACTCTGTGAGCTCTATGGGAATGTCACAAACACTGCTTCTAGTGGTAAAATGTGGCTGGAAGTATTGATGATTAATCTTTATAGAACCCATGTTGTTCTAGCTAACTCAGCCTGATTTGGTGATGCTTATATCTTTGACATAGGTATGTTTTCTTTTCTCAGTTAATGAACCATTACTTTTTGTGGCATTCTAAGAGTAGGTAATCAGTGAGAGATTTAGGCTGAAACTGAAGTAAATAAAAAGTATTACATGTTCTGAGCTTCTTGATAATTTGAAGTACCTGAACTACATTCAGCTAAGTTAATTGCTGTTATTACTATCTTGATTTGTTTTACAACAGTGTATGTCATGCGGGAAGAGGAATTTTTTAACAAATCACTCCTTTTGGTTTTTCAGTCTTTAAAAAAAACAAACAAAACAAAACAACAAGGCTTGCAGGCAAGGTCTTTCCAAACATTGCAGTCTGTCCTTGAAATGATGCAGCTGTGGTACGTTCACTGAAGAATCAAGGATTTTCTATAAAGATCAGGTAAGATATGAAGATGCTGCTTTCTTTGCTCTGGCCTGTCCATGCACTTTTGTTAGAGAAACTTGAAAACTGTTTTGGCATTAAGAATCTTTGAGCAGAGAGGCTTTCTATAGAAAACACAAACTTTCAAAATATTCCTTAAGAATTGGAAGTAAAAAAACCCTAAACAACTGTATTTCTCCATCTACTGGAAAACTGTTACTGTAGTGCACCTACAGATTTTCCCATTATAGGCAGAAGAGCCAACCCCTGCTTTTCTTTCTGACTATACAAAGATTCCTATGCAGGCATCAGCGTTAGCTGTTGTCTGCTTTTGCATCACCAGTGGAAGTCATTATTCCAGATAATCATATTTTTCTAACTGGATCCAGACTGAAATTTCACTGCTAAGAAGCCAGTTTTCTATGATGAAATAATCATCTTAGATCTTTTGTTATGTTAAAAGACAGGGTTTCATGTTTAAAGCTTGATTATTTTTTAACCCTTTCCTCCATGCCATGAATCAATTTTAAACAGTATTTTTAAACAGGGTTTTGTTTTGTTTGGGTTTGTTTCATGAAAGCGTGATACTTCCAGGCTTTGACGATTTTAGCTTTATTAGCAAGTATTTTTTGTCCTATATGTAGAAGTATTTCTGTATCCTTGATTTTATTTTGTAATACCATTCACGTGTCATGATTTCACTTTCCATCCAAGCATGACCATCTGGAGATGTGTGCCTTTTGCTTCAGTCTGTCTGAATGTAAAACTGTTTTTGCAAAGTATTTTTTGCTCAATTTATTGTATGTAATACACCTAAGAAAAGATGCAAGGCCTTACGTGAAAGCATCATTTCTTACTCTCAACTGGAGTGGCTGATCAAGGAAAGAAGCAATATTTTCAACAGTAATTAATCTAGGAGCAGAAGCAGCACTAACCAGTGTCTACTGTTATTTTAGTATTTTTGCACCCATAGATGCGTGGCAGTGAACCTTAATAAGGATTTAAAAGGAAGTCCCAGCTCAAAGTCTTTGCAAGAGCTTGTAATACTTCTTGAGAATGTTATTTCTAGAGATTGTGTTAATTTATCCTGTCCTATTTATATGGGCAGCTAAGGTTTAAAAAAATAAATTTGAAAGTATCACGTGGTGCTTACTCTCCTGGAAGTTGTAAACACTTCTGTGGACTTGCTGAATGCACTTTAGGGGGCACTGCTTGCATTAAGATATTTTTGGAAAGCAAAAGCACCACCTTTTTCCATAAATGGATTCCTCAATGTAGTATTTCATTTTGGTTATGTGGATGTTTTTGAAGACTGTACCAGTGTGTTGCAAAACTGGAGCTGTAGTTAAAATACAATTTTAACTGGAAATGTTGCTTTGCACTGTTAGGATATCTGGTTTTAAATATATTGCTGATGTTCACTTGTGCTATTCTAGCATGATTTAACATGACTGAACCATAGTTCAATAGCAGTTGAAGCAGTATATGGAGATTTTGAAACTTGTTTTGAAGAACCTGAAATAACACATATTTAGGTATCCTGAAAGACAAGCCTTAGAGATGGAGCACTAAGGAGGTCGAGAAGAATGAGGAAAGCTTGACAGAAAGCTTGACCACTGGCTATGATGGTAGTCAGGATGCATATAGATGTAGCATTTGCGTCATAACCAAGACTTAATTATAGAAAGGGGGGCCATAGTGTGTGTGTGTGCGCGTGTGTGTGTACACACCTTTGAAGGTCTGCCTGTTATCTCAGCATTGATGACATCTAGCAAATACTAACAAACAGCGAAAGGACTGTAAGGAGTCCCGATTAAATTTGATTGCTTAAGATAGACAAAACCAGATCAGACTAGCTTCATGGTACTTATCTTGAACAGGATGTTGGTATAGTTTGAAGAGGGAAGACCAGCAACTGCCTCCCCCGCACCTCCCACCTGAATTTTATACTATAGCTTGACTTAATGGGTCAGGTGCAAGCTGTTACGCAGGTCACAATGGGAACTACCAGACCTAACAGACTATTACTCATATAGGACAGGAAAGATCTGAACCCTGGAAAAAAATTACCTGTCTTCATTCCTAGTGTATGCAGTAAGTGCCTTAATAAGGCTGCCGCTTCTTGAGCTTTTGCTTCTGTAATTAATCAGTGTGCCTTCCAGGGATGTAGGGATAATATTAGACCTAGCAGAACAAGTTGGGAGGGATCAGGCAACATTAGTTTGGTTTATATGACACCTAGAGATGGTAGCTGAGGCTTTAGGGTCATGTATATGTAGTTTACTACCTACTTACTGTATGAGGGCAGCCCACAGTATAGGTAGAAGGCAGAGAACATGGTAATAATGTTCCAATTTTGTTTAACACAAGCCACAAGGACCAAATTCTATTAAGGTCTTTACCACATTTATTGTATCAAAAGACAAAATAATGTGAAATTGCTGGCACAACTGGACAAATATCCACTGTACAAGGATGCGGTTTCTGTGGGTTCTCAAGTTTCATCAAACCGCTATGAGTTACATGCCTCTTAGTGTGATGAGTTGGCATCCTCTGAACTAGTTTCTAGCCATTGTTTCTCTCAAAATACTGTCTTAGATCCATACCATTCAGACTGCTAATTAAAATCAAAATAAAAGCCAGCTGGTGGCATTGATGCAACTGTTGTGCATCATTTATAAAGGGCAAGGTTTTTATACATCTGTGCAACCTCTCCTACTTCAGACCGGTGTCGGATGACAAGGCTTGTTGGAAGGCTACTGGGATGGACGTTCACTCCAGCCTTAGAGCCATGTTCTTTTCCTTCTGCTTTTCCAGCATGTGCATGCATTTACTCATTAAAACTTAAAAAGTAGTGTTGGGCACAAATTGTAGCCACGTCTACCCTAAGCACAACCCTTCCTACTTTCACATCTTATGTTAAAGCTGCCTTTAGCCTACATTCTTGATGTTGGATGACAATCTCATGGGTGCGAGAAAAGATAGTCTTTTAATCTACAGCTATGTAAGATGGGTGTTGTTCTAATAGAGAGGAATACAGAAAAATCTTCCTACACATGGATGGAAGAAATTCTTTCCGTGAAGGAAGAATTGTCACCAAGTTGAACACTTGCTATCGAGCTAAGCTCAACTGAACTGAGTCCAGTGATTCTTGACTCTTGTAACAGAGAAGTTTCTACAAGAAATGTTTTCTATCCCAGCATGCCGTATTTGTTGGAGGAGGCAGAGCTCTTAACCCCTTCAGGCTAATGGTATTGTCACCACTTCAGCACTGTGCCTTAGTCTGACTAAATTATAGGAATGTCATTTACTTTGCTGCAAGCATTACACTGTACAGGCAGCTAATTTAGAATGTACTTATGCCTCCTCACCAGCATGGGTAATGATGCATGGAATCACAGAATAGTTGAGGTTGGAAGGGACCACTGCAGATCATCTAGACCAGTACTCACACCCACGCACCTCCATTCAAAACAGCATCAGTGTCAGGTTGTTCAGTACCATGTCCTTGCATTTTATGTCTGTCCAAAATGGGGATGGAACATTTTGAACTACTCATCATCTTTCTCCTGCATTTCCATTACAGCGTGCATATAAACCATCACCACAGCTTTGAAATGTGACTAGGACTGAAGAGCCCAGACACACGAGCTAAATTAATTCTTTCACACACACACAATATGCAGCTCTTAAGGCTGAGGCTTTGATGAGCCTTTCCCAAGGTCTGTAGAGTTTGGGCTTTAGGAACTGTTGCAGACTTAAAATCATTTTTGTCCAGCTCTTTCCTCTAGTGGCAATGCAGTACACAAATTTTATAAATGTTTAAAAGTCACAAAACAATTCCTTCTAAGTAGAGATAAAGACCCTCACACAATTTGAAAGGGCTAGCTGCTATTCCTGGTAGGGAGAGATGTGGACTCTACGTTGAATGGATGTATGGATACCTTCAGTTTCCTGGTTTGCAAGGAACAAGTAGGGCCTGTTTTGATTACAATCCTTTCCTGGTTTGGGGCTGGGGGTGGGTTTTTTGTTTTGTTTGGGTTCTTGGGGTTGAGGGTGGGTTGTTTGGTATTTGCATTTTTGATGTGTTATTTTTGGTTTTTATGATGTGTAACATAGAGGACACAAGTGGCACCCAGAATGAATAGCAGGTTTGCTGTCTGCCTTCACGTGACTTTTTCTATACGCGCACAAACATTTGTACTTGATTGGTAGATTAAAATGAAAATACTTTTAATTTTTTTTTTAGAACTAGGCCAGTCAACTGAATCAATATTTTGAACCATTCTTAATTGGGCAGGGGACAGGTAGCACCTACATGAAATGTAACACTATATCATAACCAGTTACATATGGTCAAGGTTGCTGCTCTGGCCATTTACTTTCTGCTGGTCAATGTATAGTTGACCAAACCAGAGATTCAAGCTCGTGCATGTTTTCCTAAAGGTGTAGATCTGTAACCTGTGCTTGCAGATGCAGCAGCTTTCCCAGAGCTGTTGGCTTCATCTGCATTTGAGATATATAATCCTTTGCGTTTGATTTGGTTTTTAGTATATATACATATGTATGTATATGCATATGTATGTGTACCTATTGGTAAATTCTGCCACAAGTTCTAAGGGATTAAAAGTCCTAAGCATCTACAAGAATGTAAAGTAATGTGATTCTCTGTGGGGGGGGTGGGGGGAGGGAATCCCATCTGCAAGTGATAAGGTGTTTCAGAGTAATTTTTGTTGCCATGTATGAAAATGAGTACCATACTATTGTCATTAACAATTTGATGTCATGGTTCATGTGCACAGTGCTTGCTAATTCTGTTAAAGCAGTATTTTCTCTCATAGACTTAGCCTGATTTTGTGGAGGAATAAATTATACGCTGACAACCCAGTGTTAACCATATGGGAAAGCTCACATGACAGTATGCAGCAAGCATCTGTACTTGCATGCAGGTTAGAAAGTATTTTTACTCTTACTAGTTGAGCACAGCAACTTCACCAGCCTGTATACTGCCTAGCTGCTTCACTTTGTTGCTGACCTGCAACTGACCGAGTCCTGCTTGCTACTGGAAACCATGATATTAGCACATGATTTGCAGAGAAAATTTAAGAGATTATTTTCTGCATATTTATTTATAGCTCTATTGGGTATTTATCTGGTTGAATAGAAAATGTTATGTCTCTAAAGGTTTATGCAAAAAGTGTTATCAGCCTGGAATGTCAGTTTTAACTAAGTCTTTGAATGTTAGCAGACTGCTTTGTAATTTAATAGTTGCATATTGTTAAGACTGTTGCTATGTTTGCGATCAAAAATTCTTTATCTACCACTTGTCTTAAATGCCGATGTATTACCATTGTTTTTAATGTCATGTGATAGTGTATATGGTTTGTGTTTTAGATGTGACATCCAAATAGAAACAGTCCTACCACAGCTGGAACTGTTTTAAGTGCCATTTATCACATTTGGGAAGGAGTAGCAGATGATTTATTCCTTCATATGTAATAAACCATAAATTTGACCTCACTTCTTTCTTTCACACATGCAGAACTAATGGCTTTTCCAAATTTGGTTCATGAAACAAGAAAATAAAAAGACAGGAGATAGTACATTATTGCAGACAGTTCTGGATTACTGTTTCCATTTGAGTTCTTTAGAAATTTTGTTTCAGAGATGTCATTCATTTAAGTGCTATATCATACCTGTGAGATCAGTGTTTGTGTGTTAAGCATTACCCATCTTTGACAAGAACTATAATCCAGCATTGGTTTGGGTTTCCAGGCATCTTTTAGACTTTCAGAGACCTGCTCCAGCTAGAGATCTTTACCCCTTAAATTAACACTACAAAAGATAGTTTTTTTCCTTTTCTGGCTAAGAGTATATTCTCACTGTCTCCAAGACCTTGCACTTCCTTTTGAAAAAGCAA
Source organism: Burhinus bistriatus (assembly GCA_013397275.1). Classification (NCBI taxonomy): domain Eukaryota; kingdom Metazoa; phylum Chordata; class Aves; order Charadriiformes; family Burhinidae; genus Burhinus; species Burhinus bistriatus. The sequence continues at coordinate 71,359 of VYXH01009019.1, forward strand.
TGCTCTTTCCTGAATTCTAAAAATACATTCTCCTAAGAGCTACAACCCTTCTTATGATTTAAATGCATTCCTTGCCAACTTGACAGCGATAGGAAAAGTAATGCCAACTTAACACTAACACCCATGAAAGCCAAGCATTCATCTACAGTTAGGACAAAGACTTATTCCATGGTCAGGCATCCCAGAAATAGTAGCAGCAACACAAAGTAAAGTACTGCAGTCTGAAATTAACATTAGCCAGGCTACATCGTTCATTTCTTCACTATAGCACATGCCATAAGGAAAAGGTAAAGTGCAGCAAGGAAATTTATTTCCAAAATTAGATCTTAATTTACATCTTAGAAAAAAGATACTGGCCAATATATTTAACATTCTTACTTGGCCATTATAGTCAGTCTGCACCAGGTGAAAAGAACACAGGAATCTAAGAAAAAGAATATGTCCAAGACCTGCACAAGGAAGATTTACTATGTATGCAGAAGTGTAGGCAGATCCTCATAGATTTTTTTTTTTTTAAAGAACAGAATTCAGATTTTAAAAATTCATCAAAATCATCTGATAGCAAGTTTAGTAACGAAGATGTCTGCCGCGTGATGCAGTTAGTTTCAGTCATAGCACCGTAATTCATGATACAAGGGCTTCATATCAATTTAAAAAGCCTTAGGCTTAAGATCTTCTGAAGTAGGCCTCAATTTGTTCCAGGGTCTGTCCTTTTGTTTCAGGAACATAAAAGGCTGTAAAAGTTACACTGAGGCAGCAGAAGGCAGAGAAGAGCCAGAACGTGCCATAGGATGTTAATAAACCCTGAGGGAGAGGAAACAACAAAAAAATGCATTATTACAGCTCAGTACTGTACAACTACAGTTCTGTGTTGCCGGAGAAGGCTGTGGCTCAAAGCTCTCTCAGGAGCATCTTTATAATTTCCCTATTATAAGAAACTTCAGATTGTAATTTACGATGCTTACTATAAAATCATTAAATTCTTTGGTTATCAAGAAGGCCATAACCCAGTTTGTTAACACACAAGCACCACTTGATATGCCTCTAGCTTTAAGTGGGAAGATTTCAGATATCACCAGCCATGGAACAGGACCCCAGCCAAGGGCAAAACCTGCAATTAGAAACAGAAGAGAATAAATGCAAGTTAAGTACATATTAAAGGGAAGACTGATTGATGCCCAAGTTAGTCAAGTAAGAGGGATGCAGTTTTCCCTCTAGATTCTTGCATGATTCCAGTAAAACAGTACCTCTACCAGAAGAAAAGAGAGTAAGTTATTTTAGGGCAGCATGATAAACACTAGTGCATTTTACATCAAATTAGTTACAAGGATATTCTTAACAAACAGAACTTCTTGCCACAACGTCTCTGAAGTGGTAAGCTTAAAAACTGACCTTGTTTCTAACTGCTGCTGCCTTGTACCATTACAGAATTTAGTGTCGCTCAGACACTAACAAAGACTATTTTTTCCACAACTGTAAAACAGTTTAACCTGAGCAATTACTACTTACTACTAGCACAAGGAGGTATAAATTCATTTTCCAGGGAATTGGCTTGGCTAAGTTGCTAGCTTGATCACCACGGTTCTGAACACTCAGCTCAACTTTGCATTATACACGGAAAAGGTCTGTGAAAGACATAACTCACTTCCATTCATCAATAATGTGACAAAATGGAACAAAGTTGTCATATTCATCAGAAAAATCTGAGTTTTGTGTAATTGCTACTTAGAAGCCTGTTCCACTTACCAGCAACAAAGAGCCCTAGGCTCACTACTGCAAGCCAGGATATGCTGCTTTCTGTTCCTGGGGATGCTGAATTTAGAGTGAACCATAGATCAGGATTTGATGAGTTGTTTTGATCTGGAAGGATGATTTTAAAGTAAAGCCCAAACAATGCAGTACTGAGAGCCATGATTATCCCTGAAAAGTAAGCAATAACCAAGTTGTCACTGGTTGCCATTTGTGTGTTCTTCTGAGAGACAGAGTGTAGTTGGTCAGCCAAATACAAGATATGCTGGCCCTCACAGAAGTGTTTCTTAAAAGATACCATTCTTGGAAATAAACACTGGCCTTGACAAGTAAAAGATGCTAGATGAGCGTTCTAAACACTAGCCAAACAATATAGTCTTGACAGCAGTCATTACTACTAAGTACAGCACAACTGTAGCAAACAGAACTAGTTTTCTTTAGCAGAAGTTAAAATTTTTAACTATAGTCTTTGTATAACTAAACACCACAATGTGGCATGGAAGTAGCAAGAGCCACGGAGAAACTACTTTGAAATAACCATTTGTTGACAACTTGGGTATGAGAATGTATCGCGACATTGAATCTTACTATGCAGAAAAATGACCACAGTAGTAAGAACCGTCCCAGTGACATAGCTATTTCAAAATAAAAACTGGCCTGGTAAGAAGACAAAAAGATAGCTGTATGTAGTTTCAAGGGGTTCTACCTACAATGTATATAAAACTCATAAGAGGCTAACTACTATGTTAAAGTCTATAGTTATACCGAATTATAAATATAAAGCAAACCACTTAAAAATGCATAAATTGCAATACTTAATTCCCCCAACAGTTAAGACACTTTTTGGTACTATATAAAGTAATTTTTCTTACTGAACAGAATTCAGTAACATGTTTTACCAGATATGTAAAGCAGCACTTTTCGTCCAGTTTTATCTATGATAAGTGCAGCCACAGCAGTGAAACATACTTGTATGGAAGCCACAACAACAGAAGCCATTCTGCTGTCCTGAAACAAAAGAAGTAGTAGGGAGAATTTGCTCTTTCAGGCTGGTAAGAGCATCACTTATCAAGCATCACAAATGCATTTTTTTCTTGAATCTGAAAGAAGATAAGCTATGTCACAGAAATTAATAGTGGGGGGAGACAACCTACCAGTCTCTTAATAAACTTTAAAATAAGCCACAACTACTCCCTACAGTTTCCCTTTCTCTGAAACACTGCATTTGCAACTCTAATAAAAAAGATTTATTTAGGAAGATTACTGTAATAGGAATTTCAATCAGTATCAAAGTTTCAGACCAGCAAAACTCAACATACTTCCCCCCCAAAAAACCCAGAACATTCAGGTATGCCAGAGTAATACAGTCAAGAGGGTATCTAGAATTCAAACCAGAACAGCCCACTAAAACCCAGACCCTGTTACTTATGACACAGGCAAGATCATTATCAAATGAGTTTGTTATGTGTTTCAGACTTATAGCACTAAGCTGAAACTGTTACAGACATTTTTCAGTTTGGAAACGCACCCCGATTACCTTGAAGTTTGCATCTTCAAAGATAGTTTCTGCATAAAACATAACTGCATTAATGCCTGTTACTTGCTGGAAGAACATCAGAGCCACACCAATAAGAAGTGGCCTGTAGATGGAAAAGTTCTTAAATTCAGAGAGATTCAGTCCCTGTTAAAAAGATTAAGCAATGATTTGGTGAAAATTTTCATCTTTTAAATCAATGAACAAAACCATCACCAACAAAAAACTCCTCAGAACAGAATCACAGAATCACAGGGGTTGGAAAGGACCTCTGGAGACCATCTAGTCCAACCCCCCTGCCAGAGCAGGGACACCTAGAGCAGGTTGCAAAGGACGGCGAACGTTTCAATCTGTTCAAACTCAGTAAGTTTCTCACCCCCCCTTTAGCAAAACTAAGTGCCTTAGCAGTAAAAATGTTTACATTTGAAGATATCTGAGAACTCCAGACAAAAATTTTTCCCCTTTTCTCGGGTTCTAGAGACAGAAATTGACAGTACTTTGTAGAGAAAGTTAACGTGAATGAATCTACAGTTTGCAGAAACTGAACTTCAATGATTAGACCTGTGTATTTAAGTATACATCTCACAAGCGGCTAAATGATACTTTTAGAGATGCAAGAGAAAATACATTCATACAACACAAATAATAGGAAAATAGTGTTAGGGGTGTTGAACAATCCTACTAAATTGCCAAATAAAGCAAAAAACTGGATAGCTGTCATATAATTAACAAGATCATGAGCCTGACTGCTACTCATGTCCACTGATGGCAGCCAACAGTGATAGCAGGTGCAGCTGAAAGGTAGAGGAAACAGGTTTGGACCACCATTTGTAGAAAAGGCTCTTAACTAAGCTTTGGTCAAACCCTTTTAATTACACTATATGCTTTCAGATGTTATCTCCATACAGTAAGTTTTTTGAGAGTAAATCAGATTATCATCACCTCCTCCTGAACACTAGCTTCAATCTGCCTACATTCCCATGCATGGTCCGCATGTGGTCCCCGCAGAAAGCACAAAGAAGCTATGGCTTCTGAGCGTTTGTCCTGACTGAGCAGAAATCTCGGTGTTTCAGGCATGAAGGACATGAACAATAGCATTATGCAGGATGGAAAAGAACACAACACTGCCAGCCAGCGCCATTTTAGTGTTATTCCTGGGTAACAAAAAGGAAAGAAAGAGGACTATGAACATCAATTAGTTGCACAAACAAATTAACATTTACTTTCAATTCTTCAGTGTAGTTCTTTCATTACATGTATTAATTCTTTTTTGTAATCTAGAACCCTAACACCAATACCTGCAACATAGGCTCCCAGTATGCCAGTCACCACCATCAACTGAACACAAGAGCCAAGCATACCACGGACTTCAGGATGAGATACTTCAGATATATACACCTAAAACAGAGGGAGAAAACATCTAATAATTCTATCCAATTTTGGATCAAGGACTTGATAACTAATTAATTTCTGAAAAAAACGTAACTCCCTTCCTTTTAAAAAGCCTCAATAAAATGGAGTAAGTAGAAAAGAACCATCTCAGAAATGTATAATGGCATTATGAAAAACCCTGGAAAAAAGGGAGGACCTAAGCCAGAAGAATGTTGACGCAGTATCAGTATCCCAAAGGTGAATAAACTTGCATTAGTAAGTGCTTCTTTTGTTAGCCATATTCAACAAGAAACTCATCATCACAAAGCAGTCTAGAGCTTGGAACAGTCTTTGCATGAACACATAGCCCAAGCCACATATAAAACTGTTCGCAATGAAAGTTTTAAATTTTTAATTTAAAGAAATTTTAATAAAGAATGCAAATTCTTTATTATGCATTATGCATTTTAATAAAGAATGCAAATTATTTCATTCTTCATGAAGTTCAAAACTGACAGTTCATCTTAATACAGACTATATGAACAGCATCGCACCTCTTCCAATATTTGGGATCCCAAGTCAACAGCTACAGTTTAACAGTATACATAAAAAGAAATCCCTTGTATTTATACATACAGTCCTTTCTAAAGTCACAGTTCTTACTTTTTGTGGAAGGAAAATAAGTAATCCTTATTTCAAGAATAATTTAGAGCTACAAAAACTTGGTATTACATACAAAACTCTCCTCCCTCGTTACTGCAGTCACATAGATGTTTCACTGTTGGCTGTGGGTTAAGGCCTTTACATATGGGACCTTAGAGCTCAGCTCCGTGAAACAAAGAGAAAGCAGTCATTTGTAAAGCAGACAGAATTCCTCCAAACAATTAACACAACAGACTAAGCAACCAAGCTTCCCACAACAGAGGAAGTTGTACAAGATTATCATTTAGACCCTATCGCCCTGAAGCTTTTTTAGATTTTATTTTTGTAACCATCTAGATTGATAAAGAACGAGCATTTATTCCACACTTCATTACGAGTGCTTCTTATCCTTTGATTTTTAGTTTGCATCTCACTTCAAAAGCTAGAAATGCTGGAACCACCAGAAAAGAAACAAACTTGAATTCTAGATGGTTTATTTCTCACTACTACCTGTTCAGCTAGATCCAAAAGGTGAAATAATAGCAGAGAAGACAGACAACAACAGAATTAATTATCTCCATTTCCCTACTGCACATACATTTGTGAGTGTATGGGAAAAGTTAATATTCAGAAGATGACAGTTAAATGGAATCAGAAGGCACTATGTGGCATTTCTCCAGGATGAGTGAGCAGCCATAGTTTATCTGCAAAACCAAGCAGTTTGGTGAAATATAAGACTATTAGAAGCAGTTGGTAACAGGAAAAAACCCACAACACTAACTGTCCCCTAATGTTATATATGAGGAATTTGAAGAGATAAATATTACTAGACTATAGCACAACATAAACAGAAGCAATCAAGTAAGAGACTAATAATCTGAAAGATCATATCACTGTATCAGAAATGCATAGCACAGAAGTGCCACTAGAAGAAACAAAATTTGTTTTATTTATATACTCTTCATGATTAAAACCAAGCAAAATATAACTCTATAAAAATCAGTTTATTCTAAATCCACAAACTACCTTGGCTACCGTTATTCAGTTACTTCACCCAAGCCACCTAAAATACTGCTATAGAAAGAGAAACAAAAAACCCACAAACAAAAAAGCAACCACACATGCACACACCCCCAGAAAAATGTCTTACTTACCGGAACAACAAGTGAAGTAATTCCACTGGCTAAGCCTGTCAGCGTTCGTCCAAAATAAAGCATCCAAACATTCTGAGCAGATATAATAACTATATATCCAAAAACATAGGGTATTGAGCACAGCATCAGACTCAGCTTTCTCCCAACTTTATCCACAAGATAGCCTCCTAGTATTCCTCCGGCAGCAGCTCCTAATGTTACTACTGACTTCAAAAAACACATTAAAAAAAAATTATATAGATAAATAAATACCAAAATAAATAACAGACAGGAATTTCTTTTAAAAAATCTTGAAAAGTAGCAGCTTCTAAAAAAAATGTGCAAGAGTATGTGGATGTTTTGAAAATCAAAGTAAACATTAACTTCTTAATCAAAACATAGTCAAGAAGCACTACTCGCCACAACAGAACTGCAAGTAATTTTCATATTACATACAAAGCTCTTTCAATGAAGGAAAAAAAAGCAGCAGTAACTGTTTTTTAATCTGCCTACAAAGCAGTCCATTCACAAACAGGCCTTTCAAACTGTTTTAAAGCCCTGAAGAATTTGTTATCTTGAATAACCTGAAGTCCAGCCTGTCTCCAAAATTCCCCATGTTGATGGGTTGCACTAATTTATTAAAAAGTTTATTTTTTGTGGTCCCTTAACAGGTTCAAACTGAGAAACACGAGAATGGTTAGAAGACATTTATCACCAAAAATAGGTTCAAATAGTAGGGGCATTTATTAGTATACACTATCAGAGAATAACAGCACTGTTACTCAGGAAAAAAACGAATCAATCAATGAGTTTAAAAAAAAAAAAAAATTTCATTATTAAGATCTGCATTTACACTCATTCTTAAGAGGAGTAGGCCGCCATCATGTAAGCTGCATCTTCTTGGACCTATGCTTTCAAGTGAAATCACATAATGGCAATGCATCATACACAGACCTACCCCAAACCACGAGGCTTGACTGCTGTCCAATCTCAACTTAGGATCGTTGGTTTTCCTCAACTCAGGAATAACAGGCGAGCTATAGCCTAGCACGAAGCCAAAGCTAAGCGGTCCCAGGACAGCGGCGAACGCGGCCAGGTACAGCTTCTTGTTCTGCACTCTGAGGCAGAAGAGGCCGACAAGGATCACACCGCCTTCCACCTCCCGCCTCCGGCCCCAGCGCCACCCCTTATTAGGGCCGGTAACGCTCGGGCGGGCCTGGCAGACGGCCCGGCCCCGAGCTAGCCGCGGTTGTGCTCCGGGGCAGTCAGCGCTGTCCCTGAGCCCGCCAGAGCAGCGGGTCGCGGCGTCCGCGCTCACCTCGGGCAGGAGTCCGAGGCGGGGTGGCCCAGCAGGTGGCGAGACTCCTCTGCAGCCATGCCCGGC
>VYXH01009019.1:85129-102433 GCA_013397275.1 Burhinus bistriatus
TTTTTTTAGACTCTGTCCCAAGTCACCTTTTGGGGTGGGGTGGGGGAGCGGCCCGAACAGATCTAGATCTGTCTGCTCTTGAATAAGGTCAAAGCTTAGCCATGTAATGTTTTTCAGTTGCATGGAAATAATACTAAATGCCATGGTTATTCACTACTTTTGAGTCTACCAAAAAGATGCAAACCCTAGGTAGCAGGGAGCACATGGCAATAGCAGTTCTTTATATCCCTAGGCTGGAGATGGGCTTACAGCAAAGAACGCAATAGGACCGGGGAATCTGTATTTGCATTTCCCTCATAATTAACTTCTCCATCCTCTACTGCAAAATATCCTCAACTCAGCTGTAGGTCTGCTCCCCTGTAAGTAATGAGGTGTATCACATGTACTAATCCTGCTGGAATTGACTTACTAGAACTCTTAAAATAGGAACTTTATAAAAAAAAAGTTACGCTTTGCCATAATCCAACCATAAAGGAACCACTGATGTACGTGCTCTTAATTTGGACAAAAATCAGTAATTTTGCAATGTAATCTTAGGAATCCAGAGCAACAATTCACATATACAGTTCAAGATCAACAGTTAAAGCATATGATTTTAGAGGCTATATGACCTAGTTAGTGTTTCACTTACAGAAAAACACATGCATACAGGATGGTATTCCTTATTTAGAACCTTCTTTGTAGTTTTTAGCGTGGATTACAATGATGAACTTGATATTCTGGTCAGTGGCTCTGCAGACTTCACTGTGAAAGTATGGGCCTTATCAACAGGAACGTGCCTGAATACCCTTACTGGACACACAGAATGGGTCACTAAGGTGGGAATATTGATTTTTAATTAATCTTGCAAAACAGTTACTTGCGATAAGTTTGTAACATGTTCTAAATTTCTATTTCCTAATCCTAACCTGTGTAGAATCTGGTGTAGAATCTGAAGAACATCAGGAAATACTGCAAAATAACATTTCAGCAGAAAAAATACTTGAAGAAGCTATAATTAAACCTTTCAGACCATTGAAGATATTTCTATTTCAAAGCAGCTGGCATAATATCAGGAATCAGTGCTTGATTCAAAGATTGAATAAAAACAATGGTTCTGAAAGAAAGCTACTTTAAAAATTATGTAGAAAAACTTGTGATCTTGATAACCAAAATCTGAGCATGAAAGATGTTCTGAAGCCAAGAAACAGTAATTTTCTTTTGCGTATTTCAGAACTTGGAAGGTGGGGGTGACTCTAGAGGTGAAGTACATATATTCACTTATTAGTACAGTAGGTTGTCACTAGTAGGAACAAGAAAAGTGTAAACTGTAGTTTCCCTTCAGTTGCTAAAAGTATTTGTATTGCCTTTATACAAGAGTACAGTATACAGGTTGTCAGTGAAGTGAAAAATGCAAATTAAAGTTTGCTTATTTAACATCATCAAAATATATCATTACATCCTTCAATTACAGGTAGTTTTGCAGAAGTGCAAAGTCAAATCTCTTATGCATAGTCCAGGGGATTATATTCTTCTAAGTGCAGATAAGTATGAAATCAAGGTATGTACTATATATCATACATATATCATTTCAGTACCCAGGGAAATAAAATGCTTGAGTGCTTCACTGAAGTTTACAAATAGTATAAGACTTTATTTTCTTCCATATTCCCTGCTTGTAAAGTTGCATACAAGACATGTAACTCTCTGAAAGCTAACTTTTCAATGCTTTCCTTCATGCTTAGATTTAAATGGTAGCTCTACATGAATAGTAATGCAAAAAATAAGTGCTTTCAGTGCATACCTAATGTGCTAACTTGACAGTGAAGCACATAACTGCAAGTACTGTTAACTGTTGGGGACTTTTGGGTTGGAGAGTGCTGTAAGTGGTTTGTGGCTAGGGAAGTGCTTCATAACTGAAACACTGTTACATTTCTGTCCAACTGGATGGTTGTTTTTTCTCCTTCTTTAAAGCACCCATTTTCACTGAGATTTTTTTAGGCTAGAAACAACACATACTGCAACGGTACTGTAAGACAAGTCACTTACAGAATTGATGTTCCTACCTAAAGGAGATAAATATTTCTGAAAAAACATGCACACATTTACCCGATGCTTAAAGAGACGCTGAGAGGCTTGCTCTATTTGTGTATTGGTTTATAATGTGAATGTTTTACAGTCTTAAACTGTGTTTTAATTGTAGATTTGGCCTATTGGAAGGGAAATAAACTGCAAGTGCTTAAAAACACTGTCTGTTTCTGAAGATCGCAGCATCTCCCTACAGCCCAGACTGCACTTTGATGGTAAATACATAGTGTGCAGTTCAGCACTAGGATTATACCAGTGGGACTTTGCCAGCTATGATATTCTCAGGTAAGTCTTTCAGTTTAAGACTTAGTCTTCTTTAAATAAATAAGAAGTAGAACATATTAGTTTTAATAACTTACTTTAGATGTAGGCCAAAAAAATCTTGATAAAAATTCTGTAAACATCTTACTTCACACATATTGCCAGATCTAATTTATCCTCTGCTAATACAAATCATTTGATTACTATTTTGGTTTCTGGCCACAGGCTTGTCCTCTTTCATATTTTCATTCCATAAGCTGAAGAGTTTCAATATAGACTTAAATTAGACTGCAGTGCTGTAGTTGTGTCCTGTTTTTGGCTGGGTTAGAGTTCATTTTCTTCTTAGTAGCTGGTATAGTGCTGTGTTTTGGATTTAGTATGAGAATAATGTTGTGAATGTGAAACTGTACTCACTAGAAGTTGATGTTGCCATGGAGACTGCTCTACAGAGAACCAGGCGACCATTTCTGGGGTCCTTTGATGGGACAAGAAATTAAAAAGACTCTTTTTCCTTATAGCACTACTGATATGTCAGTCTTGATAATGCAGTGAAATCTGTCAGATTACAGTAAGGGGTCAAACAGGATGGCATTCTATTTCCATAAAAAGAACAAGGCTGTATCTGTTAGAAATGGCAGCATCAAAGATTGTAATTTATTAAAGAAAAAAAATGGCATTTTAGAACTGTTAGCAGACTCTTAATTGAAATGACCCGAATATTCGTAGAGTGTCTACCATAGGAAGATCTGGTCCAAAAGAACTGCTTCTTATCAGTAAGAATAACTTGAGTAATTTCACCTCTTAGTTTACCCTTCCATCTTTCAAAAGAGAAAGATGTTCTCTTACTGCTGAGAACAGATTTTTTGTATCCATACATTTTTGTGCCTCAGTTCTGTGCTTTATGTAACACTATGGTCAAATGCTCAGTCAGTTGTGGAAAACTTACTCTCTTCAATTTCTGTTCCAAGGTTTATTTATTAAGGAAAAAATATCCTAAAGGTCTAGGGGAACTAACAAATACTTTTATTTCTCCCCAAGATGAAAATGCCTAACAATGCTAAGTGTCAGTAAAACAGCATTCTGTTAAGGACCAGTCTTGAATGATTTATCTTCTTACCGCAAGAAGGCATTTCTGTGTTTTATTTCTGGCTTTTAAAAGAGTGGACAAAAGAATAATAAGAGATTTTACTTCTTAATGTAAAGATGTTAAGTCATGAAATCCCTATGGAAATTTACTGTAAAACAAGTACATTTGGTCTTTTGTATGTATCTGGGAACAAGACTATTTTTTCTGTGTGCTGTGCAGAATCCCTTTCAAACCCTAACCTTTACTTATGTTCAGAAGGGTCTGTCCTGAATGCACAAAGCCAGAACGGAAACCACAGGCCTGACTGCAGCTAAGTTCAGTTGCTTAACTTGAAGAATTTGCATCCAGTTCTTTCTAACTGCTTTCAGAATCATGAGTTTAGACATTTATTTTCTATAGACACATAAGGATTTGTTTTAGTGATACGCGTTTATGACTACATCGTGACAGAGTTTCTAACAATGTTGTCTTGTCTTCTAGGGTTATCAAACCACCTGATTTCTCAAACGTGTCCTTGCTGGGCTTTGGAGAGATATTTGCTCTACTGTTTGATAACAGATACCTGTATATAATGGACTTGAGGACAGAAAAACTCATAAGCCGCTGGCCTCTACCAGAGTATAGAAAGTCAAAGAGAGGTTCAAGCTTTTTGGCTGGTGAAATGTCTTGGTTAAATGGACTAAATGGCCAAAATGATATGGGCTTGGTTTTTGCCACCAGTATGCCAGACCATAGTATCCATTTGGTGTTATGGAAAGAACACGGCTGAAAAGCTCACATATGCAGACTCTTCAGGAATATATGGGACTTTGCATGAACCAAAGTTGCACACCTAATGGTATCATCATGCAATGCACAATCATTTACTTTTATTTGGGCATTTGGGAAGGGGTTGTTTTGGACATAATGCAATACAGCATGCTAACAGTATTCACCACAAGATTTTGTCTTTACTCATGTTTAAGTACACCTATTTGGGCTCTGAAGCATAGCTTGTCACGTTTAAACCATTCAAATCCACCATCACATCTGAAATGAAGTAGTACTTGACCTGACTTCTGACCTATTTTTTGTTCTTGAAACAAAAGGTGAAGCTACTATTTTAGAACCATAGGCTTTTGTACATGTAACAGCAAATACTGGTTACAGTGCATGGCTGCTTAACTCAAATGAGAAGACAGCAAATCCTTTCTCTCTCCAGTATCATTCTCTTCAAAATGTTTTTTCCTTATGGTAGCTTTAAATACTTAGCCTTTGAAATAGAAGAATAAAGTGGGTCCTTTAACTAGGATCAGATGCTAAAAATAATAATTTGTTTGAGTTTGAGCAAGAATGAGCCAACTTTTCATCTATCTGATAGAGCTTGCCATCACAAGTAACCTTAGAAGACGTCTGACAGTATTCATATTTGCTGATGGCAACTCAGAGTGGCTTAGTCAGTATTTTATAGTCCATCTTTCCTGTAGTTTGTGTGAGAAATAGCTTAGTTCACAGGTAGGTAGAAATATAATGAATGGGAAGATGATGTTCAATCTCTACAGCAAGAGTCACTCTCTTACATTAAATGATGTCTAGCAGCCATTCACTTTTTCCAAAAAGTTGCAGTTAATATAATAATGCACTTAAAGTAGTTGCTACATCTAAATTTGGAAAGCAGGGGCAAATAACAGTGAGAATGGCACATGGGGGGCGGGGGGGGAGGGGCATGGGAATCAAAAGTCTGAAGAAAAGCATAGGAGTAGAAAAAGGTCTTTTGCTTTGATCATCATAGGAGACCTGATGTACACGAGTTAACTATTGAGTAGCAAATACATATCCGCATACTTTTGTGGTATTTGACATGTACTTAAAAGCTGTATCTATGACATCACATGCTTTAGAAATGCTTTAGGTTGGTTTCCTTTCCTTCCTCCCTTACAATAAAATGTCCCCTTAATATTTTTTTTTTTTTTTACATAACTTGAAAACCCATGTTTTCATGAAGATTGGCTCATGTCCTTGAAAAGATAAAACTGCCTAGCATTACTATTGTTAGTATGACTTTTTTTTTCTTCCCACTATCCAGGAGACCTAATTTCATACTTAGTACTGAACGAAGGCCAAAGTTCCCAAATGTATGCAGTATGAATTGCACCAATGGAAGGGAAGTTTTCGTATGCAAGAATCAGTATTTGAGTGATGTGGTAGGAATTGCATGAAGTCACAGTGGAGCAGCGTCTCTTGAATACAAAGCTACAGCCTTAAGTACTCGGTTTTCCACCTTTATTCACACAAATATACTTTGAAACTGTGTTAGTAGTTGAGGATTTTATCAATTGGAAGCCAAATTCACAGCTCTCGATTCAAACCACACTGACTGGGGCACAAATGATGATCTCTTAGAGCTTTTGTTGTCTCACTCAAAAGTGAAGAAAACTTACATGAAACAGAAAGCTTTCCATGACTTGTCTTGAAACCCAGTTCTCATCATTCTTATTGTGGGAGTAACTATACTGTGTATGATGTATGCAGTAACTCAGATTACTCTAATGGAGCCACGTGATGATGGGCCACCTATAAAATACTGCATTAGCTTTGGAAAGTTACTTCACAGCAGGAATTTAGACAGGAACGTGCCAGAAATGTCCTTGTACCCAAATCAGTGAAATATGGAGCAAATATTTGGACAGCAAGATGAATGGAAAATTATCTGACCTGCCAAGCTCAAAACATGGTCATCAGTGATACAAAAATCTGACTGGTAACCAGTTAACAGAAGTGTTCTTAAGGTGCTAGAATTAACTACTGTGTGAGTGACCTTTATGATGCAGAGTCCACTCTTGGCAAGTTTCCAACAATACTAATCTGTAGGGGAAGGCTAAACCATGGGAAGGGGAAGCAGTCAATATGCAAGAGAACAGGGAATGCTATTCTGAGTGTCCTCAACAAACCAGACAAGAGGGCTGACAGAAATCTCATAAAGTTTAACCAAAGCAAATGCACCATCCCACACCTGACACATCCTGACACAATCACAATCACCCCACGCAACAGTCGGGTTGGAGCCAACAAGATGGAAAGCAGCTTTACAGGAAAGGACAATTTGCTGTTGGACAACAAATTGAACAGGATTCAGCAATATGCCCGTGTGACCAAGAAGACCAACTGTATACTGAGCTGTACTAACAAGTACATAGCTAGGAGTTCAAGGGAAGGGATTCTTCACCTCTGTTCCATGCTGAAGGCCACATCTGAGTTCAATGTTGAGTTCCTGAGTACAAAACAGACTGATGCACTGGAGCAAGTCCCATGAGAAGCCAGAGATGGACAGGGAGGTGGAGCACAAGATACCTGAGAAACTGAGAGCCAAGTTCAGCCTTCCAGAAAGAATGGTGGGGGAAGGGATGGCGGCAGTAGGCATGGGGAGGGAGGCACTGCTACTATCTCCCGCTACCTAATAAGAAGGTATAGAGAAGAAAGTCAGACTCATCTCAGCATCATGCAGCAGGTCAAGGGACAACGGTCACAGATTGTAATGAGAAATTCTAACTAGCTCTTCATCACTGTGAGGGTAGTTGAAGACTGGAACAGGTTGCCCAGAGAGACTGTGTGTCCAGCTTACCTAGACAAAATCCTGAGCAAACCATACCACCTTACCCTGCTTTGAGGAGGGAGTTGGACTTCCAGATGCCCCTTCTAAACTATATGAGTCTAAAATTCTAAATGCACGTCTTGCCAAGCAACATAGTACGACTGCAGCATACCCCTTTGATGTTAATACAGCTGTCAGAGTTTGTCGATACAGAGCTTGGGAGATGCTGCTGCCACTGTTAAGCAAATACTACAGTTTGTTAAAAGCTGTGAAGTGGTAGTTGGACAGAGATTCTGCCACAAGTATTTCACAAGTTGCAGAAAATTTTAAATAAAAAAGTATGCAAGAAGAAAAGCATGACGAGAAGCATCGAATACACACTACACTTTTAGTTTTATAATTGTTTTAGCCTGTTACATAGCAGCTGATGATTATTATAAATACAATTAGCAAACAGTTATTTACAGACTGTCTCTTCACGACTTCCAAGTAGAAGTTCCACATGGTCATTTGCTAGCTAATGGTACTAATTCACTCATGGATTTTTTTTTTTACATAACTTGAAAGCATGAGTTTTCATGAAGAATGGTTCATGTCCTTGAAAAGATAAAACTGCCTAGCATTACTATTGTTAGTATGACTTTTTTTTTCTTCCCACTATCCAGGAGACCTAATTTCATACTTAGTACTGAATGAAGGCCAAAGATCCCAAATGTATGGGAACTTTGTGGGTGTGCCACCACAAAATAAGTGAAGGAATAAAAACATGACACTGGTATAGAAATTAAAAAACGCATACCTGCTCTCATATACACTTCTCTGTCACACACCAAAGTTTCAGACCTATTACTGCCCCCAGATGTCCCTTCATAGGAAGATTCTAATACATTGCCACAGCAGTACAATGCACATAGCTTTGGGGGCTCACCAAACAGAAAAAATATGACTGAAATTGTGAAACTACAGTGAGCAAATGTTTTTTGTTTGCTTTCCTTTCCATCTAACCCTTGAGCAGAAGTTAATAACTACTTAGCACTATTTTTAGATAGAGGTTGGAAAAGATGCACCTTCTATACCCTTAGAGCTACACAAGGAAGTCACATAATTCAACTTACCTATCACATAAAGGAGTAAAATCCACCTGATGTCCAATTTTTGTGAATAGAAGGAACAGTTTGTTATGAGGCTTCAAGGCCAGAAAAACACCCCAAACTATTATGTACCGTAAGTAGTTGTTCATCCATCCATCTCTTGACCCAGAAATAGCCACCTTTTCAGTTCACAAGATTCTCTTTTTCTTCAACATCTATCTGTATCCCTTGCCTCTGTCTTAAAGCTTTCCAACATGACTCGGTGCTTACCACTTAAGTAATTCAGAACAGCTGTGGGTAACAAAAGAGGGATCACCCTTCTTAAGCTTATGTCTCAAAACCCCAGTTGAATGGTCATTTGCATCAGCAAGACTCCAACAGCTGTGTTTAGTGTTACAATACATCACCATTTTCACAAACATTATTTCCAAGAATATAAGGGGTTCATTTTTTTTTACAATTGAAACTGGTAGATTTTGATCAATTATTTTCACAGTGCATTTGTCTACCTTTTATTCAACTTGGTGCATACAAACTTTGTACCCAAACAGTGACATACAAACTACAAGAATTAAG
The DNA here is from genome assembly GCA_013397275.1 of Burhinus bistriatus. Classification (NCBI taxonomy): domain Eukaryota; kingdom Metazoa; phylum Chordata; class Aves; order Charadriiformes; family Burhinidae; genus Burhinus; species Burhinus bistriatus. The sequence continues at coordinate 93,783 of VYXH01009019.1, forward strand.
CAACATTACCTTTAATACTAATAACTGTAGTTGCATTTTTTGTACATAGGTTGAAAAATGTGTATAGCCTTTGGCATTATTTGAATCAGTTGAGAAATACTGATTTATTATTTCTTTTAATTGAAAACAAACTCATTTTACATTTTCCAGAAGAGGTAATACCATCTGCACTGATTCTTGGTACCATTAAATGACACATGTCTGCTACAAATTCCTGTTTTCCTTAAGAAGAAATACCTCTAACAAGTGACAGTTCCAGTGCTACAGCTGGTGTGTTTTCTTATCCTGCCTCTGTGATTATAATGTTGCAGTGTTAATGCCAATGCAGGTCTTCATCTGGGAGATGCTGTCCCAAGCCATCTTTTAACAGGCACAACTAAGCACAGCTCTATTTTTTTATCCAAGTAGTTCAGACATACAAATAACTAAAAATCAACTCATTCCTTCTTCAGGTAGTTTACAAATTCATTGTACTAGCTAAAACATATATGAAGAAAAAGAGAGAAAGCTGGATATCAGTACATTAACTTTCTAATTTCTGCATGGTCACTTCCTAGGCCTTGAATAATACACTTCCATAGTTATAGGCATGTAAAAGAGCTATCTTCTCACCATGCCTCAGCTCTCACATCTTACAAAGTTCCAGTAGAGACTTTACCTGATGAAGCCAATTCTTAACCAGCACTTGATCACTGTGGACTCTTACAAGGTACCATGTCTCAGTTCACAAATCAAATACATTTACCTTTGTACAGTACAAAAAAAGGCTGTTCTCCTAAATCTCTGTAAAATGTAAACGTCACATGGAAGTGATTTTACTGTGATCTTTCAATTACATCCTCTACCTCCCCACAGAGGCTCTCCACTCACTTTTGAGCCTACAGTATGGTTTGATTTAGCACCTTGTTAACATTCATGATTAATGATGAGTTATATCTCCACAGTGTTGTATCCCTGATGAGGGACTCTCTGGGAAGGTTTCCTTGAAGGGGCACCCGACAGTGATAAACGAGGGCAACATCCATGGGAACTTTCACACTCTTCCCATAAGCACGTAGGACAGAGTGGACTGAAGTCTGAATCACCTTTTGTGGATCAACTATCATTTTCCTGGGATTGATTACATCTTTCCTATCAGGCTCTCTGTGAACATGCTGTAATATGTTAACACCCGGCACAGTATTCCAGGACGAAATGTTGAACATGTGAGTAGATATGGTTTTTGGGAAGACATGGTTCTCAAAGAGGAAAACACCAGTGCCTGGGTTTTCCTCCTGAAGACTTTTCATCATTGTTTTCCAGTCTGGGTGCTTAAGGGGAAGAATTATTTCATCAGCGTCATTAAGAACCACAAACTTGCTCCTCTGCATGTTACGGTATATACAGTCATTTAGAGCTGTGATTTGTCCATAGTAGCCAATGTGCGTTCCATCTTGCATGAAGTGCCATCTAGAAGAAACGTTGAGGTGTGAGTTTATTGGCCAGGGAATTATCTCTACAGTTCCTTCTTCCATATAAAACTTCAAGACTTTCTCCATCAGATGGCTGCAGTTGTTCTTATAGATCACCACTTTCTGTACCCCAAGAATCTTGTACATTTCTACACTCTGTATAAACTGCAAGACGTTGTTGTAATTTCCAAACATGGCAGAGATGCATACAGTGAAGTCAACAGAAAGGGTCTCAGCCTTGCGGTTTTTAATTTCAAACCTAGGCAGCTGATCAATATTTCCACGTGGAGACTGATGAATAGCTATGTGTGTTGGATCGCAGTTTTCGGGTTCCAAACAAACTATATCTGTTGCACCATAAGGGAATCCAAATCTATCTGAGTGAACATCAATTTTTGCTTTTGATACATATATCTGTCCATCGGGCTGACAGCAGAACCAGCAGTATAGTTGTTTTACATCTTCATGGTGAACAATCCCAATCACACGAGTGACTTTGCTTTCTCTGTCATCAAAATATGGGGATATAATAAAAGTTTTGTTATCTTTTAATGCTGTTATTGTTCTATTGGTAATTTTCCCTCTACATCTGCTACCTTCTTGAATTATTTTTGGCAGGTGAGAAAGTCTTTGTAACCTAAGATAAGAAAGTGTGACCATTGAAGTTAGAGTAATAATGCACACAGCAGCAGCAAAGTAAGATTTTTTCCCACCACACATTTTCAATGTATCTAAACGTGGATGCAAATTTCTTTGTCCTTGAACTTTATGCTGCAGCATCTGCAGAAAAGAAAAATATGTATTATGAGATAAAATTGACTTATAGTCATTGCTCAAGAATTTCACAAACAAGATGGGGGGCAAATCTCTATCACTCTTCACTGACTTAATCAGAGACCCAGCTACTGTGCTTTTATGAAAAATCAATCACAGAACACATCTTTAATGGGATGGAAGATACTGTATGTGACACTCCAAATGCCTCTATAGGTTGGATGCATAGAATTGCTTCTGTACATGGAGGGTTCTGGAAGAGAATATGATAGAGGCCTATATACAGGAGAACATGGAGCCATCATTCATTATTTTCTATAATCCGAATTTTAGAACATCCAATAAATAATTAAGCAGTAATTCTTAAACCAAAACAAACCTTTTTTTTTTTCTTCCCTTCTCCTACACACTGTATACATAAATTATTCATCAAAAAACCCTCAACCAGACTTTTCACAGACAAGGTAGGGGCAGATATATAAATTAAATATATATAGAATTAATCAAGTTCATAGAAAACATGGCAATTGGGGATTGCACATGACGGTCCAGATACAATCTTGCAGTTCCCCACAGATGAGACAATACATAGAATTCAGCAGAAGACAAGTGAAATCTATGGGGGTATAAAACTTATTCTCAGTTATCAGCTCTACCCTACTTAGCACTGCACAAGACAGAGCTTGCAGGGAAGGTCACCTCATATTATGCTTGCTAGAGATCTGGGCCCCCTCACACTGCATTAATGCTGGCTCAGCTCATGGCATGGTTTGGGGATCAGTTCTTAAACTCGCTGCTGCAGGAACAGATAGGCATCCCTGAATACCTGGATGGCCAAAGTCTTTAGCAGCACTCATGCTAGCAAGTGTTAATGTCTGACAGGGAGCTCATGGCACTCTCAAGCAGCAACTTGTGCAAGTGGATCTCAGACTAAAGTTTCCTCTACAAATTCATCTTTACGTGTCCAGATATGATCCATAAACAGTGAGGTAACACCAAGTATCTTCAAAGGCCTGCTTGTATGACAGAGATTCTTGGAAGAAAGGTGCCCCAGATTAATCAAATTCATGTTAGATCAGAAAACTGGACTGGCAGAAGAGAGTATCCCTGACTGCCAGCAAGCAGTGTGGGGTAAAATGCCAAGATGAAATAAAGTGATTCTATTGCACAAGATGAAGAAAATGTTTCTACTAGGCATGCCATTGCTGCACAAAGCCAGCTGCTGAGAAAGAAAATCATACCATTAAAAGACCCAGATTTCTAGGTGTGTGTTTTATAGCCAACATGGGTAGCAATGTCATAGGTGTAGCAGATATTGGAAGATTCTCCTATTTCTTGTCCTTTCATTTACTTCTCCAGACTCTCAATAAAATCACTTGCTCAAGTACTTAGTAATGTAAGTGTCTTCAGAGAGCATGCACATGCTAAATATATAACAATATTTTTTCCAAAGCATATTAATCAGTCTATTCTGAAGTAATAATTAAACCCAATATTTCATACTTTTTTAATTTTTTTTTTTATTTCATACATTGTGTAAAGCTATTTTGAGACCCTGTATGTCAATACTGTTTTATGAGGGAAAAGAAAGCTGGCATTTTCAAAGAAAAGTAAGAAATATACAAAACTAGAAAGAACCTAAATCCATAGTTTTGATCCAGATATCACACTCAGCAGCTTCATAACTTTGAGAGTGCCTAAATTCACTGGCAACTTCATTGATTGGTGTGAAAAATTCCCCTAGGGTCTGGTTTTCTGCTTAAACACAGTATTTTTCAATGAGTAAAATCTAGTTTCTGAATACAACAATCTAGCTTCTGAATCTCAAATGAGTTTAGGCAAAAAATAATTGCCCGTGCCTTCAGAATAATGTGCAATATTTTCACAATTTCTCTTTCCTGAAAAAGCAAAGTAAGGAGAACTATGGTCACAACATACCCCTTAAAATCCCCCACTTGCCAAGGCTGATACGAGTTATAGCAGCCTTTCCCAGCTACCAAGAAAATGGTTTACAAACTAGAACAGTCATAGGGCACCGGAAACCTCACTACATCACACTAGGCACAAAGCAGAACAGCAGCAGCAGACAGCACTGACTCTTCTGTCTGTGAAATGGAGACTCGCCCCCAGAAGTCCTTACAGTTTAGAGCAGAAATGCAAATACATGCTAAGAGCCTGCTACTGTCATACAACTTTCTGCTGGAGATTTGTGACAGAACAACTCCAATTTTCTAAGTCTTTTTACTAAACATTCTAAAGTCAGACAAAAAGTTTCCCCTGAGCATTCTTATTCCCAGGTTGTTACACATATTAGCATTGTTGTCACATTTAACATTTTTCCTTGGTTTTATCTCTTTATTATTTAAAATATTGTTCAGCCTTAGAGAACAAATAGTTTTTACTAAAGAAATATCAAAACATGTCAACATTAAACAATACAATTAACTTATTACCTGTTATTTCTTCTGCTTTTGCTAGCTATAAATAATGAATGATTAAAAAAATGCATCTTTTCAACTGTGTTTTGATCAGTGAACATCTGAAAGAAAAAAATACCTTCTAAAGTAGATAGCTGAGCGATGTTTCATTCAGTCCTCCATTCATTTTTTGCTAAGGTATAATCTACAAATTGTTTATTCTAACCAGATAAAAACGTAAATATTTTTAAGATAAATTGCAAGAATTGTTCAATACAGAACAATACCGAGGAAAAAAAAATGCTGATACAATACCTAAGACACTTGCCGACACATTTTATTTCAGATGGTTGGTGTTCTCTAATGTCAGTAACAGCAACCACACCTACCAGAAAAACAAGTTTTCCTTCTCTTGAGCAAAGCATACAGTTCCCTCCCAAGCACGTAATTTAAATTACAAACTCGAGTGTGGAGTTGTTGAGGCAAATCAAACCTAGGCACTTGGGTGGTTTTTTTTAAGACTACTTAAGTTTCCTTCTGTAAATTAATCCTGCATGTTGATATATCCACAGTTCACACATATAATTAAAGAGAACTAGAGAAATATACTATGTACCTGTATTTCTTGGGCAATCATTTCTTTAGTAACATACTACACACCTAATTAAACGAGGTAAATACAGATGCTGATGGGGAACTGTGGGGGAGATCAGAAATAACAGGAGGTTCCAGAAGCAGAGAAAAAGAGCAAAATATAGAACTCAAGACACACCAGAACACAGAATCTTAAAGAAAATAAATATGTAATTATTTGAGCAGTGAAATTCATGTCTTCCCAGCACGTGACTCATGAATTTTTATCCTCTGAAATTAACAGAACAGATATGTAGTCAGAAAATATAAAAAGTCAGATTAATTAAGAACATTACATTTATATTTCCTCACTACAGAGAGTGCTTGGCAAATTTTAACTTCAAAAATATGCTTCCAGTTTATTTAAAAGTTTATTTTATAATAAAATAATAACAACAATAATTCATTCCAGTTTTGTGTCTTTTAAGTTCAATTGGTATTCAAGTAGAACATAAATACAAGTTATGCAGGTTTGTTTTAATACTATATTTAGCTAATGGTATCAATGGCTATTTTGGACCAGTTTGTTCTTTTTCAGTATTCCCCTTAATAAAAAAAAGCCTTTTTTCCTCCCTATTGCATTTATGGACTGCAGTCGTATCACCTCCTAGACTTCATATTTGCTACTTTTTCATTAAATAAGACAGGCTGTTCTAATACCATCTCATAAGAAACATTCTTCCTTGACCAGTTGCTTCTGTGCAGCTGCCCAGTTTCAGTTAATCTCTAGCACAGGAGACCACAAATCTTGTCCATTTGTACATGATAGTGATAAGCCCTCATCATTGTTGGAAATTTTCTTTATTAACATATGCTAGGATTATGTATTTTGCAGATGCATCACACTGCACAGATACATCTGAGCTTGGCGTTAGCCGAAGATTAATACATCTACCCAGTCTTTCAGCCAAGTGCAGTTACACAATATGTTTTCTTCTGCAGCAAGGTAATAATAAAGAGCTCTTGTCCCAGTTAGAATCATAGAATCATTGAATGGTTTGGGTTGGACAGGACCTTTAAAGATCATCTAGTTCCAACCTCCTTGCTGTGGGCAGGGACACCTTCCACTAGAGCAGGTTGCTCGCATTAATCACATTTGTCCTTATTTCTTTCATCATAGTCCTTCTAAAATCTACTCTAAACCTTGTATGTGACCAAGATTGCACTTACAAACTTGCATATACTTAAATCATCTGTTTTTCCCTTCCTAAACCAAGGAACTGCTCATGCTTTCTTTTGCCACGTTGTGCCACTATGCTCATGACACATTGAACACCCGTTACAGGTTCTTCATTAGCTTGTCTGTCTTCTTAGAATTTTGGAATGGAAATTATTCAGTGTCACCTTCCAACTGGAATGTCATTTTTACCTTTGCTGTACAACTTCTATTTTCAGACCTTCTTTTCTGTCATCTTTCTTTAAGCCTCCACAATTAGCATTGTCCTTACTAAAAGGTGAGACAAAGTGTTAATTTAGTTCAAGAGCCATTCCTTGGTCATTATTAATCTCCCCCACATGTTCTCTGCATTGTGGCCTTCCTTTGTAATTTGTTTTCTTTGCATTGAGACAGCTGAATACCTTTTATGCTGCTCATTTCAGTAACTTCACAATGTCTACATTGCATTTAATTTTTGATAACTCTCGGTTTATTACTTTATCTCCTGATCTAGGGTGAGGATAGAGGGCAACAGATGCAAGATGACTGCAAAGTTTCAGTCACTGATATTCAGTATTAGATTCAGTGGTAGAGGAACAATAAACAGCCTAATCCTTGGTTTATCCAGGGTCTAACTAAAAAGCCACCACTAACAAATAGCCTTATTAATTTATTATTTTTGGAAAAAGTTGTTCTCTATCCTCTCCTTTATGTTTTTTGCTAAAAGTAACACCACAAACCACTGGTGCTTAAATAAAAATAAAAATTCCAAAGACTAACAATCACTTACCATCGTTACCTAGATTGTCTGTTGCTAATCTTTTGATAGCTTATCTTTTTCAGAAAAACTCTTTGAAACACCAGTGTCCTTCCTTTCTTATATAATCCAAAGTCTGAAGCATATTGTCTGAAGGATTAAATTGAGGGCAGTATTATTCCACTATTTGTAAAATATTGCTCTAAAAAAATTAAGCTGGCCATTTCTATTCTAAATACAAAGAAGGGAAGCCAGATCAATATACAGTGTCGCCATATACTTTATTTGTGCCATTAGAACTGACAAACCACACATTTCCCTGCACACTCATTAAATTCTCCGTTATAATCTGCTGTACACCCCAAGCCAAATTTCTCCTATTGTAAACAGTTAGACTTTGTGTCCTTTGAAAAGAAATAGATCAGGCAAAATAAAAATTGCATGACAACATTTAGAAGACTGCTATTTCAACTTTTTGTCTTTCATGCTGTGCTTGTTTTGTCTGGGACAGAGTTAATTTTCTTCATAGTAGCTCATAGGGTGCTGTATTTTGGATTTGTGACCAAAACAGTGTTTAAAACACACTGATGTTTTAGTTACTGTTGACCAGTGCTTACACAGCACCAAGACCTTCTCTGTTTCTCATGCTGCTCCTCCCACCCCATCCCAGGAGTAGGGCTGCACAAGAAGTTGGGAGGGGACACAGCTGGGACAGCTGACCCCAACCGACTAACAGATATCACATACCAATTACATTGTGCTCCACAATAAAAGCTGGGGGAAGGAGGTGGAGACATGCAGCATTATGGCATTTGTCTTCCCAAGTCAGCTTTACATGTGATGGAGCCCTGCTTTCCTGGATATGGCTAAAAACCTGCCAGCTGATGGGAAGTGGTGAATGAATTCCTTATTTTGCTTTGCTTGTGTGTGCAGCTTTGCTTTACCTCTTAAACTGTCTTTATCTCAACCCACGAGTCTTCTCACTTTTGCCCTTCCAATTCTCTTCCCCATGCCACTGCAGGTAGAAGCGAGTGGGTGGCTGCATAGTGCTTAGCTCCTTACCTGAGTTAACCCACAACACACGCTGAAAACAACTCTTTCAGGAAGTTATGCATTCTTTAAATCTAAAACAAACTCCAGGCTTGGAGAGTATCCAGATGGAGACTTCAAAAAGTTGGGCTGTACAATTAATATATACCTTTAACTTACCATTAAGCGGTTAGGATCAGTACCGAAAAATAATGCTACAGCTGACTACCATCTTATTTGTTATTTCTTGAGTGGAAATAAAATCCCGAGCCCGTCGAGCTTCTTCCGCAAGTGATGCCAGTCACAGGACCCCGACCAGGAGCCGCAGACCGACACCCTCCCTTGTCTCAGCAGTTTTCCCAGAGGTACGTGCCGGCAGCGGCGCGCCGGTCTCCCCACCGCCCCCGCTCCCCCCGCGCGGCTCCGCCTTTCCC
>VYXH01009020.1:16380-35037 GCA_013397275.1 Burhinus bistriatus
GAAAGAAAAGCTCCGTGCTGGCACGATCCAGGCAATCGGGTGACCTCTTTCTTCCTTCCTTCCTTTCTTTCTTTCTTTCTTTCTTTCTTTCTTTCTTTCTTTCTTTCTTTATTTATTTATTTATTTCTTTCTCTCTCTCCCTCTCTTCCTCTCCTTCGCTTTCTCCTCGTCCTCTCTCGCTGCCCTCCTCCTCGCCGCTGGTGAGGTTGGTCCCTCACCCCGGCGGTGGTGCCCCCACCGCGGCTCTCCTAGAGTTGGGATGCGGGGGTCGCCGGCGGCGTCGGGGTTGGGGGGCTGGTGGTGCCCGCAGGAGGTTGCTTGGAGGAGGACAGCGTTCAGCTGGAGAGCAGGAGCCATTACACACGCTTGTGCTCTCCTTTGAGAGAAAGAGAGCGACAAGGGAAGAAAGGAAGGGGAAGGAGCCCACTTCTTCTTGCTCAGTTCCCCGATGTCCCTACCTTTAAACCAGGCGAGGGAGAAGGCGCTTTCTTCCCCTGCCCCTTTCTCAACCACCCGGAGCAGCTTTCTCCTTGTCTCTCCCCCTCTTTCCCTTTCTTTATCTCCCTGTCCTCCATTTGCAAGCTGTCTGCTTTGGTTCCAGTCCAGGCTCCACAACACAAAGCTTCTCCTCGCTCTCACACACATGCACACACACAGTCTACAGGCTCTTTATGTCTTCTGGAGTAACCTTCTTCTCGCCCCCCCCACCTCCCCGGCTCCTCTTAGCATTGTGGTTTCTATTCTCCACACAGAGAGATCCTCCTGGAGCTTCATGTAGTTATGATCTGATAGGATTTCTCCCCCCTCACCTCCCTCTTTTTGGGGAGAAAAAGGAAAAGTTTCATTCGTTTTTCTGATGTTTGGAAGGAGAAGGACCTTCAAGTTTGAGTGCTTTATGCTGCTGCTTTTGTGTGTGTGTCTGTGGGGGTCTGTTTGTCTCATGAAGCTGCTTGCATGTCTAAGAGGAAGTGACTAGTTTGGCAGAGAGCTGTGATCTGAGTCAGGTAAGCCATGTCATGTTCTCTAGCTCCACCAGAAAATGGAGGAGAGCGAGAGTAGACAAAGCTGAGATGGGAAGTGCTCCTAACGTCGTGGATGTCTCTCCATGTTTTGAAGCTTTGTTGGCAGTAGCTGGCTTAATCATGATTTTTTCCCCTAAGGTTTCTTCAGTTTTTTCAATGTACAGCATTGTGATGGGTCTCCTCTCTGACTTCATGCTATCAGGAAATGAGGATTGGAGGAAATTGCTCAGATTCTCCTTCACACAGAGAAACACATCCTCAGGCTTTTTTGCTCTTATGCTTTCATGCGGAGGTCACCTTTCTAGATATTTTTCTTTTGTTAAGGACCACAGAATTTAGGAGGTTGATCACTTGGCCAAAGAAATAGTGTATATATGCGTATATTTATAGATTTTTGAAAGCATTTGGAGGTAAGTGCACACAGCTTGAGGCTGCTCAGGTTCTTCCAGAGAACGTCATGAAATGTCATTTTTTTTCTAGGTGATGAAGGTGATGCCTGATTTTTGGGATTTTTAACATCTAATTTTCAAGAGCATTCCTTCTTTTGGATGTATTTTAAATTAAGGTGGAATATTTCTCCCCACTCACTTGGTTGCATTAAAATGATACTGGCAAGCTTTTAGTAGGTTCCTCAGAGCATCATAACGTACATAATTTCTCCTGAAAAAAACAAAACAGTTTTTACACCTGCCTTTTTGGTGTCCTAAAATACTTTTTTCTGAAAACTTAAGGTGACATTGTTGTTATGATTTTAATGTCATTATGGAAACCTAAGATCTTTAAAGTGAGATAGGAGTTGAACAGGAATTTGTGTGCTTTTTTTTAACCCACCTTTTAATCTGAAATCATTTTGAGTAGACTCAAACCAGGCCTCACTCTTTTCCCACCAACCTAAATTTGCACATCAGTTGCACAGTAGATGCAGTTCCTCAAAAAATTCAAACTACCTGCCAAAATGCATGAGGGGGATACCAGAGGGTAGTGCTACTGAGCTTGAAGGCACAGCTCCATAGAAGGGTATCAGTAATGTTCATACATAGGGTACTCTGAAGAGTTTAAGAAGGCATGTGTTACATATGGGAGATGTAAGTGACAGGAGAGGGGACCAGTGAATCTGAATCAACACACTCCCAGACGTGCAAAAAGAATAGAAAGATCTGAGGATTGCAATGACTAGCAATGAACTTGGGATGCAGCTGCTGCAAGGTTGAAATCAATGCCCCTGTTTGATTTTTGCTATGGAATAAATGGTGTAGTATATAATCTAATATACTTGGGAAGAATACTGTATTATCAATGGTGCATTTCTTAAGTTCTGGTTGCTGCTATGTCACCCAAATTACTGAGATACTATGGTGGTCTCCCATCTTTCAGAAGTGGGCCATGGAATGTACCATTTCAGGTATGTTTAATCTTAGATTTTGACACAATAAAGAGGGAGGTTAACTGTTTTTTTTTTTTTAACCTGAGGTGATATTCTTTGATGCACTTTGCAATCTCTGCACAGGTCTAAAGCAGCAGCCACTGAAGAAACTGAAAAAGTCCCCACTGACCTTTGTTTGTTTGGGTCAGATCCTAAATATCCGTCCCCTGTATGAGAAGACTGCATACAGTCTTCTTAGGTATCTGCTTATATTTCATAGTCCAGAATTGTGAATCTCCTCTTACTTCTTGAGAGGTCAACTCAGTGCTTGCACTACAATGTGCCCTACAGATAAATCGGTCTTGAATGTAGCATGGGCAATCCAAAAACAAGTTTGAGATTGAAGCTGAGGATCTTTATGGGAGGGCCTCTTACCTCCCCTCCTGTGGTGACAGACACCCTAGAAAACCAAATGTCATTGCAATAGTTTGAGTTGGAGTGAGAGTGGTGTTATTTCTATGGGGGGGTGGGGTGCCTTCACTTTGAGTCTGAAATCTCTTTAGAGAATGATGTTCTTGTTAATGATGTTTCTTGCTGTAGTTCTACCCAAACAGACTGAAGTTCACCTTGCTGTTAAAATACTAGCTGAGGGACTCCTTTTATTTTTAAAAACACAACAAAACTAATCTGAAGAAAAAAAAACCCAAACCCCAAACAGTGAGTTTTAAAGGAGCTCTAGAAAGATAATCTTAATTCGTGAGACAGTGGTGACGAGAATGTTCCTTGTAATTGGGCACAGATTTCTTCATTCAGACAATGGCTTTCAATTGCTTTTGGTTTGTGGGCACCCAGAACTTTTTCATGGTGCAAGCTCTAACAGAAACTGCATTCATAGCTTATTCTTCAGTATATAAACTTGCTTTTCTTAATCGCTTTTCTCAACCCCATTAGACATAGTCTATGGACCACTGCTTTAAAAATATTTAAACAAGATTTGATTTCCTTATACATTTTTACTGGGTTCATAATGGTTTACATGGTTGAGAAATTAAAAGCATCATGGTTAGAATTTCATTCCATAATTTTAAAAAATTATTTTGTTACAAGAGGAAAACTGAAAATTTGTTGTGCATGCTCAGACTGTGAAGTATAAGTACATAATTGGACACTGAAAAAGGAAAGTAGAACAACTGCAAGTAGAAGTGGAAAAGAAGATGATAATTTCAATTGAGTGAAGTTTATAACAAATTTTTTAGTGTTGTGAACTTTTACTTAAAGGAGGATTGACTTTTATGAAGACATGAATGATTGAAAAGAGAGTTGATAAGCAGATAAGTATTGGAGAAGAATTGTGTTCAACATAGATGTCTGGACATCCGGCAGATGTTCCTCTGGGCCCCAAGGAATGGACAAGTTTAATTTTAGCCTTAAAAAGGAAACGGGGAGAACTAAATTCTTGCAATAGTACAACTTAGTTTCTTCAGGTAAGACCAAAGAAGTCTCTTGAAATTTGGAACTCTCAGAAACGACTGTAAATGAGTTTTTCCTATTGAGTTTTCTTATTATTCCAAACAACATCTAGAGTTACAGTATAAATTGAGATTGCTCCATTTGCTGTAACACTTTCTCTGCATGGTGTTCTGGATAATTTCTTAAATTGAGCAGAAGAACACTGATTTGTAGTAAGAAACTGCGGCAAAAGGACTTAAAAGTGTCAAACTGGTCAATAGCTCTGTAGTATTCATTAACTAACATTGCCCTGCTTGAAGCTATTACAAAGCAAACTTAGAGACCAAACCTATAGTATCCAAAACCCCGCAGTGAAATACTGAAAAGAGTGATTTGAAGAAGCATACTTACAGAAGGAGGAGATCCTGTTTTCACTGATCAGGAAAGGTCTACAAAGGCCAATATGTCTTTGTGTCTTTTCACATATTTTGTTTCCATATCCTTTGTTATACTTCCAATCCATTGTAGTAGAAAAATAATGTAAATGCTCTCTTCACAGATATTTCTCTATTTTGAAATTAAATAATGTCTTTTGTGAACTTGTTCCGGATGAAAATGGTCTAATGCTAGTCCCAGAACTGTATGATTCACTTAATTTGCATACTGGATCAAGATGTGATCAAGTATGAACTTCTAATTGGTGGCTTCAGTAAAAATGTTGAACTTCATCAGTCTAAATGCTTGCTTGCTTTTCAAACAGTTGCTTCCTTCTAGAGTACTAAATAATCAGGCAATCTGTCTGAAAGGGTTATTTTAAATGGAAGTCTTTCAGTAGTGTTAAAATATAATATGGGCCCATAGGAGGTGGGCAGGAGGTCTGTGAAGTGTTACTTGAGGAGGGGATGAGAAATGCCACCTTACTCTTCAGAGGGCGAGAATAATTTTGAAGGAAAAAAAGAGTATGATGAGAATGAACGCTGCTTAAACATCTGCTAACCTCCGAGAGACAGGAACTCAAATTGTTTAATTGAGAGGTGCTGGAGAAGATGGTGTCGTGCAAGTCTTCAGCTGCTGGCAGAGACACAGTTAACATTGTAAACGGTTGAACTTCAGCATGGCACTTCTCCAAATGAGTTGACTGTTGAAAATAAAATGTTCCAGAAGAACTGGGAGAACAGGAAAGAAGTTAAAATAGCATGGTTTGTATGCCAGTGCTGAAAGAAGAAAAGGGGGGAGGAAGGGAGATAGCTCAACTTATGATAATTATCTTGTTGGTTGTAGTGAAAAGGCTTTAGTAGACGTTTCCAAATGAGGGGACTAGATTTAATAGAATGCAGTCTTCATTTGTGTACTGAGTTTTGGAAGTATTCTGCTTTCAGCTTGTGTTTGGGAAGTTAAACACATAGGTAAATAAAAAGTCACATGATATTGTTTTGGGTTTTGTTCCATTTCATTCTTTTAACTTTAAAAACAATACCAAAGATCTAAAGTCTGCCCCTCATCTCTTGAGTTTGATGAAGCTGTGCCAGATGTTGCAGTACAAACACAACTCTGAAGGGGTTTGAAAGAGGAGGTTTGAGATGAGGAAAAGGGAGTCTTTATTTCTGGCGTCTTATATTTGAAACACACAGTCATGTACAATTTCAGTTTTTTCTGTGTTCTCTTCAGGTGTTGAAGATCTTGGTGCAGTTGCTTTGTTCAGTTTGAGGCAGTATTTGTTACTGCAGCAACTCTATAAACTTGCCTAATCACTTCTTGAAGGAACTTCAAGCAGTTTTTGCTCACCATTGGTTGTGATGGCTTTGTAGTAATTTTTGAGACACGCTGGTTATCAGAACATCAGTCCCAGAACTAGTAACAATGCTATGCCTTGTATTTCCCCTTGATCTAAAAGCTTCTTTGTTTTTGGCTAGTCTTTGTGATGCAATTATGGATCTCCATGGCTTCTGTCTAGGGGGAATGCAATAGGTTTTTGGCTTGGGCTAACAGCAGCTTTTTGGGTAGAAGACGGTAAGATCCCTCAAGAAAAACAATCAGTTTATGTTTATTTGGTAATTTAAAGAAGATGGAAATGAGAGGATGTGCAGTCATTATTCTTGAGTGGAGTCAAATACAGTCTCTTTCAGAATACATGTTTAATATGTCAGCATAAAGAAGAGCTGTAGGCACAGCATCAATGTCATGAGTGATTAGGAACGACTTACTGAGAGCTTATTGGGGTAGCAATCATTGCAAGGCCAGTGTGTTGAGGACAAATAATTCTGAGAAAACGCTTGATTCACTGGACTACTCCTGTTAGTTTTGAACTAGTTACGTTAAGAAATCAGTTGCTGAAGTGTGTTACTTGTTACTTTGTGGTGGAAGATAAAACAATCTGTTGAGATTATGGAGAAAATTGGAGTTATTTCATGCCTTTGGGAGAAACTAGGTGCTTGCATTATGTGCCTGTGTTTTTCCTTCTCCTTTCAATGTCAGGAATAAGCAATTAATAACTTGCTAGTCATTTAGATAATGAGTGGTCAGCAGCACTGGACGGTGTATTTGCAGCACTTGCTACAGGTACAGGCTCTATGCTGACCTGAAGATTAAGAAGTGGGTTGTTCAGCGATGGCATTACTGTTGCTATTAAAAAGCTCTGGAAAGGGGCCTGAGAACCCCAGCTGCTGTCGTGGTGGAGGAAGTCAGGCCTTCAAAGGATACAAGGATTAGAGCGTCAGGAAAAGTAAATGGTAGCATCAGCACAAGTAGAAAATAGGCAGAGCTATTCAGCAAACAGAAAAGTAGGCTAAGGCATGCCATAATTATGTGTAGTGGAAACTTGCTGCTAATAGAGCAATTGCGTGGGGTAGAAAGGCAGGAGAATGATTTTTCAGGACAAAACAAAGCAGACATTGCAGAGAATGATATAGAAGACTGAGGATTCAGTGTGCTCGTGATAATGTGAAAGAGAAGACTTTGTTTTGAAAGATGCTAAAAATGGAATCTTCTGATGTACATGTGGTCACTGTTTCCGTGGCCTCATAGGACAATAGGGGCTTCTTTGCACTATCCAAATGAGCAAACTCTTCCTTCCCGCTTGCAGCTCTTAAGACTCAAATAGTGCTCCTTCAGGATGGTATCAGTGGTTGTGGAAAGAAAGCATCACAGGATTTTCCTTTTGGGAAGAAGATGGGTCATACTGGATTGCGCTGTTTTCATGCAAATGTATTCAAAATACAATAGCTACTTATCACAGGACCCAGGCAGACACATTCCTCCCACACATTGTCCCTAGACCTCTCATTGCTGGCAAAGAAAAGAGCAGAATGCGCTCCAGCAGCCCCTATTTTGAGTTTTCACCGTATTTATAAAATATTTATTTATTTTAACTGAGATCCTTCAGTTCCAGTCAGACTAAGCTAGATTTGTGGGCATGTGGCTCTTTGTAACAGGGCTTTAGGCCTCTCTGACCAAACACTAAGGAGACCAAAGAAAGCAGCCCTTGAAATCTTGCTCTTAATTTTTTTAATTCCTTCAACCATCCACCCCTCTACCCAGTAAAATACGCATAATTAGGATTTAACAGGGATATTGGAAATGAAGACCTTGGTGCTGGGGTCTGTTGCCATGTATGTTGAAACAAACCAGTATGTAGATAAGAAAAGAAAAATCTCCTTTTGCAGTGGTTCTGGTGAGACTGGAGCAGACCTGCTCTGCCGTTTGCAACCACTTGGGAGATGGGAACTAGAGTTACCTGCCACTTTGTTTCTATGTCATTGCTGTCATTCTGACTGATCATTTGTTCTCAGTTGTGTTGCTGCTTGTGGTGAGTACAGAGGAAGAGACTAACTATGTATATACAGTATCTACTTAGTTTAGTTGGTAATGCAGCCATAAGGAGTCATCTTGTTTTCTTCTGTGTTGTGTGACAACAAGTGCTGTCAGAAAAATAAATAAATGTTAATATGAAAAAATTTGGAATGATTTCTCTCCTTATTTGATTGGAAACTCAGATCTTGCATTTCAGTTTTTCCCTTCCTTGTCTACATCTGGGTGGCTCTGGCTGCAGGATATAGGACCTCCAGCACTGGTGGGCTCTGAAACTGTGCTTCTGTCATGCTCAGCTGAATAACTTGACAAGTGTAAAAATGTTAACAAATGGCTGATGGAAAATCGAGAGCAGTGAGAAAGCTCTTAGCCTGGTTAATTAGGTTCTTGACTGCTGAATTGTTCCTGCCGTCTCATATGATTGTGGCTTGCAGCCCTTCAAGGAAGGGTCTGGGTTCCTGGCCAGGACTGCATCCCAAAAGTTGAATTCATGTAACTTGAAGTCAGTGTGGATTGGTTCCTTTTGGTATAAATGACCTTTTATCTTCGTTAGGGGAGGGCAGTGGGGAGAAAGCATATCAGCTTTCAGCTATGTCAGGTCGTATAGAGGTCAAGTTCTCTTGTCTGTGATCAAGCATATGGTGTAAAACAGCCCAGTGTATGATCACACCAGGACCTGGGGAGAGAAGGACTTTATCAGGCCTTTGGGAGGTAAATATGAATGAAGGCCATGTTGTTAAAGAGCATATATGATGGCTCTCAGCTCAGGGCTTGCAGGATTCATGTATTTTACCCTTCGGTGGTGCTGGCTCCTGATGTGTTTCCACCCTGGTCAGTTGAGAAGAAACTGTTGTTTCTCAGGAGCATGCAGGTTTCTCCTGCCAGGTTATCTGTGCATGTGTGAGACCTTCTGAAATCCCTGGCTCCAAGGGCATAACTGCACTACTCACTGGAGCTGCTGAAAGAGTGAGTCAATATATTTGGGTTTCCCAGCTGCATGAATAAATGACTAAACCTAAATTATTTCTAAATGATCGGATTACAGAGGTGATAACATACTACAATGAATTTTCCATTCCACGCCCTCTACAACTGTGCTGCTCTCCTTCAGCTGTGGAGCAAGGGAGAAATACAAGATTTTTAGTATGTTGTTCTCCCAAGAAACCACATAAAAAATGCTGAGGTTGCAGTTGGAAAATGTCTTTCAGACCAAAAGCCTTGAGTCAGAAGTTGCTTGGCAGGATGACAAACAGGTTGACCAAAGGTTGCATGTGGTGTGCTCTTGCAAAACAGACATGAAATGCTCATTGCCCTCCATGGTTCTTCAGTGCTTCCACAGGTTCACCCATGTTACTTCAGTGGTGTACACGAATATCATTTGCTTGCTGGTATTCTGGTCTTATCTCTGAAGATATTTATTTTAAGAATTCATGTCTACATAGGTTTGTTAATACTGTACTGTAATATCAGATGGGCTGCTGAGACCTCAAGGGGGTGAGCAATCTATTTTTAGTGTGTTTGAAGGGTAGATGATGTTTCAGGTTGTGGTATGACTTTCTGGGGGGCCTGTCACCATATACTGAAGTTTTGTATGTCATGGCAGTGGAGGCCAGTCATATGATGATGAGGTAGTAACTTAAATGGGACATAAAAAAAATTCTGCTCTTTGGGGAAATTTTAAAGATAGATGGAACTAAAATCCCACACAGTCTGTTCTTGTGCTTGTTTCCTTGATGTGCTGAAGACATCTAATCCTCTTTACAGGTGAAATAAGCAGCCTGCTTATGAGCTGAAGGCAATGCCTGCTGATCTGTTGACATCCAGATTGGAGGGTTATTCGTGTCTGAGTAAGAATTTTAGTAACGGATGACCAAAAGACTGTTCTAGTTGCCCAAGTGGGTGTGAAGAAGATGGTTTGTGGTCTCCTTCCGCATCAGAAGTTAGTCACGTGTGGGAAATTGGATAATAGCAGTGCTGTCCTATTTAAACATATTTGACACCCCAGCCTGCAGAGGTTTGGAGCTTTAGGTTGAGAAGACTGCCTCAGGCAAATGCATGCATACAGCAATCTGAACAGTGAATCCAGCCTTGCTTTGGAAGCACTGCACTGTAGTGGTAGCCATGAAGAACAGATTTTAATGATTTATTATGGTTAGATTTTATGTGGATTGGCTTCCTATTTTCTTTGGAAGGCAGTAAAACTGCAACTTTTACAGGACTCTTCTTACATTCCTGGGATTTTGTTTTGTGTGCAGGCATGTACACTTTATTTATTTATTTAATAAATCCTCACTGCCACTGTTAGGAATGTTAACAAAGGCTTTTTAATAGGTCAGACCTCAGCTACCATTGCATTTTCTTCTTACTGTAGTACATTTGGCAGATAATAGAAGATGGGGCTAAAGCCCTTATACTGTAGAAGCTTATTCATGTGTATAGTCGCTGTGATCTGATTTTGCATTTCACTGCAGCTGCTCCTGTGAGTAAACATTTGAAGATCAAATCCTTAGCTGCATGGAGTAATTCTTGTGGAGTTTTCAGGGAGGTGTTTGGAAAATACATCTTGAATAGAAGATGCCCTTAGCTTTCAACAACCACCACCTACATGCATGAAGTTGCATCTGAGGGCATGGTTGTAGCTGATTTGCTAGAGCCAATGGGAACTTAGGCATTAGACAATTTCATTTTCATTCATGTGCTCCTTTTCTTACATTCTGACACTTTATATTTTGACGGGGGGAGCCTGTATGTTATAAATACTCAAGTTTGACTTCAATTAATGCTGGCATGTCCCTGAAATATGATTTCATATGAGTCTGTGGGTGTTTTAATGAGAACCTTCATGTTGCTGTGCTGCATGTAGCTGTTGTTCATGCATTCTGGAGTCCTATCACTAACTGTGGTGTTTTCGGACGCCATGGTTTTCCATACTTTTTTTTTCTTTTGATTAAGTGATTGGTTTGAATAGATACTAATACGGTAATTGCCTGTTCAAGACAGAGGTGCTTTCGATCCAGGAAAATCCAACCTAGTCCCTTTTACAATGACATGAGTGTGTACTTTGCATAGGTGTCCATAATACAAGTTGCTATCCATGTGGTTCATACTGCTGTGGTAGTTTATCTGGCAGATCATGTAAATATTTACTCCAAAAGATCTTGTTCTCTGTTGGTGTGAAACAGCGTTTCCAGTTATTTTTAGGTCATTTAGGTCATCTTAGCAACCCTGTTGGAGATAGACCAGACACAAGTGCTGTAAACTGTCCATGCATTTTGGTAGAAATTAATAAAATAAAGTTTAATGGTTTGGTCCCAAGGGGAGAACGGACCATTTGGTTAACAGAAGGTTAGGCCAAGTAATACAGCGCTGAATAGTACCACAAACCCACCCTGAATATCTGGTAGTGTGTCCAGTTGCTGCATGTATTAAGCATTGAAATGGTGCTTTCAGATCTGCAGCGCCAGCAGTTCTGTTACCACTGCTGTGACGCAGGAGATAATTCTGTTGGGCAAGCATCAGCATGGGGGTGGATCTACAGCACAGGATGTGTAATGTCAACATGAAGCATGGGAGCTGGCAGTAAGAAGGAAAGCAGCCATTTCATGCCAGTGCAGGAAGCCTAAATAGATTTTTCCCCTCTGCATCTTGTCCTTTTATGCTGCTTTCATACTTGATGTTATACAATTACCTTCTGCTTTGTCATCTGAAAACTTCAGCCCAGCAGGGTTTAATTTCTTGCTCTTTTAGAACCTGTTTGGTTTTTTTAGACAAGTGAAGTGCACTCCAAAAGCATGTCTGATGGATTATAAAAGGGGCTGGGGGGAGGCTGAAGGGCTAAGCAGATCTGGAGAAAGAGAAGAGTTCAGTCACGTGAAAGTCCCGAGCTTCAGATGAAGTTTCATTGTAGATCTTTTGGCTTTAGCGCAGAGACAGTTTGTTGAAAAGCTGCAACCATTTGAGAACACTGTACTGCAGCTGTGAAATGCAGAAAGGTATGAAATACTGCAAGTGGTGCTATGTATCCTTTGAAACTGTATAATTACTAAGAAACTGTAGAAAGCTATTGTAATTGTTTCCGCTTTCTTTTTAGTGGGAATGTCCTATTAGAATTTCTTTTTCCTATTTGGTTAAAGCTAGTGGCAAACTATCATGACACCATTTTTTAAAGAGCCAAATACTGTTACATGACTGTCTAAATCTGCAGAAAAAGAATTTCTAAATAAGCTGGCTAGGCATTCTGTGGACTTAAAAATTTAGTGATGTCTTCTGTCAGCTCAGTCATAAACTGGTCAACTGGTTTCCGGTTT
Source organism: Burhinus bistriatus (assembly GCA_013397275.1). Lineage (NCBI taxonomy): Eukaryota > Metazoa > Chordata > Aves > Charadriiformes > Burhinidae > Burhinus > Burhinus bistriatus. The sequence goes on from VYXH01009020.1 coordinate 28,329, forward strand.
TTTGTTGTAGGGTTTTTCCCCCCAAATATTTGGAGATATCTTCCTGTAGCTGCAGCCTGGGAAGCTCTAGAACACCAGCTTGCTTCCTGATGGGCATAGCAGAGCAGAACTTCATAATCAGAGCTCTCATGGTTTCTATTGCCTGTTCAGCAGGATTTTCAAAAAATAATATTACAGCTTCTGTTGAATGAATCCTTGTCTTTCTTAGATGCTGTTTTGTGGTAGCCCTGCAAAGGTATGACTTTTTTCATATGTTCCTGAGAACTGAAGTGGGAGTTTGGGAGTAGTCAGCCCACAGGTATGTTTTCCCAGTTGTGATTTGGTGATGGGAGGAGGGGATGCATATAAAACGTGGCTTGTGTTTGAAGACTGTTTGCTCTGTTCTGCAGTAACTTCATCCTTATGCAGTCGTCCTTGCTCTACTGGCCCCATTCAGGAGATTTTTTGGTTGAAGTTATGGGAGTCTAGCACTGCTGCATAGGGCACTTTCAAAGAAGTGGCACTGAGAATTATGTGAAACGTGAACACCATCTCTCAGGGCAGAACCTTTTCTTGGTTCCATAGATAACTCCATGTTGTGGTAGCTGTTTCAGCATCAGAAGTATTGAGGATGCAGGCAAATCAAGAGACTTTTTCTAAGGTATGGTTGCTTTGTCATGTCTGTCCATGTAATTTCCCTTGCAGGTTTTATTTTCTAGTAGCTGGTAATTTCATGTTTTTTCTAGTGGTGTTGAACAGTTTTCAGAACACACTGGAGAATGTTCATCAGAAGTGTTTCTTCATACACAAGTGAATAATGCTTCTAGATTTTGTCTGCACCTTTTCTCATAGAACATCTCTATACTGCAAAGAAAACACACTGTCCTTGACTTTTTCATACCGAAAAAGGTGCTACTTGCTGAAGAAAGTTTATTATAAATAACTACTAAGATGATAATCTCGCCACAGCATGCTTGGCAGTCTTCCACTGAGTTAGCCTGTTTCAGCAAGGAGCTGTCGCTTAAGATACAAAGCAATCTGCAGGGACATATGATCACACACACTGACTGTTTTCTCTGTCATAATGGATGCCTCATCATTTCCTGTGTCTGATAATTAGGAACTGGAATTATTATCTGGTAGACCAGCAGGATCTAGCACCAGAAAGATGGACTTGGGTTCCCATCTCATAAACAGCACATTACAGAGAAGTTCTCAGTTATGGAGGCACTAGTAGGAGAATGTCTGGGTTGTGGGGTTTTTTTTGCCTTTTTTGTTTGTTTTATTTTTGCTATCACAAGGATAGATGTAAACTACTTGGGAAACTCTTGATGTGTATATGTTCACAGCACACTTTCCTGTTAGGAATGGTGAAGAAACGTAAGTCTACCACTGGCACTGGTGTAGAGGGGACTTTTTGGTATTGGTTTTGTTTGGGTAAATAATGACTTCAAGATCTCTGAATGTTTTGTTTTGTAGAAACATTGTCCAAAAGAAAGACTATGATAAAGAGGTAAGAGACTGTATCCATGTTTCTTAGGGTATTGGAAAACTGATATTAATACCCATGTATGTTTAGTGTCAAGATTTGACTGTAGTCACATAGCTTGATGGTGACTTTTTTGCATTTGAAAAGTCGATACTGCTCTGTGGTACATGACTGTTGATTTATCATGTTATTGCAACAGTTCTGTGGTGGATATCACTATCTGTTGTACGCAAAATTCTTTTCAAGTAGACTGCTGGCAAGTGTTTGTGTTTTATTTCTTTAGAAACAATTTGATCAGGTCATCTCTACTGCTTTGTTAATATAAATCAGAACTTTCTCTAACCTCCATGTTACTCATGGATTCTGTTCCTTGGCGCTTGATGCTTCTCAAGAGTCCTAACAACTTATATTTCAAGCCTGGGCTTCTATGGTTGCTTAAAAGTATGGAATGTGATATTTAGTGGAAGTAATTGGTAAGATTGAGATGGAACAAATGAAGGTATCAACAATGACGGATTTTTTTTCTCCCTGATTTGACAGATCATGTTAAATCCAGTATGTATCTCAACAAGCTCAAGGGGAAAACAGAACATGAAGACTTTAGTCAAGACACTGACTTGCAAGCCTTAATACCAATCTTTTTTTTCAAACATTACAAGTGTTTCAATAATTTTCCATCCTCTGAAAGGAAAGCAGGTGTGCTATTGATGGTGTGCTTCCCCACAAGCGCTATAAAGGCAAATTCCTGTGTTCTTTGCTGAAATTGTGGGAGTAGATTAATGATGGGATGGGTTGTGCTCACTGGTAAGATGAAGAAATCATTGGACCTGGTTCCTGATGTTCAATGACCCATGCATGATTGTGGAGTGTTCTTCATCTCTTAACATCTGACCTACATGCCTTTACACTTTGGGATGGCTGTTCAGAGTCTGTCATGTCCAGAAGCCACCTAACTTGGGTGACCTTGTGGCTTAAAAGAAAATCCCATGGAACTGTTAGTTTCAACCGTAATGAAGGATGCATTCTGAAGAGCTAGCTCATTAAGCAAGCTTTGAAGGGTGTGCTCTGCAGAGCAGCTTCCTGTTATTTGGTTAATGGTTGACCTAGTTCTATTGCCATATGCCTCCTGGAACGCATTCTAATATAAAATATGTGCTAAAGCGAGACTAGGATAATAGAAGGAATGTCAAAGCCTTTATGAAACAAAAATCATATAATGCTGTTGCATTTTGGAGGGTATTGTAGTTACTAAAAATGGCAGTATCTTCATGGAACTGTATTGATTCTGATTGCAAACTCAGGAGTGTTAATCAGACCCATTTATGTGGTTTTTTCAGACTGGCCTTGTACAAAAGGTTTGTATCAGTAATTCCCTGTGCTCCATACGTGAAGCTAAAGTTAGGGAGTGAAGCACTCAAGAGTGATATAGCTGTGAGGAAAGATTAGATTAGATTTGGCTAAAGGCAGGAGGATTTTCCCCTTGTGGTAGGTGTTTTTTTCATTGAAAACCATGGATTAGCAAATTTTTTTCCTCTTTAAATCCTGGCTAGAAGCCAGAAATGGGGATTCAAGCTTTTATGAGGTATCAGACACGACACAGCATACATACTTACACTTGGAGGTACTAGATAGAGCTCAACCTCCAACCTGAATGAGTACTTTCTGACAGGCTGAAGTTCTGAAGAACCTATAGGCTATGTTTCTGGTTAATTTGATGTTCTGCCCTAGGAAAAGGTTTCATAAGTAATGTGCATTATGGTAGAACAGGAGGGAAGGAAAATTAAAGCCATGCTTTGTAACCTTTTGAGAGCTTATGACTCTATCAATAGATTTGGTGATTTATTATTCTTCTGTCAGTGTGGGAAATTGAACTGCTTACCAGACGTACTGCTTTGAATATTTATATAACCTGGCAGTGGCTAACCCATGTCTCTTCAGTTGCAGATGGCTTGCAAGCAGTCCAGGTGTGAATTCTGGGCAAAGGTATGTCATGACAGTGGTGGGGGTGGCTGGGGCCAGCCCAATTTGTGTGGGAAGAAGTAAACTGTCAGGACCTGTAAAGGCAGCTGTTGCTGGTCAGCATTGGGAGTGCCTAACCTGAAGAGAAGTGGTGGGATGTCTTGGGAGTCATAATCATCTTGTACCCCTGTAACTCCTTCAAGTTGGGTCCCTTCACGAGCTTCTCATGACTCTTGGCTCATTTGGTGAGGCTATGAATATTTTGGTTTATTTAGCTAGGATACATGTAGTGATGGCATTACCCCTTCTTCCTTAGTACTTAACACTGAATGGTATTCTTGTAGAACTCCTGGATCTGCGGGAAAACAAACCACAGTATTTTTAGTAGGACACAATGTGTTGCATGAGCTGTAATCATATTGGTCATGAAAAAAATCTCTGCTCTGGGGACTGACACAAGCACAGCTATTTGTGCAACCTGATCAGAACAAAGGATAATGCTTCTACTGCAAGATCAGACAGATCTGACGCTTCAGCAGGCTAAGCAAATGAATGGAGGATGTGGTCCGCCTCCTCTTATCCATTGTCTCAAAGATGCAGGCTTATAGAGAAGAAAGGGAGGTTCAGTAGAGCTTCTGAAGGAATATGCTGCTTTGTGTTCTGTGAGAAGAGAGCAAGCAGGAGTTCTAGAAGTTCTCTGCCCTGGCAAGCTGACAAGCTTGTAACAGGCAAGTGTGNAACTCATCTGTGTGCTTTGGGATACCTCTCAGTTGTATTCCTGATGGGATTTGTACACAGGGAGGACTGGGCTGATCAAATTACTGGGACAGCAGAGTCGTCTTCTGCTTAGGAGAATCCTTCTGTTTCTTTTGCTCCAGCTGTCAAGCTGTCATAGCCAAATTAACCCAAGTGGGATTTTAGTATCAAGCTCTCCTTTTTAAGGCATAATGAGGCTAAGGAAACGTGAGAAGAGAGGGAGCAGGAGAGGGATTTTTGATAAACTGGGCAGAACTGAGAGTTACTTCACATTCCAGAGCTATAACATTTGACTTCTTGCCTCAAGGGGGTTTTCAGCTGAGAAATGAATCCTTTAGAGGAGGGGTGCAGAAGTTCTATCAATATCACAGCTGGTTAGATCTCTGTGTATTACCTTTTTGCATGGTCACTGGGACTAGAAATTGCTAGCAGTTAGGTTTCTTATGATCAGGATGCTTTCATATGGAATCAGTTTTCTTTAAAATCAAGCTTTTCTTGGCACAGGGACCCATAGCTGTCATTTCTTTAGCAAGCATGCTATTTTTCTTTCTTTAAATTAACAGAGATTAGATTTGTGTCTGATAACAGAACCAGTCTTGGTGATCCATGAGATCCCTTCCATCCTTGGTTCTCCCACATACTGTCTAGAAGGTATGTCAATTCAAAAGAGAAGCAATTAGTTCCATAGGATGCTGTCAGTCCATCACTAGTGTGCAGTGAGGATGAAGATGCTGCTTTAGGAGCCCACTTATAAAAGCACATCAGAAAGTCATCAGACTCTTTGAGTGGAAGCCTGGGTTGAAACTACGTGATGAAATACGTGATGAATGAGCTGTCATGACCAGCATGTTTAGTATCCAAAAGCAATTGTGAAAATTCCCTTTGTTTACTCTTAGGAGAGGGTTAAAACCCATCCCAGAGGATGTGCCATGCTGGATTTGACTCGTGCTGGATTTGACTCGACAGAACCTTCAGTATGGGTTTCCAGCTGCTTTGACCTAGAGGAACAACTGTTGGGGAAAGGAAATAATGATACTAGTTGCTCAGCGGCTGAACTGTTATGGCTGATTTGCCTCCTTTATTCAACTATGGTTACACTGTGTCTAAACTAAATCCATGTTATTTGGATGGGGTGATCAAAAATGCATATGTTCCAGAAATGTCTATTGGAAAAGAGTTCAGTGAGCTTTCAAACAATGCCTGGGTGTAAGGACAAGAGGAAAAATCTCCAGGGTGGACATAAATCTCACAGACAAATCAAGGAGCATTCTCCCAAGTGATAAAGATTTGGGTCTGAAAGTGAGTGCTTTCTGAAAGAGCAGCATCAGCCTGGTGCTAAGCAGAGACAAAAAGTCAATTGTCTGTCGGTGAAGACTGCAAAAGACTTTCTTATTATCTTCTGCTTGTTCACCTCTTCAGGAAATAGGAGGCACAGCAGAGGATCTTGGCTAGTTTTGGAGACCTTCAGAAAAGCATCCTTTGAAGCTGTTGTATTTCCTAACTTTATATTAAGCAGATCTTATCTTTGTTTTGTGGGATGTTTTTATTATTTTCTTAATAATAGAACTCCTTAAGATACAAGATATTTGGACCAATCACTGTTTTCTGAAAAATCAGAGCACTGTACCAATCATAAAGCTGATAATGGTTTCACAAAAAAGGCTGTATTATGGCCTAGATAAGAGGAACCATGAAGGGTTGGCTTGCATGAAACTTCAAACAAGAGCAATGTGCTTGGTTTCTCAGTCCTCCATCAGGTCAAGCAAGGTGGATGTCTGAAGTTCCTGTGGCCAAATGCTGAATTTTGGAATTTGCCCATTATACTTCAAAGAGAACAGGAAATTTTTGGGCTGTCATCAAATGTTCACAAAGGAGTCAAGCTGAAGAAGGGAAATCATCAAAATGTGTGTTTGTACAATCTTTAGATCTAAGTCTAACACCTTTTGTGCTTTTTCTTTTTCCTCCAAGTAAAAGGGGTTGAGAATTGGGTCAGCTCCTCAGGGATCATCCAGATGGAGGCGCTTGCTTCTGCAGCTCAAGGAGAAGGGGACTATGGGATGAGAAAACCTTATGCAGAGACTGCAGAGGAATCATAGGTCTCGTTGGCCATTGGCTTTGCTAGTGTATCAGAAACGACTTTTGGGGCTTTCTGTGACCAAAGTAAATAATGACCTTGCTTTGATAGATCAAACAAGTAACACCAGTGNGTAACAGGCAAGTGTGGCAATGGACTACTGGTATTGAATGAGTACTTTCTCTTCTGTAGCCTGCCCAGAATATCTTAACTGGTATTAGGAAGCTGATGAAATGTTCCAGGCTTGGAATATTGGACCAAGCTTACCATGGAGGAAGCTCAGTGGATGTAGAAATCCAATTAATTCTGACCTGCTAGTAAAGAATGATTTAAGACTTTTCCTGTATATGAGGAAATTCAGAGTTTTTTCCCTTTCTTTTCCTTTTCTTCCTTTCCCTTTCCCTTTCCCTTTCCCTTTCCCTTTCCCTTTCCCTTTCCCTTCTCTTCCCTCC
>VYXH01009020.1:41272-60284 GCA_013397275.1 Burhinus bistriatus
AAAACAACACAAAGAAGAGGTGTTACCACTTTGTATCTCTGCCCAGGCAAAGTAACAGTCACAGCTGCCCATGACACACTTGGCTTTTGGCAGAGCTCAGGCTGGTTCTGCTCTGCAGGCACAGGATGAAGCATGCTCACTATGCTTCCTTCAACAGGAGTGCCAGCAGTATCTACAGAGACTGTTCTGTGCCTGTGAGCTCCTTCTGCAGAGTTTGGGTTCACATTAAATGGGATCAGGAGTCCTTGGTAGCCTGTGTATGACTGTCAGCACAGGCTAATCACCTTTTTTGGAAAGTTGTGTTTTCTTAGACATCCAGAATCTCAAACTGGAACACTTACTTTATTGAAGTTTTTCAGAAAAAACATACTAGCTTTACATACTAGCTGAACATACACTGAAGGTGATGCTGTAGCCCAAAGGTTTTGTAGGTCTTGATTCTCTCACAATCTGAACTTTAAAAAAAAAAATCCATATAATACCTGGGTCTTGTTTGTGGTGATGTCCTAACAATGAAGGGTAGGTGCAGCTGTCAGCACGTGAAAACTAATTGCTTGGTCTGTTCTCATAAATTTTATTAGCCAGGGTGGAGTGGAAGTGTGCACACGCTTTGTGGCTCCAGCTAGCATGTGTGAAAGAGAGGTCTGATTAAATCAAACTTCCTTTTCTTTGGTCATGAATATCTTCTGCTTACAGAAGACATTGAGGAAGACCTATAGTGTTCCTCTTACAGATATTTTTATAAAGGTGCTATAAAGAAGATGCCCTTTGATAATTTGTAGTAAGTTTTGATGTTTTCTTGTCCAGACATTTTCTAGAAGAGAAGAATTATTAATATGTTGCCCATTATTTAGAAGAGTTTGGGAAGAGAGGAGGATTCAGCAGTTTGGGCAAAATAATATTAAGAGAAAAGTCTCTCAGACCATATAAGAATTTCAATTTTTGTAGCTGTCAATCCTTCAAAATGAATATCCTTCCTCACCCCCATACAAAGCTCCCTTTTTGGATGGCCACACTTTTTTTCCATCTCCTTTCTTCCACTGTGATTTCAAGTAATATGAGGGTTAGACCATGGTTAGCATCCCTAAACTCTGTCTCGCCTGGTATTCTTCTCCTCAGCTCTGCAGACATTTTGCTAAGTTGACCTAAATTCTACAGCAAAAAGCCTGGATTCTGTGCAGGAAGATGGAAATGGCGACTCCAGTTAAGAAGTAAATACAAAGATAAAGAGCACCAGTTAATAACCTTGTGTGCGGTATATGATTTATCCCCCTGCTCCTGAAATTTTAACTTCCACTGTGCTGGAGAACCTTTCATTTGTAGTTGTTGCGGGAAGTTAGCACTGGGATTTCAGTCACAGGGACACAGAAAGGTAGTGTGGTGTAACGGGAAAGGGCTGGAGTCTGGAAACGCACTTTCTGCTGCTGGCTGTGCTGCAGACCAGCTGTGTGACCTGGAGGCAGGCTACTTCACTTCCCTGGGCTTCTCCATTACCAGGTAAAGGAATAAGGTTCTCCGTGATGCAGACTCATCTTGCTTTTCACACAGAGAGAGCCTACAACAGTGCGGCCTGAAGTTGTGTGAGTCAAATAAATAGGTAGGAATGGCATGGAATAAAGTGTCAGTATTGCTGCTCGATATATTTAATTCTGCCTTTTTGATCCTTACATACTACCTACAGGTTGTAAGTCTTCAGATTTTGTTCAGTAATTTGAAGCTGTTTGAAAACCAGGGGCATACTTCAGTCTTTTCTCTCTCTGACAGCAAGTCACTTCTGCTGACTTAAATTACTTGTTTGTGATAAGTGAATGGAAACCTGAAACATATGATAATGTCTTTTGTCTTGCTTTGGTGTTCCATAAAAAACAGAAGGAAAAATAAAATTTCTGCAGGACTGATTGTATACTTTTGGCATAGACTCTTTTGTCAACGAAGTCCTAAATTAATGTGAAACTTCCACTCTGCATATGTTCCTGCAAACAAGAACCCACGCGTGAATGAATGCTTGTTGCAAGAAACAAATAAAAAAGTACAAATGCCTTTTATTCAAATGAGTTTTGAAGGCAAAAAAAGTCTAGAATAGACTACAAAACATACTACATCCTTGCTTTTTTCTCTTCCATAGTGTTAAAGGATGTTGGCTAACGTAAATGAAGTGCCTTAAAATATTCTTTGTATGTATTTTGGAGTCATATGGTTAATGTATCCTTCTTTTGGGATGAAAAAACGGGGAGGAGATTCACCTGACTGGCAAGTAGTGTTGCTGAATGCTGTGTCTCGAAGGCTCTTCACTTAACCTGGACTCTTACTGAAAAGAGACATGTATTGTTTATCTCTGTGACTGTCCATGTCTACTCTCCATGTGTAGTTGAAAAGATGCATCCTGTCCCTTTCAGCCAGCATAAATCTGAGGACATGCAGTTTTATAACCATTGAGTCTATCATCTCTGTCGTTTAGTTTTGGGGTTTTTTTTCTCGCTTGCTTGTTGCCATCTTCATTCCTTTAGTGAGAAAAAAATAATTTCTTATATGGTTCTGCTTTGAAGTAATGCTGCTTTATTTTAAAACCTCTTGAGCTAGAGGATTCAATGACACTTGATCTACCTAAAGTATTTATGTGTACCTCTTGGAAAAGCAGTAAGTTGGGAAGTTTGTAAGTTTCTCCCCTTTAAGTTAAACTTTGGCTCTTTTTATTTTAAGTGGTTCTATAATCATCAATAGAACCAGTTTAAATTATTTACGCCTTTGCTTTGGAACTATAGAACATTGCAGTGTGTCTCTGTCATTACCATGGGTGAATATTCTTTCACTTTGTTGGAAACATTGTAAGCCAGACTACCCCTCCTTTGCTTTCAGAACATTACTTCTGAAGTTTTCAGATTAATTAAAAGGCAAGTTCTATTGCATAATTTTGTTTGTATCTCATCAGGTTGAAAGTTCTGTTGGGTGTTTTAAACCATCACAGGGCTCGAATCTTCTGGGTTCTTTTCAGTATTTTTTAAAACGTTTTTGCTGCCTTTTATTAGTTTAAAATATATCTTATCCACTTCCATGTACTTGGCATGCAGAGTAAATGTCAAGGTTTGTCTACCCATGGAGTTATTTAGACAGCTATTGCAGTTTCAAAGTTTTGGACTCTTTAAGTCCAAAAGCATGTCCAAGTGTGGGTACAACCTCACTTCTGGTTCTTCTTACACACATGGCCTGGTGTGACATGCGGGATGACCTGGAGGCTTGATGAAAGTGTTTGTAGGGAGGCATGCTGAGGTCAGTTGCAGAGAGCTTCGAGTGAGAACAGTAACACTAAGTGGATCCTTCAGAACAAAATGGATCTGCTCCATACGCAGATACACAATGACCTCATTGTATTTCTGTGTTTGGTTGTGGAGCTGTTGCCAGTCAAGATATTCTGCCCTCTCCATTCCAGAGAGGGAGTATCCCTGAAGCAGTTACTTTCTCTGCAGGCAAAGCAGTGGCTGGTGGGGAGAGATGAGAACTGCTGGCCAGACTGCCTTCCTAGAGCCAAGTGTGGATGGGCTTCTGCTTGTAGCCAAAAGCAGAATAACTGTCCTGAAGAGGCACTGTTCGATAAATTTTCAATAACATAACCTGGATTTGCAATGAAATAAGAGATTTTCTGAGGACAAAGCTTATGAGAAGGCCATTTCTTGGCTGTTTATCTAATGTTTCTCTTCAGGCTTCTCTTTGTTGCTTCTTAGTATTTATGTGCAAAACCAAAATCCCAGTGAAGTCTAAGGTGCCACTGGGCTGCCTTTTCTTGAATTTGTCTAAATAGCTTGGTGTTTTTTTCAAGGCATTTTTTTCCTATTTGGAGAAGATCCCATTTTTGACTAGGCATATACATGAGCACTTTCTAAAAAGTCTTTCAACCTTGAATTTACCCAAGAAGTCCCTTCTCTTAGGCTAGGAAAACTGAAAGTCTCTTTCAGTCTTCACCTTGCTTTAGACAGAGCACACTCTGGGGACCTGTGCTGAGTTTTCTGCATCCTGCCTCTTACAAAAATCAAGCATTTGGGTTCAGTTTCCAGGTTACACAGATTTCCAAAGGTTAAGGAAACTGCTTTTCTTTTTCCATCATGAAGATAAAACATCTTTCAGAGTGTTTGAGTAAAACATGATGGCCAGGTTTCAAATTGGTGATGACCTGAGGTAGCTAAAATCTTTAATGAACTACTTGTAAATTATAAGAAGCTGTTAGTTTAATTCACTGGGTTAAACAGAAGGAGCGGGTGGCTGGAAAATATAAGAACAGGGTATTCACAGTCTCCCTTCAATTTTTTTTTTGAAGAGATACTTTTAATGTTGATGAACTAGTCTTGAACTGACCTTTACTTAATGACAAGAGACAATTTTCTTTATATGTGGTTTGGCAATTGTTTACATATTCTGGGATAAAGGTTTGGCAACTAGTTTCTCTTTCATCAACTTTCACCCTGTATCTTTAGGGTAATGCAAGAATGGGTCCAATTTCTTCAAAATAAGAGTAATTTATGACAATGGGAACTGATTATTTTGTTCTAAAATTGGATTTTTTTACCTTTCTAGTTATTTAAAATGCTTGAAAATTTTTCCATTTGAAATGGTTAAATGCAAAGCATTTAAAGCAGCAGAAAAAACGAAGGTGGTGTGTACCGGACTTGCAGAAGAGAAAAAAGCCGCAATAGTTCTGTAATGTCTACATACTTGCAAGGATTGTAGCATTTGAAGGATGCAGTTGGTTATAATCTCAGGCCTGCTTAGCCATGGGCCTTATTACAAAGAACATCTTAGTTATTTTTTCTTCTTTATGGTCCATTTCCTGTTTGCGTATTTTCTTAGAAGGAAGAAAAAGAAATTGGATCTTAGTGGCTGACCCTCGAACATCTTATTTAAAGCAAAAAGGATTAAACTAGGACAGAGGAACTCCACTGGGAGCTTCAACATCTTGCCACTTTTGATAAAACTCAGCTTTCATAATAGTTTTCTCCTTAATTTGAGTATGTCCAGAGTAGTCAGGGGAGAAGGGCTGTTTATTATTGGAAAGACGAGACGTAAGGTTAACAACGATTGGGTTTTTTTCTTTTTGTGAGGGAGATTGTTCTTCATTATTACCTGCATAACAAAGTGTGTTTCTTTTATAGACACAGAATAGCAGCTTTTTCCTGTTTTTAATGTGATAGTTTCTAATGCCTCTTTGATCCAGACGCTTTCTGGCTGGAGAACTTCCATTAACCTTGGTCAATTCATAGATACTGTGATCCATAATCCTAGGATCACTCTGAATTCCCCACACCCCACCCCAACCTTGAAGTGCATTGTAGATGTTCCACTTCGTTTCTTCTAGGGGCTGTCTGCTATGTGCTATTTTAATATTTTGTAGTTGGGCTTTATATATTACACCAACTGCAAAAACTTGTTTCCTGGAAGGACCAAGTGGGTGGAGATGGAGAGGGGAGTAAAAGAAGCAAGGTTCTCATTTGGACCCAGGATACTGCATTCCATATTCTATCCCAACATGTCATCCAATGGACTATGTGTGTGTGCCTATATAAAGTTATTTGGGACAAAGTATAATATTTTGGACAATATAAATGTAGCTGCAACTTGTTGTTTCTCCTTTTCAGCCCTATCACTTCTCAGCCATCAGTGATAGCACCAGCACCTTGCTGCCACCATCCCAAACAGACAGAGGATCTTCACTTGCACAGGTGGAAAAGATCTTTTGGGATGGGTGGCAGGGACAAGGGTGGCAGCCTAGTGGTAATCACTAGTCTGAGATCTGTCAGATACTAGAAAAGTATATATTCTTCTACCTGGGGCAGAGATGCTGGCTACCATACTGCGAGTGAGTCAGTGGGCAAATAAAACTCTGTATTCTGGCTGGCATTATAAATAGGTCAGTGATGGATTTGTATTACCTGAGGAAATTAACTGGCTGACAGAGAGGCTTCTGCTTGCTGCCCAGCAAATGTCAAATACAGCAGGAAGCTTGGGGGAAGAGGAGGGATAGCTGGAGACAAAGGTGGTTAAAATAGCTAGGATGTTAGCGGAGCTCCTCAATGAGTGTTTCTGAGGAGTAGACTGGGAAAACAGAACAATCTTTAGACTTTGTTAATCAGCATTTCCTTGTCCTCCAGTAGGGTTTCAGCCATGGATCCTTCTTTATAATTAGAGTTGTGCATGAGGTGGTTTTGGGTCTGCATGAGATGATGTGCTGTTCTATTCAGCTTTGTTTACTGGTACAGAACATGACTTCTGGTGCTTTGGTTTTACAGGGTTAAATCCATTCCTCTGAATGCCCTTTTTCATCCTCTCCACATGTTCTCTGCATGGGGTTAACCCTTTAAAAGAGTACCTCTGGAGCATGTAAGATCTCAGGATGGACTGAGGGAGGGGGCTGCATCATCCCCAGGGTCTACTAAGCTGAGCTCGTATTAGTGACAAAAGGCAGGCAGTGGGCTTTGGCTTGCTTGAATCTGATCTACGCAATGTTTCCTTGGTTCTTAACTGCCCTGCGAATTTCTCTTACTTACAGAGCCTTGAACGTGTACCAAACTGGGTGTTGTATTATGGAAATGATCTCTGGCTGAAAGATTACTCCTCTCACCAGCCCAGTTCAGTCTCTATCACTACTGCTATGACACAGGTCCAGTCCCTGCACTTAAAGGAGGAACACATGTCCAGCAAAGCATCTTTTCATATCTGTCTTTCAAGATTATGATAATGTCTGTTTATTTTGCCTTCTTGAAGACATTTTTCAGTAGTAGTCCCAAAGCAGATCTTTGCCCTTGGCATCTGTGGTTTCTGAGTGATACTGACTTTATTTCCACCTCTGTGACTACACTGAGAGTGCCTGCTAGTGTTTTGAACCAGCTGTGTTGGCTGGTCTAATCTCAAATATCTAAGATTAAAATTCTGTGGCCCCTAAAATAATCCAGCAGTTCACGCGTTCCCATGGTTTAGCTCTGTCACCAGTTTGTGAGCTCTGTTTAGCCTCTGTAAAAGCACCATGCTCCTTGCAAACTAACATTGGTCCTCTCTCAAGCATGCTTGCAACTCACCAGCTACAGCACTGTTGTTAAGTGACCGTGGAATGGAGCATGTAGTTCGAGGTGAATGGCAAGATTACTGTTAAAGGCACTACAGGCTGCGCAAGTCTGTTTTAGAGTTCATTTAAGGACAGATGGCAATCGGGAGATAATCTCTTCTGTCTGCAGCCAGAGCTTTGCTCTTTCCCACTTCAGTTCATGGTGTAGCAGGGTATGTGGCTGAGTTTGTCATACCTGATTTGCTACTGGCAGGACCCCTTTTATAACAGCTCTGACTTTTTTTGCCAAGAAAGAGATCTTTGCTGGGGTTATGCCAGGCTGAGGAGCCTGCTCCTCCTCCCTGCTCCTTCCAGGGTGAGGCTGGTAATGCATCCTTTCTGTAAAGAGCTTCTAGAAGATGTTATTTGCAATGTATTAGAAGGAACTAGGTTGTTTCTGGAGTACCCAGGCAGAGTGCTGCTGTGTTCTTCAGCACCACCTACTGACATCTTCCTCTCCCAAGTCCCTGTACGTGGGGGAGTGCACTTCTCTTAACTCAGGAACATGATTTCTTGAGGTAATTAACAATACACTTTTGGCTGGAAATTAGAAACCCCAGACCCACTGTTTTCAGTTTTATTATGCCGTATGGGGAGCACTAACGAGCAAGGTACAAAAGCCAAGTTGCTTGCCTCTGGTATCTGTTTTCCTAGGTTGGGCCAGCCCACTTGCCTCTTGAACACCTATGTCTATGCAGAAGGGCACTGAGAGGTTGGGTTGTGTCAGTGAGGTGGATGACTTGGCCTGTTTCTTGTGAGCATTTAGTATGGAAACCAAGTGGCAGACCACATTTCTACTCTACAGTTTTGCTCTGTGCTCTTCAGTCTTCCTCTTAAACCCAGCAAGGATTTAAACAGACATTTTCTTTACAGTTTTTGACTGGTAAAATGGTTTAATGCCTTTTTGGGGGTGTGTTTTCATTTTCTTCCTCTTCTTCACCTTCTGATAGGAAAGGAAACTAAGTTTATTCTGTAAAAAAAGGAGCCTATCTGATCAAAATTCCCCCCTTCCTAGTAAAATTGTTGTTGCATCTTCATGTAACACATGGCCAAAGCAGTATTCTGTTGATTGGTGAACCACAGGAAACTTGACAAAACTTGTCTGTGTGCCTGTATTTGCACCTCCACAACTACTTTTGTGCAGTAAACTAAGTACCTGCCATACTTAATAAAGGGAAAAGTCCTACTCTGACCATTTAGTTGTTCAGATTCTCACATATATTTAGAGTTTTTTTGATTTCTGTAGGGGTTAGTAACATGCCATGAAAGATCAGAAAAACCCATCCTAGACTTGCTTGAAGCGAAAGCATTTAATACTGGAGATCCTTCTCACAGGCAGAGTTTTTCATCTTAAGATTCAGTTGCCCATGCTCTGTACCATGTAATGCCTCACAGCTAACATTCAGGAAGGGAAGACAAAAAAAATGTCAGAATCATACTTTGTATGACTCTCTCAATTTGTCTTTTAATTAAATTGTGGCATTTCAGTTGCAATTGCTTTTATTTTTAAAATTTTAAGTTTGAAAATACCCTTCAGACATTTAGATGGCGTCTTCATGTATTTTTTTAAAAAGAACAGATACATACGTACACTCCAGGAACCCAAAGAAAGAAAAGGAGACATTATTTGTGAGAAATGGAAAAGGAGTGGTGAGCATTTAGGTATCTTGAATCAGTAAAGCCCCAGCCTGATGCTTTGTAGTTTGGTTACTTACCTCTGAATTGTCTTGGTTGATTTGATTTCCTTGCAACCAACATGTGGGTGTAAGATCTACTATTCCATCTTGGACTTTTGTATTCCTGGCTAGGGAAGTTCGTGTTTTCCACAGAGAGATAACTATCAGTTTGCTGTGTCTGCTTGAGGCAGGGGTCTGCAGTCTTTTCCTCAAGATACCTCGCAGAAGCTGACATTGTGTTCCTATTTGGGATTCTGTGATTCTTCTTTGTTTCATACCTCCTTGTAAAATCTGTGGTGTGCCTTTATTCTGCTAGGGTCTTACAGTGAGATGGCTAATATGCATTAATGTTTAGGAGCTGAGAATCATGTTTTCCTGTTTTGTTTTTTCATGTGTGTTCGTTTTGGGTTTTTTTTCCCATTCTTTGAAAAGTCATAGTCTTGGAGAACTGGTTGAGCTGATACCAATGTATCCATCATTTGGACCTGTTTCAGGTCATTTATGTATTAAGTTCTCAAAAAGAAAAATAACCAGAGGTTCTGTGAATCCTTGTTCTTTTCTTGAACTGAAAAACCCATCTATGCTTCTGGCAGCTTCCAGCACTGTGTAGCCTCTCTTCCACAAGGTTTAAGAAAAATCTTGTTTATATTTTCTTTAAAGTGTAGAAGATTTTGCAAGCTACGCAGTAGCTTTACAGTGATCCATAATACGGTATCAGGTATGTTAAATGAATGCATGTTTTCAGGATCATAAGTAAATAGTAACTGTATAGGGATCAACAAAGTGGGTCATCCTGTTTTTTGTGACTGGGAGATTTCTGAACAGTTTGGAATATAATGTACAAAGAATGTGTAGTAGGAAGACCTCCTTTTGTGGAATCTTACCTGGAGCCCACTTCAGGTTCAAGCAGTTGTCCAGGTGGCTGAATAAGTACATTTTAGGAACAAAAAGAGTCTGTCTCTGCTCAATTGAGATCGTTGTTTTTACTGTTGAGTTGTAATGCATCTCTAATAGAAGTTCTTTCCTGAAAATACTCTATTGTCATATGTATTTCCATATAGGTCAACAGAAATATTTACTGGAAGAAATGGGTGACAGGATCACACGAATCAGCTAACATATTTCTCTCATGGGTATAACGGTTCAGTTTCAAAATGTAAGAAATGGCCCAAAACCGGACATCAGTATGGAGATATTGATAATAAAAGGTGTAACTGGTAATAAAATTTTACCGTAAGTCCTTTACATTAAAATACAAACCACAAAGTAAGTGTATTGGAGTGGACAGCTGCAACCCAACCCATGGAGTTCTATCAAAATCCAGTTCTATCAATTAATTAAAATAAAGTGAAAAAAGAAATGGTATTTCAATTTAGTAACTCCAAAGACAACCCTCAGATGACCAAGAATCCCAGTGGCTTGACTGGAATTTGATTATTGAAAAAGACCCATGAGTTCAGTAGGTTTGCCTGACTGTAGTTGACAGTTGAATTTATTCTTTGAATTCCTCATTAATTATGAGGTTTTTCATAAATGAATGATGAGGCAGGCTTCCTCCAGTTAGAATAGCCTTCAGGTTTCTAGTTTCTCAAATGTATAAAGTTTTGCATTGCTCCTATGATTTTCCTTCTTTAGTCCTCATTTTCCATGTTGTGATCTTATGTTATAAAAATTATTTTTAAAAAATTAAAAAAAAAGAGGAAACCAACCCCAAACCCAAGAACATCAGAGCAGCAGCTCCATTGTACGTGAGCTGAACCTGGCCAGGAGCCCAGGTGGCACAGCCGGAAGGTCCTCAGGACTGCAGGTGTAGGCACTGGTGCCTCGTAAAACCCAGGCTTCTCTGGCAGGGAAAAATGCCTGCGGTGTTGCTCATGGGAATTTTGAAAACTTGTGATGTCTGTAATTAGTTGCTTGTGAATCGCATTGCTGTGGTGTTTGGCAGTTAATTTCTGGTAGGTTGGTCTCCAACAGCAAGAAAAAGGCAGTGGGAGATTAGACCAACACTGAAGCTTCCTGTGTGTTTTGAAGGAAAAAAGGTGACTCCGGTGCGTGATACCAGCCTCTGCTGAGATGTTTTGTTCATGCCAATGTGCTTTGACCCGGCGCACTGCGCGAGAGCCACCAAGGCTCCCCATGAAGAGGCAGATAAGGGCCTGGCAGCCAGGGCCGGTCCCACTGCCCCAGCCAGGAGCAGGGCAGGCCCAGGGGCAGCCTGAGCCCTGCACATTGGGAACCTCCCTGGGGTCCGGCCAGGCTGTGGATCTGCAGTGGGGCCTGGCTTGGCAGGGCCCCGGGCAGGCCTGTGGGGAGCTGGAGACTGGGCCTGCTGCGGTATTGCTGGGGCAGGGGCTGATAGCGCCAGGGGGCAAAATGGTGTCCTAGGCCATGGGGGTGCCACAGGAGGGCTGTTCAGGAAGAGCGAGGCTTTGTGGGTGCCCTGAGGGCCCCAGCCCACACTGCATCTCCAGGAGGACTTTGTCCAGTTGATAGGGGTTTGGCAGTGTTGCCACAGGTGTGATGGGGTATGTAACATTATAGAATCATAGAATCACTTAGGTTGGAAAAGACCTTTAAGATCATCAAGTCCAACTGTTACCCTAGCACTGCCAGGTTCACCACTAAACCAGGTCCCTAAGCACCACAGCTACATCTTTTAAATACATCTTCTAAATACCTCCAGGGGTAGTGACTCAACCACTTCCCTGGGCAGCCTGTTAAAGTGCTTGATAACCCTTTTGGTGAAGAAATTTCTTTCAGCTCTGCCTTGGCACAGAGTGAAACAAAAGCTATGCGTGCAACCTGTGTGTTATGAGGTGGGGATGAAGATTCCTCTGATCATCTGACTGGAGGAAGGCTTAGAGAACTGGAGATTTGTTTTACATGCGAAGTTACTAAAACAGAGCTGGAAGTTCACGGAGTGTGTGTGGTCTGACTGACCTTTTCAGTTGGGGTTGTGCATGTGCAGATTCTTAACTTCTAGAAGCTCTGCTGACTCCATCTCAAAATACAACAGATGGGTAGTTAAACCACAGAAGCTCAATTTTGAGGTCAGTGCCTTGGGCTTCACAATTAATTTTGCATTTTGAAGCTTTAAAACCAAACTTAAATAGAATGATTTGTACTACTTTGGCTACTGCCAAATTCTGTTAATGACTGTTGTTCAACAAGCACAATTATCTTTTGTTTTGGGTTTTCAAAAACCTAGAAATCTAATGCAACTGTGTCTCTGATGCTCTCACACATTTATGAGTGTAGAGAAGGATGTCAAAGATAGTTTGAGACTTCACCTTGTGTCTTTAAAACTGTGGCTTTGAGAATCTTTTTTGTCCAATGTTTTGGAAGCTTTCTGCTCATAAGGAAAATGAGAATACCTCTTCTCCATATTAAGTGTTAAAGCCATATATTTTAAGAAGAGGTTGTAAATGCAAATTAGTCAGACAATGGCATTTTAATAATCTGTTTGGTGAGGTTAGCATTGCATTAGTAAGGGTGTTTTAGGAGCCACATTATTTGTGGGCAATGTGGTCTCAAGAGATTGGTTGTGAATATGTTCAAGGTCTTGTGGGATTTATGGATTCATTTCATAGTGGTTGTGTTTGGTTGTTTTGGGTTTTTTTTCCCAGACTTCCTGTTCCGTTCTTGAGTTAGTGGATTTGGTAACTCCTCTCTCACTCCACCTCCATTCCCCTGTAAATTTTCTTATTGTGCTGTTTGAAAATTTAAAGGATTATGGAATGCATTGCCTTAGCTGGTCATGATGGAAATGTGCAAATCTTGCTTTGCACCATACACGTGGGATGTGTGTCTTGCCAGTATATTAACATCTGCACTGGAAAATGCTTTTTGCTGGTGGGTAGGTGGGTCTCTCAGTTCCATATCCCATGCAGACAAAAAAGAGGAGAGAAAGGCACACATTGTGTTTCAGTTTCTTTTGATATATGAGCTCAAACCAGCAGTTTGTGTTTTTCTTCGCGTTTGTGCAATGCCTGAATTTTAAAGGAAAACGTGGAAATGGTAGAGTAGAATTCCTTACAAAATGCTTCATCCTGCTTTCAGGGTGATGCACGGTGAAAACATCAAATTGAAGTCCATTCAGCTGTACCTGATGTTTGCTCCTCACAGCTGCAGTAAGATTAACCTCTTCCCTGACTTGGTGCTGCCTTTGTGATACAGACCCTGCTCAAATTCAAGCTGGAACCCATTAGAAAGTCTCCATCAGTTTTTGTAATCAGCAGGTATTAACGATCTCGCAACTCTTCCTTCTGATTTGTAGCAGAAGGGTACTGTTGGCTTAAGAGTGTCTAGACAGCAATTAGCATCCTTGAGGATACCTTCTCCGAGCATCATTGTGACTGATGGGGATAGGGATGGGGATGGTGGTGGTCTTGAAGCTGCCAGGATCACCTTTTTGCAGAACGTCAGGTTTGCTCTCCTGGTTTTCTATTTTGTAAGCTGGCCTGAAGGTTCCAAAAGAGAGCTTAAAGCGTTTTGTGGTGATGTTTCTAAAGGGTCTGAAGTTTTCCGGGAGGCGGGCATGAGGGGGGCATGAGGGGAGAAGAGCGAGATGTGTGTGTTGTTTTTCCTCTGTTCTACACAATGGAGCTTTCAGAGAACCTCTCTTAAAAGGCATAGCTGCAGCCTTTGTGTGAAGGGTGTGTCTGCTGGCAGGGTTTGCTGATGCAGACAGGCTGGCTGGGGATTAACAAAGGTCATTAGACTNTCCATGGAAAAAATTGTTTTCAGGTCTAATGGACTGTGCTAAAGGATACGTGGGGTGGGGCTTCACTCACTGCTGTAATTTGATCCAGAGCAGATACCAACCTCTTCCACACAATTTGGTCTGGTGCTTGCACATAAAAGCTTGAGTATCTCGATTATTGTAACTTTGTTAGCTGAAAAGAAGCTGGTGCAGCGTTCATTTTCTTTCTTGGTGGTGGGAGGGAGTAGGGGGAAAGAAAGGACACTGCAGCCTGCAAAGTAATAGTAGGTAAGTATGCGGACAGCCCCTGTGCTCAGACTGTCCAGAATTTGACTTGCTCAAAGTTTATTTTAGCAGGCTATCAGAAGAAACATTCTTTCGTATAAAATCCTGATGCAGTACCCTCTCTTTTTTCTGTGCCCTAATGTTTTGGAGCTTTTTCCTCACTGTGAAGTAGCTTCATACTCTACATGCAATAAACACATGGAATTTTGAGTGCTTTGGGCTGCCCTTGTGTCTTGGACCTCTAAAATGCCCAGTTTATCATCCTTTCCCAGCGCGGCACGTGGAAGCTTAAAGAAGTAATTCCTGTATTAACATAGGAAGGTTGCTCTTGTGCCTAAGTACTGCACAGAGTAGGAGGGTCTAAGGCTTTTGTCTTACTTGTGCTTTGTGTCTCCTCTCCTTCATGGTGGTGCAGAAACATACAACTTTCTGTTGCAGCATTAATTGGCCACAAGCTGAACCACCATACTTCATGTTACCATATCTTATGTTGCTTTGTACTTAAAGGTACGCAGGGCTTTTGGATAAATCAAGGAAGTCATGATGTCTCTGAGTCTTTGTAACTCCTGTTTCCGTTGTACTTTTGCAGTATTCCTATTCCTGTTGCTGTCCCTTTCTTCCTCCAGACCTCTCCATCCCCCAGACTGCTAATGCACAAAGGTCACGTCCCCAGAATAGACTAAAATGAAACTATAGAAATTCTAACAAAGAATGGAGATGCCCTTACAAAGCTTGGTGGAAGTAGGGCAGAGCAGAGCACTCTACCTTGGGTTCATGTAACTGCATCTCATCTTGCATTATGTCTAGGTTTTCCACCACTGTCAGGACTGATAGGATGTTGAGAAGATGGGCAGATTTCTTCCTGTGAAGGCCTTTGATCTATGATAGTGAAACAGGCAGGACTTGGCAACTTCCAGGAAGGTTAGAGTGGGTCTTATAAAGGCAGAAGCCACTGACTTCTGATCGTAAATTTCAGTGCCTGAGTGTGATTAATGTACAAGACAAATTTGTGAACAAATTCATAGTTCATTACAAAACCGTAATGAACAAGAGAAACTTCTGAATAACAGCCTTATCGTGTGTAATGGAAAAGCCAAGAGGACAAAGTCCATTGAGTCAATAGTCAGTTGTCAGAAAGTTGACTGTAGTGTTGAGTTAGCAACTTGTGAGCTACCTAGATAGGACTTTATGTGAATCTGAATTGATGCCTCTTAATATGGTAAGCAAAGGTTGAGTTTTACGCTGCAGTATTTGCAGAATCTCTGGAAACGACTGAGTCATCATAAGCTTGGTATTACCTACTTTTGGGATTCGTTACAATGGCATTGCTGTAAAATGTATCTCTTCTCTCCTTCCTCTGTTTTTCTTGCAGAATTTTCTAATGCAAAAGATCATTCCTGAACCATGGAGGTGCTGCAGTGTGATGGCTGTGATTTTCGAGCTCCATCTTATGAAGACCTAAAAGCTCACATCCAGGATGTTCACACTGCTTTTCTGCAGCCAACTGATGTCTCTGAGGAAAGCCCTAGCCAGCCAAGGTCTGGTTCCATGAATGCTAGCAACCAGACTGAGACTGAATTTTCTTCTGTAAAGGATGAATTTACAATTGCAGATGAAATATCAGGTAAATCTCAACTCTGAGAGTGATCTTGACTCTAACCCCCTATTTTACATGTGGCTTATTTCAGTGTGTATTAGTTTCTACTTTTAATGTGATTTAAAAAACTTTCAGTATCTTTAATGCTAGGTCAGCAAAGCAGATGTCTAGCTTCAGCCATATTGGTTCTGACCATGGCTTTTTCTGTCGATGAAAACATGGAGGTTGATTTTATTTCCCAACTGCTTTTCATGTATTTCTTCATATTGCTTTTTGGTTTTCAGATTTTCATGGTTGTTCTTCGCTACTATGAACCACCTCATAATTTTCAACTTTTTAGTGAACCAGCTTTTCTTTCCCCCCCCCGAGGAGATTATTTTGTAAATTATCTGTCCCAAGCTGTACACCACAGTCATACATATGTAGACACTATGCATAATGGTCATTTTTCTGACCATTGCCAGATATGTAGCTCTTGCCATAAGTAAGTGAGGGAATCCTGGTGTAATTATTTATTCAGGACGTGGTGGCATTCTTATGCGTACAGGGTGGGTGGAGAAAAAGCTTCTTTATTTGATTTTATTTATTTACATATACACCTTAATTCTCATTTTAGGGCAAAATGCAACAAGTCAGATGGGGACTGGAAGTTACTATAGCCAGAGCCAGACTTTCTATGGTCAGCACATGGCTCCAAATCCTAAACCAACCAACAAGTTTTTCCAGTGCAAATTCTGTGTGCGTTACTTCCGTTCCAAAAACCTCCTCATAGAGCACACACGCAAGGTTCACGGAGCACAGGCTGGGGGGAGCTCAGTGGGGCCACCAACTGCTAGTTCCCTAAATTACAGCATCATGATGCATGAAGGGTTTGGCAAAGTTTTCAGTTGCCAGTTCTGCACCTACAAGTCACCCAGACGTGCAAGGATTGTTAAGCACCAGAAAATGTATCACAAAAGCAACCTGAAAGAGAGTTCAACTCCTCCTACTGCTGCCGCTGCTATGCCTGAATCAACGTCTGCTTCTGTGCCAGTGCAGGAACCCTGCAAGGAGCTGCCTGCAGAGGTGGTGGAGCGGAGCATTTTGGAATCCATGGTCAAGCCCCTGACAAAGTCTAGGGGCAACTTTTGCTGTGAATGGTGCAGCTACCAGACACCTCGAAGGGAGCGCTGGTGTGACCACATGATGAAGAAGCACCGCAGCATGGTAAAAATACTGTCAAGCCTGAGGCAGCAACAAGATGGAACTGGTGCACCTGATGTACAGACTAAGAGTGCCCAGAGTGCCTCTCCAAACTCTAATTATATCTCCATGAATACAACAGGACGTGAAATGTCAAATGCTAATGTCTCAAACTTCAGGAGCTCTATGGGCAATTCCCTTATAAGGTCCAACTCTTCTACATCTTCCAAGTTTTCTTCTGTGTCTTACCCTCAAATGAAGCCTAAGTCACCTCACAACTCAGGCATGGTTAATTTGTCTGACAGATCCCGCTATGGAGTTGCTGACATGACAAATTCTTCTGCTGACTTGGAAACAAACAGTATGCTAAATGACTCCAGCTCGGATGAAGAGCTAAATGAAATGGACAGTGAAAATGGCTTGAACTCCATGGATCACCAGACCTCAGGAATGTCTGCAGAGCAGCTGATGGGATCTGATGGCAACAAACTATTGGAAACAAAGGGGATTCCTTTTAGAAGGTATATGAACAGGTTCCAGTGTCCTTTTTGCCCTTTCCTGACGATGCACCGCCGAAGCATTTCCCGTCACATTGAGAACATCCATCTGTCTGGGAAGACAGCTGTGTACAAGTGTGATGAATGCCCTTTCACCTGCAAGAGTTCATTAAAGCTAGGTGCCCACAAGCAGTGTCACACAGGAACAACATCAGACTGGGACACTATGAACTCTCAGACTGAAAGCATCGCCTCTTCTTTGAATGACAGCACAGTGTCTTACGAGAGTGGAAATATAAATGGCAGGAAGTCAGCGGGGGTGATGGAACCAGTGCAGCTGCAGCAGCAACAGCAACAACAGCAGTCACCCCAGCCCCATTCACAGCATCCATACAAGTGCACAATGTGCAACTATTCCACCACAACTTTGAAAGGCCTCAGAGTTCATCAGCAGCACAAGCATTCGTTCTGTGACAACTTGCCAAAATATGATGGACCACCATCAAACATACCACAAGAGAGTGAGGCAGATGCTCACCCTTCTGCCAGCACAGTGAAGAAGAGCCAGACCTCCATCCTTGGGCTCTCATCTAAAAATAACTTTGTTGCGAAGGCTGCTCGGAAGGTATCAAATGACTTCCCTTTAGATCTCTCTCCAGTGAAAAAGAGAACTAGAATTGATGAAATAGCCAGCAACCTGCAGAGCAAAATCAACCAAAACAAACAGCAAGAAGATGCTGTGATTAATGTAGAGGATGATGAGGAAGAGGAGGAGGACAATGAGGTGGAGATAGAAGTGGAATTAGACAGAGAAGAAGAGCAAACAGAACCAATGATAGAGGTTTCCAGTTCTTACGCACCCCAGCAAATGTGGGGCAGAGAGGCTAATGATTCCCAGAAGGAGGCAAACTTTAGAAGCATGCAGCATGACTACAATTCCACCAATGGAGCAGAGATTGAGCTCACTTTATCTGAGGATGAGGAAGACTATTACTCTTCTGTCAGCATGAAGGACCATCAGAGCCCTAATGCCTCTGTTCTGGGGAGCCAGTCAAACATGTATGGTACTGATCAGAACAATGAGAATGCAGAGTTTAATGACTCTGGCAGGCTTTACTATTGTAAACACTGTGATTTCAGCAACAAATCTGCTAGGAGTGTCAGCACCCACTACCAGCGAATGCATCCCTATATTAAATTCAGCTTTAGGTATATCCTGGATCCCAATGATCACAGTGCAGTGTACCGGTGTCTTGAGTGCTACATTGACTACACAAACTTTGAAGACCTGCAGCAGCACTATGGAGAGCATCATCCTGAAGCTATGAATGTACTGAACTTTGATCATTCTGATCTGATCTACCGCTGCCGCTTCTGCTCTTATACAAGCCCAAATGTTAGAAGCCTGATGCCGCATTACCAAAGAATGCATCCAACAGTGAAAATTAACAATGCAATGATATTTTCAAGCTATGTTGTTGAGCAGCAAGAGGGGCTAAACACAGAGTCTCAGACACTGAGAGAGATCTTGAATTCTGCTCCAAAAACTATGGCAACCTCCACCCCCGTGGCTCGCGGGGCTGGTGTGCCAGCTGGTTTTAACAAAAGTGCCGCCAAGAGTTTTAGTCCTGAATGTGAAAATCAGAAGGAGCCTTCAGTCAATACTGTGGTTGTTTATGACTGTGATGTGTGTTCATTTGCAAGCCCTAACATGCATTCAGTTCTGGTGCATTACCAGAAAAAACACCCTGAAGAAAAAGCATCATATTTCAGAATTCAGAAGACCATGCGTGTAGTCTCTGTTGATAGGGGCTCTGCCCTGGCTCAGATGTCTTTTGAGTTGGGGACGCCCGTCTCCCCAAAATTGTCCAATTTGGCTTCTCAACCTCCACCTCCCCCACCACCACCCCCAGACCTCACCACTGAACTCTACTATTGCAAACACTGTTCATACAGCAACCGATCAGTTGTGGGAGTGCTTGTCCA
>VYXH01009021.1:1772-11902 GCA_013397275.1 Burhinus bistriatus
AGACCTCATAGCAGCCTTCCAGTACTTAAAGGGGGCCTATAGGAAAGATGCGGAGGGACTCTTTATGGGGTAGTGTAGTGATAGGACGAGGGGTAATGATTTTAAACTGAAAGAGGGTAGATCTAGATTAGTTATTAGGAAGAAATTCTTTACTGTGTGGATAGTGAAACACTGGAACAGATCTCAGGGAAGATGTGGAGGCCTCATCCCTGGAGGTGTTCAAGGCCAGGCTGGATGGGGCTTTGAGCAATCTGGTCTAGTGGGAGGTGTCCCTGCCCATGCCAGGGGAGTTGGAACTAGATGATCTTTAAGGTTGCTTCCAACCCAAACCATTCTATGATTCTATAAAAACTGGGTCCTTGGTATGCAGAAACTCGGTCAGTTATTCCTGATTACCTTGCTATGTGGCTTAAATGAGGCTGTGATAGATACACAGCTTGTGTCAGAAACAGAAGATTTAATTATGTGAATTTTAAAAGCTACTGCATTGTAACAACAAAAATAACTAAAACATCAGTTAAAAACATAATGAATAATTTTAAAGTGCTTATAGTGTCAGAGTTCATTATTTGATTTTATGGTCAAATTCCAAGTACACTCTATCATTCAGCTCCCCCTTTTATGGAGAGTTCATTGAAGAAAAGCTGGGAGGAGGAAAGATGAGGAGGAAAAATAGCACTTCCAGCAGATCCCATAAAATTGTGCACTTTTTCCTCAAAGATTGAGGTTAATCTTTTGTTATTGTACTTCAACTTAATCTGCCTTGATTTCTAAATGGTATTAAATTTTCTTTTCTGAACTTATCTCTGTACTTCCAGTATAAAATTTTACGTTCAGTATTCTCTCCAGACCTGGGTAATTTCATTTCCCTTTACCCATCTCCATACATAGAACAAGGAGCAATGATTAGACTAACAGGACATCACGGTTTGCTTGGCAATGACACTCATTCACCCCAAACCCTTCCTTTGCAAAGTCTGAAACCATTGCATTATATACTTCTGCTTTGTATGATCTTCCCTCTTGTACAGGGTAATGCCAATTTCTAAAAAGCAAGTAAGTTCTGTGAAGAGTTCTGAGTAGGTTTTGCTTCAATTCAGTATTTTGATTTGAAGTTAAAGGATGATTCTTCAGTGAAAGTTCTTTTTCTGTGGAAGAAAAGGTGAAGATTCCACTCATAGATGTTTGTGAGGGAGACTGACTTCATGATGAAACTGCTAATGTAGAAAAAGTGCCTGTTGGCAGAAATGCACCTAAGCAACTCTTTCAACAGTCTACAGTCACCTTAACTTCTGTAGATAAAACCAAGCTTCTCCAACATTACTAGATTTAAAAGAAAGGAGGTGATTATTTTCTTTTTGTCAGTAATAAAATGTGAGAATGAAATATGCTCTTATACATATTTCAGTGAAGGCAAGTTGGTGTTTTTAGCAAAGATTTTACTGACATTAGTAGAATCCTATAGGAGAATTTGTGCTATTTGTAACATTGAGACTAATTGCTTTCTGACTGTTCTCTTGAATCATTTATACTGCTTTTTCACCTCATTCCCCATTCCTGATTGCTATCAGGTAGATAGTTCCTCATTTCTTCTTCATCTTTAACTCTTATGAACACAAATTAAACCCTTTTTTCGCAGACTTTTTTCTGATCCTTCCAGCCAAGGAAGGACCCAAAGCAAACAAAGAGAAATCATCGACACACAACAAGTTGTGGAACTCACTGCAGCTGATAGTTTTGGAAAACAAAAGTTTAAGCATCTTAAAGTAAGAATATCCATGTTTGTGCAGAACAGGCCCCCAGTAATGTTAAATATGATGGTTGCATCCAATATCGACTCCACAAGGTCCATCACCTCCTGCCTACAGAGGACCTGAGAATAAGAGAGCTGCCTATCTCTAATGGTCTTTTCCTGAACATCTACTTGCCATTGTTAGAAACATGATGACAGAGCGGATACTTCTGTAGAGTGAACCAATACTTCAGTTCCTGTGTAAAACATTCCTTCTTCCCTCAAGGCCCAGATTTGCCTGCTCAAATACATACTTGAACTGCATTGCCATTGTCCAATTGAGACTGAAAATTCTTCAGGGCAGAGGTAATATCTTCCTTTTAATGACTGCCCTGTATGTAAAATTGAGGGCATAAATAATCATAATACTAAATACAAGGAAAAGTCCAGTTCTGCCCTTGTGTAAGTGAGAAGCAGGTTACATTCTGTGACATGGACTTCTTTGTTTATGATTTACATCAGCGGTTGTCTATGATAAATATCTTCATAGTGATTTCTAATTTTTCTCAGGGCAAACTGAAATGGAGGGTCATTTTGTGAGATTCTGAGATTCTTTTTTTACTTAGTTGACTTTTTCAAGTCTAATGGTTAATTCTTGAATGGGAAGTGCTTTCTGCAGATTTGATAATACCAAATGGAAGTTGGGTGTTGTTTTTGCCTTCAACATATGCTTAGATGGGTATCTGCAGGACAGTGTCTTGAGAACAGAGAGGAAAGAAAGGATCTATCATCAACAAACTCAAGGACGGCAGCCCAGAAAATTCTTTGTTTTTTAATTTTTTTCCATTGATAAGGGAATGTCTTACTGGTAGAGAGCAAAAACAGAATGATAAGCCCTTGTTTAAATGGAATACTTTTTAATAAACAAATCTAGTGGTCATTTATCCAACCATTAATTATTAAATGTTTGCACAGTTCTTAGAGTATGTATGCATTTCACTATGAAACGCATCTTAGGGGCTGGCAGGGTAACATTGCAGAGTGACTGGAACCTTTTGAACTTTTGCATGACATCAGCAAAGTAAAATCTCTGCAGTGCTCTGACCTGAGAATGTTTTCATTGTAATTGTTGAAACTCAGCATACAAGAGTGTCTTTGAGTCCAGGTGGAGGAGAATAACAGCTTGGTAAACTACACATTAGACAACTGATATTTTATATACAAAGGCGGGCAACCATGCAGGAAAAGATTAAAATCTGTTGCTGAAATTAACCTTCAAACAGGGGCCCCTTAAATGTCAGGAGAGGTTTTAGAGATGGTTGTTATCAGTAATCACAGAATACCAGGTTGGAAGGGACCTCAAGGATCATCTGATCCAAGCTTTCTTGGCAAAAGCATGGTCTAGACAAGATGGCCCAGCACCCTGTCCAGCTGAATCGTAAAAGTGTCCAATGTTAGGGAATCCCCCACTTCCCTGGGGAGATTATTCCAATGGCTGATTGTTCTCATGGTGACAAATTTTCCTCGTGTCCAATCGGAATCTCCCCAGAAGTAACTTGTATCCATTACCCCTTGTCTTTCCCATGTGACTCCTTGTAAAAAGGGCGTCTCCATCTTCTTTGTAGCCACCCTTTAAATACTGGAACACAGTGATAAGATCTCCCCTATTATTAATATAGTATTAATATAGTATGTTCAACTGTCTTCAGCTTACAGGGACAATATCTGGTTCTTACCCGTGAGACTTGTGGAAAATGACTCTGCCACCTATGTGCTTGAGTAGATATCTTGCCAGTCTAATACTGCATAACACAGTGTCAGGAATTGCTGACAAGGTGCCAGAGTTTGTCTGTGCTTGTTGTAGCACAACAACTTGCAACATGCCAAACTACCACTCTTTTGTAAGTGAGAAGCATCATTGAATGCAGTGAGCCAATTTTCCTCCTATACATCCTTCGAGTAGCAGCTACAAATCCTGTTCTTGTGCAGTCTGGGTGTGCAGTGGGGAATGACAGTCTTTAATACCAAATGTATCCATGCTTACCAAAGGCTATATAAAGGTTTCTTTTTTGACTTAGAAGTCATTTGCAGAACCTCAACCTGGATTACTTGAAATAATAGAGCTGTCACTAATACAATATTTTTTTAAAAGTGGGTGCAAATTACACCCTTTTGCAAGATCCTGCTGGGTAATGGCAGAAACAAAACAATAGAAATGAGGCAGACCAGTGCGAGGAAGCAAATATAAATCTAAGATGCTGAATCCTAGGGAGACAAGAGTAGCTTCCATTATGAATTATTCTGTTTCTCTTAGTTTATTTCCTGTCTCCATCCCCCAGTGTTTCTGTTATTCTATAGGGCATTGTATTACTCATTTAGATCAGTAGCAGACTTCCCAAGATGTTTGTTCTTCATCCAGTTTTACATACAGAATAGTTGGGAGGGTGTGGACATTAAAGGGAAACAAACAGCAATGCTAATTTCAGTATTTCTTAATTTGTAAATCAAACTTTGTTTTGCATAAGTCTCTTTGTATTCGGTCTTTGCAAACAATAACATACTATTTAAAAGTGCATTTTAAGTGACTGTGATTTGACTGCAAATATTGTCCTAACGAGTTCGGGATATAAAGTGGAGAGCTAAATGATGTAGCCTTGTTTTGGAAAGTCTGTTGTATTTAGTTCTGGCTTAGTGAATGAAGTAATAGCTCACAAAGTGTTCACAAGCTTTAGAAGAACTATGTATGGGTCTGTATGCAGCCAGAAGGATTACTCACAGGTTTTCAGACAACATTATGGGTTATAATGCCACTGTTTCAAAGTCCAGCTTTGATTTTTGCTGCTTAGGGTAATTTTGAAAAAAGGGTGCTGTTAGGAATACTTTTTATACAAGAGTCCTGAAGTGATATAATCTCACCCCTTCTGAATGTCATAAAAAAATGGTTCCTGTCTTTTTTCTTCCGTAAATAACTTTTGGTTTCCTGGTAACTCTTAGGCTCATTCTTTTAATCACTTCACAACGTGTAGAGTTGATGGGTAGGGGTCTAGAATATTTCTCCATCCCCACAGGCATTTTCACAGTGCAGCTGTTGATCATGTGAACATATTCATGTTTCCTTCACAGCTGACACCCTGCAAATGTCTGGCGTGCCTGGAGATGGTAAACATGTGTTCAGAGCAAAAGGCGCTTTCTTATAGGGACTGCATGTCAATTTTCTAAGTGGCGAGGGAATTTGAAGTGAAAATAATGGTTTCTTCAATTGCATTAAGACAATACAGACAGACCATCAATGAATGAGAAGAAAGTGTGTCATGCTGGGGAATGGATCTAGGAATCCAGACGTCACAAAAGCAAATAATTTTCTTTATTTTTACTCCTTTAGAAGTAAAGGGTTTCATAGCAAAAAAGCTAAACATTTCACAGATTTTAGATCTTTAGCTTGTCTCACCTCACTTTTTTGTAGGAGATTTTCTTTAGCTGCCCCTTTAAAACTCTTTTGCTGTGAAGTTTATTAAAATTTTGACAGCTGTCAGACTAGGGATGTGCTGAGAACACTGCCTATCACACTGACCAACTGTGTCACTGCTTCTTTGTTCTTCCATCTGTCTGTCTTTTTCCGTTTGTCATTTTTGTCCCACTCTTACACTATAAGTGCCTTTGAGACAAGTAACGTTTTTGCAAGGTGTTTTGTACAGCACCTACAGAATTGCTCCTGATGCATGTCTTCCATTTGTGTTTTGTTCCATTTATTGCGTTCCCTTTTCTAGCTGAAAAGCTCTAGCTGAAATACCAGTTGAAAAAACATCAATGCCCTGTTATACCAAATGCAGGAAATCTCATATGAATGCAATTATAATTTTGACAAGAGTCTAAAGTGTTTAAAGAAGACTCTCCAAGGCATTAACTTCTGTCAGTGCTTGCTTCTTCACTAAAGCAGAGCTCATGCCTTCATGCAAGTATTGAATAATCCGGTCAACTAATTAACTATACCTTCTGTCATTTTTTTGAACCCTTTCATTTGAGAGTGCATGCATGTTTCCCTTTGTAACCTAGTGAACATAATATAAGACAGTGAATTCTCATTTGAGCTAATCTAACCATATTCTTTTCTCTATTTAAGGAAATAATAAGGCTACAAGGACACATTTATTGCATATCAAATTATTCAGGTCTTTTGTATTCAGTGAAGCTCATTTAAACAAAAATCTGATAAAGGCATAAATATGTAATGATGAGTAAAATAATGCATACTGGGTATAGATGACATATCTAATGCTAATGTTAATGGACTTAGTACGAGAAGATAGACATTTATGCTTCTGTATTCTACATTGCATAAATCACCTGATCAAGTATGTTAGCCTTATATGCCAGCAAAGTGCACAGCTGTGTTTAAGGTTAACCCTTAGAACACATATCGGTCCTCACAATCTTCTTTTCTTCTGGTAGTGCATGTTCCGTAACTACCTCTGAACTGCTGATCCTTCTCAATCTTTTTCAACAGGAAGAATCCAGTCTACTTTTGGCTTTCTGCTTGCCCACTGCCTTGCTGAAGTCCATCCTTCTTGGTATTTCTCACACCAGTCCTCTCTAGCTGCTCCGGGCAGCTGCTTTGTAATCACACTACCTCCTTGAATCATGTCATCTTTTGTACTACTGCTGTGTGGATGAATCCTTATGCTGTCCTAATGAGGATATTAAAGATGAGGCGAGCCTTAATATCTGGGAACAGTATTTTCTAGAGTCATATAAGGCACATAGATACATGGACAGATGGATTGCCTCTCCAATGGATGTCTTGTCTTGGAAAGACTCCTTGATATTTTAAGTAATATTTCCCATTCTCCTAGATAAATTATATTTGTCAGACATAACCCAACTTACAGAATGGCCAGTTTCTAAGCACTCAGCTATGCTTTAGACCTCTCAAGCTGTAGGCAAATGGATTTTCATCATTTGCAAAAGTTTGTATTTTGCTAAATTATTTTTAAAAAATCCCCAAACCAACCCACAAACAACCAAAAAACCCCTAGCACTCCCAGCTTCCACTACCTTTCAGTATTGGAAACAAAGCAAAACTCTTCTCTTATACCATGAGAGATTTTACATTTCTGTCTTGCAGCTTGCCTTTTTAGGGAGGGAAAGGAATGGAAGAGAAGTGTCAGTCTCTGAATTACAAGTCCTCTATGTTCTTCAGGAATGAAACAGGTAAATTTTACCAACTCACTATGAAGCAGAAAGAAAAACTGCAAAGTGGAATATTAATACTGATTGTATTTGTTTCATTTTGGTTTGAATAACAACATGTTAGAACAAAATAAAAGAACATGTTAGGACTGATCTCTGTTGCTTGGCAGTATAATTTGGTCCTTCACTGTGAAACAGATCCATACCTTCTTAAACATATTTTAAGGCATGAGACCTGGTCTTATTCAAATAAACCCTTTCTGCGTGTCCATCTTTCTTAAATCTTGCCATAGCATTGAGGGAAAAACTATGTGTATAGTATACTAAGAGTATGGAGGCTTGGACATGTTAGCAAGAATAAGACAGTTTAACATTGTGCATTAATGAAATAGAATGAAAATAAATAGCAGCTGAAGGCAAGTCCCACCCACACACCAGTTCAACAAAGTGAATGAGGCAGAGGCAGCAGTGACCACAATGACACACAGCAAGATGTTATGGCTTCAGACTGCATTCTGTCTCAGCAGCCATTTGATAACACTGTGCTCCAGGAACATAGTAATTTCTTTCTGTACATTACCATAGCATGACCTGCTCACCTTTAAAAGCAGTTCCTCAGTGATTATTTTTGTCCACTTCTTACTTCATGTTCTATTTTGTGTCAGTGAGGATAGAACATTTTACAGAGATTCATCAGGGAAATGACTTATTTTTGGGGGGCTGTTCAAGACTTTTATCTTCACAATAACAGGACTTCTAGGCTTGTGTCTGCATGAGATGAACTGCATTTTGCATCATTGTCTTCACCTTCACATTTGGGGTTGTTACCTTCACCTCCCTCTCTTACTAGCCTTAAGGCACATGTTCTCTTATATCGACATGCATTCTGTCATGTCTCATTCTTTGACTGAATAAAAAACACTTTCAGAAGATGGGAAATGAAGGGCTGATTGAATTCTGTAGATAATGCATGGAGAAGGCACTCTTCATGCAGATTTCCCCCTTCCTGCATCCAGGTGGTGGTTGTGGGAAGCAGCTGCCTTGATTTTTTCCGTCTTTCTTTTGTGGAAACTGTATGATATAGGGCTGTGTGCAGGACTGTGTTTATACATCACCTCTTGTATGCAATACCATATTCAGCTCCAACTTTATGGGAAGAACAGCAGGTTCTATATACCACAGCAAGCGTAGCATGAATTCAACAACAGGACACCACAAAGCAGCTTGGATGGACTTCAGTTGGGTAGTCCAAAATCAGCAACACTGTAAGAGGTGAGACTTTGGCTCCAAAACTTCTCTGTCTTCCCTCTGGGGGTACTGTGGTAAGAATTTGCTGCTCTCTGGAAGAATTCGAATGAATGTCACTGCATAGTGCTTTTCTTTACAAGTCCTCTATTTGGAAAAAGCCATGAAACCCTTCTAATGAAATGAATGCATATCAGTATTTTCAAATAAAGACATTTCTAGAAGTGTTTACCATTTGAACTACTGGTTAGGAAACCTCTTCAATATCTATTAGCAGTGATACAGACAGATTTAGAGTCAAGAACTGAATTTTCACAATTTGAACCTTGAGGATGTTGACTAAAATTTATTTCAATATAAGAGATCCCTGCAGGGACCTACCCTCAAGGATTGTTTTCCAGGGCTTGATTTGCATATCACCTAAACCTGTCTTTGCTTGCTTTTACTTCAGAGAATGGATATTTTTTGCACTATAGTTCTGTACTTCATGGCAATTTTAGACTGCTCTTCTACGGCAAGTTAATATTGTTGCCACTAGCCCAAAGGAGTTGCACAAGGTGAATGAGGGTAATCCCATGTTAACATCTAGTCTGAGTATCAAGATGGAGGACAATCTCAGTGCAAAACCTCATATAGGTAATGCATCCAGTCCTAGTGAAGCATATACATCAGATTTCTTTGTGACTTTGCTGCGAATCTTCAGTGGAGCCAGACAATCTTTGGGTTATCTGTAGAGTGCATTGAGAGATAGAATATTAATTATCCTGAGGGGAGAATTCTGCTTCCCACTTTACTCAGTTCTTCACTGACAAGGTATATATGGCTTTCCTCTCATGAATCATCTACTGTGTATTATGCCAATTTTTACTTAGCAGATGGTGGTCTGGTCTCTACTTTATGCTGAAACCTGTGACCCAGTTAGCTGATACAAGCAATTGGGGATGCAAAGAACAAAACTTTCCTCACTTCTGTTTTCAAGTAAGTCAGGTCAGTGTTACTGCCAATAATACTCTTCTGTATTTTTATATGCATGAGTATCATGTACCTATGTTGATATTCTTTGGCAATTAAAATATAGTCTTGATTGTTTAAACCATATTACATTAGCCATCCCACTGAAGTCAACAGGAGTATCCACACAAGGAAGGAATGTAGGTTTGAGCCTTTGATTCCTGTAGCATTCTTCTTCAACCAAAGCAAAATATTATTCTGTGTTTGGATTATGTTCAGTTGCAGCTGAGAGATGATTGTTTGTCTTTCAGATTCCATTCACATGACTATCTTTTTGTAACTGATATATGATAATTTATACTACATGCTCTCAGGACTATGTCATGTGAAAAGTAATATTTAGATAGCCAAATATCTGACACAAAAAGTATACGACTATCACACACACACATGCTTAAAAGTCCAAGAAATCACATCTCCCAAGTTGCTCATATCTTTCCCTTTCACTGTTTGTGTTGGTTTCCTTTCAGTAAATACAATTGCAGATCTTTGGCCTGTGCCACATGTCAAATAAGGATAAGAACCCTCTACATGGAAGTCAGTTTTCAAATATAAGTAAGTAGAGCAGATACGTAAATCTCAACATATATCTTTAAACTGTCAGATTATGCAGGTGTATGTACAGGGGGTAATTTGTACATGCAAGAATCCATTTATGACAATTAAACAATTTGTGTGTGGAAAATAAAATATGTTTAGGGCATACACTTTGGCATGTACACACTTTACCAGAGTAGTTGATGGAATTAATATTGAAAACCTCATCTAAGGATACAAAAATACAGAACTCCTTAAAGTCACTAAAAAAGGAGCAGAGAGCAAAGAATTTCTATATTTTTTTCCCCTTACAATATTTTGTTAGATTCTGAGTAACTTATTCTGTGCACTGTCTTGCTTAAACCCAGTGTACTAATAAGAAAGCTTGAATATTCTTTTTTTTTTTTTTTTTTTAACC
>VYXH01009021.1:11951-85539 GCA_013397275.1 Burhinus bistriatus
TTTTATTACTTTGCAATTTCTGGGGAAATTGTAAGTAGCTGGAGTTTAGATTTGGAAGTATTTAACTACTCCATTTCCATCTGCATTAACATATAATACCATCTTTAATTCTGTATTTATCACAGGAATTTTTTTGCTTGAAATATATACTTCTGGGAATATGTTAATTATCCTGTGCCATAATATCACTTCTGAAAGGAGTAAGTCTTTACATATTAGAGTTCAGTAGGACTGTTCTTAATCTTTACTATAATAATAAATACTGAATGTCAGACCTTTTCATAGATCCAAATTGGAAATGTCTTTTATCTCACTAAAATACGTGGAAGCTCCACACGTGTATATATGAAAATAGGGTATTGTTACCCCTAATATACCTTGCAAGGATAATTGGAAAGGATTAGTTTATTTCATGTGGCTTTGAGGGAGACGAATAGTCTGCTGTGTTCCCAGGAAATAGAGAGTTTGGAATTCTTTACATTTGCTGGTGCAGAATTGTCTGCAAAGTTTGCATGCTCAAGTAGTTTTAGGTATACCTGTCCTTGAAGAAGTAGTCCAAAACAAAAACTCAGGTTTTCCCTGTCTGAAGCTTATTCATATTGCTACAGCCTTTTCACATGAAATTTTGAACACTGAAAATATTTTGTCCCTTTGTTTTTAATATTCATGCAATATAATTTCTTTCAAGTGTCAAAGTGGAGCAAGTTATACATGTGTGTATATATATGTGTATATACACACACCAAGATTTAGAAGACTGTGTCAATAGAATTAGCCCATGTTAAGGGTGGTTTAGCTGTGTGCTAGCAGGTACTGTTTGAGGCAGAAAGGCTTAGACAGAGAGGCTTTTTTCAGTCCTGGGTGGGAAGCTGGTTAATCAAGCTCTTATACCACTCATCTGCTCCCATAGTTTTACCTGCGTTGCATTTTCCTTGCTTAGCTCCCCCCTTCTTATGCAAAGTGTCTGACTCAGCAGTCTAACTTTGACCTATTTGACCTTGCCCATTTCCTTTCCGCTGCATGGCAGTTCAATAAAAGTACTGTGCAAGCAGTCCCCTTTCTAGCATGTTGCCAGCTGGACAGAAGCTGACATGAACCTTCTAGGAAAGCTGAGATGTAGTGTAATATCCAAATTCACCTGCAGTCAGCAATTTTAAGGTGTTATCTCTGAAAAGCAGAGGGGATTGAGTGGATGTGCCATGAAAGAATTAATGGAATATCCATTTTAATGCTCTCCTAAGAACGAAGCATGTTCTGCAGAAATCCAGTCCAGCATGTGTACTAACAGCAGCTGGACCTCCCATGAGGTGAGACTCTGCAGAGTCTCTGTGGTCTGCTCTAGGTGTCTCTGGGCTAGTCTCTTGTCAACAAAGAGGTTCTCTAGAAACAAAATCTCCAGGAGCTGTATGTAGATATATAGCTTCAGGGAGGGAGGAGTCCCAGAATCTCATTAGGAACCTCTTCACCTCTAGGGTTGCAAGAATATCTAGTGGTGTGGGAACTTCTACTGCACTGGCTGGTACTAAGGTACCAGCATTCAGCTTTTACAGATGCAGATCAGAAGTCTTCATTTCTCCCTTCATCATAGCTGCATGGGAATCTGCTTAAATGTAGAGAGTAGGTTGCTTATCAGCTGGTATGGTGAGATATAGAGTCAGCCTCAGCTGCAGACTCAAGAAACCATGAAATAGATGGGTTTTATAAGGTATGTAATTTTGTGAGGCAGTGTAAAAAACCAGTGACAGCTACCCAAGAGTGGCTATAGAGTGGCTATAGGGCTGTAGAGGAAAGTCTTTCCACCTATGAAACACCTATAAAACATCAGTAGGTGATTTATAATGTTCTCCAGTGGGAAAAGATACTTGGCATAGGACCTACGATGCTTAATGCTACCATCTAAAAGATAGTTACTCTGTTTTAGTTGGGCAGATGTCTTCTTAATCAATAGATCTGTGTATTGCAAAGCCCTGTCTTGAGCCAAAAGCTCAAGAATGAAAAAAATGGTATCTTTTCATTCATTTGAGCACAGGAGGTTGTTAGACAGGTAATTTTGAGGAAATACAGGTAACTTTGTGCAGAAAACCTTAGGTGACGCAAAACCTATCAAAATGGTTTCGCAGAGGATGAGAAACACCTCAGAGCCTCAGAAATCAAAATAACCAAGCACTAGTCAGATGCCAGGCCCGTGTTTCACTGTGCCATCAGCAAGTCAGACTATTTATTCTGTGGAAAACTGACTGCTGCCCCTTGTTCAAAGCAGGGGCTACACTCGTTTCTTTGCTACTATGGCGGCTCCCGGTCTTCTCCTCCGAGTGCTGCTTTCCAAGTCTGGACCTCCTACATTTCCATGTTTGTCAGCAGCACGCATGACTAAAATGGTATTTTCATATTTCAGTGCAGTCGAGGCCCCTTAAAGCAGAGGGCTGCAAGTGTGAAAGCGAGATATGTTGTTCCCTAATGGCTTATTACCATCCCATTTGCAATTCAGATCAGTTCTAAATTGACTGAAATTTTTAAACACATAGCAGGCAGTTTAAACTAATGATTGTCTGGAGGTTCACATCTGACATGAACTAAGCTTCTGTTCAAAACAAATTGCAAATAATTCCTCCCTTAGAGTCAAAATGTCACTTTTTACACTGTGCATTGTTGCCAGATTTTGTCAGTTACATTGAAGAAAAACCACACCAAAACCCACAAAAAACCTGCTACCCGCTGAATGTTCTGAATTGGAAAGCGGAGTGACACTGTGGTTGTTTCTTCCCCCCGCCCCCGCCCTTATTTACAATAATGTATATATGTGCCTGGCTCTCTGCAGGCTGATCAAAAATCCTTTCCCCGCCCCAACTCCCCGAAACCCCTCAGCCTGTGCTGAAGGAGCCCCGGGGCAGCAGTAGGCCCGAGTTGCCTAGCAACCCCCCAGCAGGCAGTGGGGCCTCTGCGGCCTGCCTCGGCCTGCCTGGGCCTGCCAGCCTCTCTCCCAGCATCTCGCCTTGGTCCCCCACCCTGTCTCTAGCTTGCCCAGGCCTACACAACTCTGGTCCTGAAAGTAAAGGCGTCAATGGTGGCTGCGGCTCCTTGGAGGGACGATGAGCACCGCCGTGATTGGCCGTGCTGAGCGTTGTGCTCTTTAGTGAACAATGGCTGGTCCTGGCAGAGAGCTTCAGAGCTGCCTTTTCTTCTGGCCGTAGAGGTGTAGTAGAACGGGCTTAATCCTTCATTGTTTCCATTTGTCAGCACCCTACCTTGTAACGGCTACTTAAAGAAGTGATTCAGAGTTCAGGTTCAATTCCATCGGGATTTCAAAGTCCATAGGTTTGATGATGATAAAAAGGGAAGCTCTTTGAAAATGTCCAGTGGGGTGGAAAGGGTATGTTTAATATGTGATTGAAATTGGGTTTCCCTTGAAAAAATAACCCATCTGAGGGGACTTGCTGGAGAGATATTGATAACTTAAAACCACTGATAACTAATTGTGGACAGGGAGGTATTACCTAATTTCTAAAGGGAATGAACTTATGTAGAGAGAAAAAAAAATTATTCCAGTTTCCTTTGATGTAATCCTTGTGTATTTCTGCTTTGTAGGTGCTGACCACAGGGATAAGGTTTGGGACAGTGTCTCTTTTTTACCCATGGTGTTACTGGATCAGATATCTTTTTTAGATGTTACTTGAAAGTCTATGTTACGTAACAGACTTGTGACTATCTCTGCAGTCTAAAAAAAAACCAGATTGTTTTTAAAAAATTATCAAAGAACCCTCTGATGTTCATCAAGCTACTTGTTCAGTTGCTATTTGTTTTCATCTTGAAGTGTATATTGATATACTTTGTACAACATTGCATTTCTCAAAAGCTTTTGCATAGCACATTGTCATGCTTACAGGTTTTTTTGGTCCCTTTTTCCACTGAGAAATATTTCTTGGACTGTTGTTAAGATGGCGGGTTGACAGAGATCCCTGCTCAAGGAATATTTTCTCATGGGAGAGAGTATGGTGAAATGACATGCTTCTTATCTACTAAAATGGTAATTTCACTGAAAACTTTAATTTTCTTTCTGAAAATTGTGAATCCAGAATTGGTTTTAGTCAATACATGGGAAGAAATCCTGAAGCATCGTTTGATTGGTTTGATTTAGAATGTTTCTGTATTTGTGGGAAGGGAAAAGTCGAAAGCAAATGAAAGAGACTTTTCTTTGCTAAATGTCAGCTTTCCTACTACATGTTCATTGCATATAAAAAAATGCATTGAATTTTTTTTTTTTTTAACTGAAAGGAGATGAGAAATGTAAAAAAGCATTTCTTAAGATGTTCCTAACTTTATGATATTTTGGGGAATATCTACCTTCTTGTAACTAGCTCTAGGAAAGATGTGCGTATGTATTACATTTTCCTTATGCCTTCAATATGTACAAATGAAATGTGATATACTTTGTATTTCACAAAAAACCACCACCACCAAAAAAAATCTCAGCTTACTAATTATGGATATGGATTAATACAAGTTTCTACTTTCAAAACAACCTTATGAGTGCCTCCTCTTTCCACTATATAAATCTATTCCGTTGAAGACTAAGTTTAAATACAGTTTGCCCTGGCTACAATTAAATACATATAAAAGAAGTCTTGCACATTAGTTTTAAGGTTAGAACTCAATCAAAACCATCTTTCATCTGTGAAACACGAAAAAGCATTTTTCATCTTTTGATATGCTAGAGGGAAGGGATGCCATCCAGAGGGACCTTGACAGGCTTGGGGAGTGGGCCCATGCAAACCTCATGAGGTTCAACAAGGCCAAGTGCAAGGTCCTGCTTGTGGGTCAGGGCAATCCCCAGCATCAATCCAGACCAGGGAATGAATGGATTGAGGGCAGTCCTGAGGAGGAGGACTTGAGGGTACTGGTGGTTGAAAAATTGGACATGAGCCGGCAATGTGTGCTGGCAGCCCAGAAAGCCGATCAACACTCTACACAACCACCATAGCTGTCTGTGTCCTGGGCTGCATAAAAAGAAGTGTGGCCAGCAGGTTGAGGGAGGTGATTTTCCCCCTCTACTCATCTCTTGTGAGATGCTACCTGGAGTACTGTGTCCAGTTCTGGTGTGCCCAGTACAAGAAAGACAGGGACCTGTTAGAGCAGGTCCAGAGGAGGCCACAAAAATGATTGTAGGGCTGGAACATCTCTCCTGTGAAGAAAGGCTGAGCAAGCTGCTGTTGTTCAGCCTGAAGAAGAGAAGGCTCCGGGGAGACCTTATTGCGGCCTTTCAGTATATAAAGGGAGAGTCTTGTCCTGTAGTGACAAGGGGCAATGGTTTTAAACTGAGAGAAGGTAGATTTATATTGGAAAAAAGGAATAAATTTTTTAGAATGAGGGTGGTGGGATACTGGAACAGATTGCCCAGAGAAGTTGTGGATGCCCCATCATCACAAATGTTCAAGGTCAGGTTGGACAGGGCTTTTAAACAACCTAATCTAGTGAATGATGTCCCAGGCCGTTGCAAGGGGGTTGAACTAGATGATGTCTTAAACGTCCCTTCCAACCCAAACCATTCTATGATTCAGTGCATGCTTTAGAGGAGAGCATGTGATATTTCTTGACCATCTCTTTAAAATGTGTTGTGCATGTTCAAGACTGTAGCACTATCATTCTACAGCTTCGCTCTGCTGTTTTGTCCCCAGTCAGATTTATGCAATAACAATAAATATGTAATCTTACCCTTAATTTAGGTCAAGACAGAATTCATAAACTCTTTGATAAAGAGGCTATACCAGGTATGTCATGCTTTGATACTAAGGTGATGTGCATGATATAAATATACACAGGTACCTTTTCCCTCTCAGAGCAGTAGTGACCCTTTTTTTTTTCTTTTGTGAGTTATGACGTGCACAGGGAGGGTTGTCTAGGGGGCAGAAACATCTTTTGCAGAACAATGCTCCTATCTACCACTGTATTAAAACCTTCAAGATTTGTTTTTGTATGTCTCTTTATGTCTTATATTCACCTAAACCTTATTATCACTTAGATGGAATCTCAAGTGAAAATAAAAATAAACGGGTATCCTAAACTTCTTGCAAACCATTTCTGATGCTTTTGCTTTACATTTTTCATGGTGCTATCCATCAAAAGCTAATCTCTCAATAAACTCAGGCTGTGCATCGCACTTCCTTCCTTCACATGGCTCTTGAGAGAGCATGAGAGAATTTTCTAATATGATGAAGTATTTTCTAGTATAAGATGATAAAGAACAGAATATTTTTTATTTTCTCACTTTGATGCAACAGGGACACAGAAGAACAGGTTCCTTGCAAATAACATAAAAGCCATTTTAAAGAGTTGCTGAGCTGCTTATTGCATTAGGTTTGACATGAGGACCCATGGTCTCTGTTGCTTGGGTCTCATGAAGGTACCATGCAAACCAAATTAATTCAAGTAGCTTTTGTCATATTAAGTTATAGTACATATGCTGTAGGTCCAGGATGTTGGAACATCCAAAAGGTTCTGAGGCTTTAGTTAGGCTTGGATAATCATCAAAAGACTTGGAAAATTTTTTGAGCTATATGAACTATTTTTGTCCATGTAATGAGGCTGGAAATCTCCCAATAATGGCTCCTGGGGAAGATTATTGTTATTTCAATCATCTGGCTAAAGAAAGAGCCTATTGTCATGTATGATTGTTGACCTAATCCTGCAAACCATGCACAGTGCTTTCAAACATGAAGTCATTAAAAGTAAGCACAGTAATATCTATATATATTTCAGGAATTATTTCTACCATAGCAATAGAGTGAAAAGAACAACAGACAGACAAGCTGTGTGATATACCACACTTTCTATACTTCTGATTCCTACTTGTTTGAATTATGAGTAAACAGAGCAGGACCTTGCTGGGAAGGGACCCTTTTTTTATTCTGTGTTAGTGTACAGTAACGGTGATTTGGTTGATGACTGTGGGTGTAGTAATTCTGATATTAGTGTAAAAAATATAGTATTCTTTATTAACTTTTGACTTATTTGATACTGAAACCTGGAGGGAGGCAGTCAGCTTGACAGTGAAAAGACCTCCATTAGTAAATGGGAATACTTTTAGAGTTAGTCATTTAGTGTACAAACTAATTCCTATTCATTGAGTGCACATGCATGTTATGCATTTTGTATTCTGCAAACTGCTTTACAACATGTGGTATATGGTACAAACAATATGAGTTTTATAGCTTCTTTGATATGCTAGAATGAGTGCTCTTAGCATTTTTGATGACTCACGCTGTCACTCGTGAATTAATAAGTGATCTAAACTCTTCAGTGTAATGAACCCTATCATTTATTAAAAGGAGAAAAGTGTTCCCATAATTAATGTGGTGATGTTTGACAGGAAAAGTGGATTTTTGAGGGACTACTACTATTAAATATTGTTGGTAAATACTATTAATTTTTATGCTTGGCAAAGCACTTTCGGGTAGCAGACTGGATAAAATGTACAGAAGTGTTTGTTGTAAAAGTGCTCTTTAACAAATTTTGACTAGTGTCTATGCCATCATTTTTTAAATGGTTGTGAAATACAGGAATTCCCAGCCCCAGACACATCCTTAGAAGTTTTAGTGAGGCTCGATGTCAATAGTAAATAGGAAATGAACATTCATCTGTTTATACATCAGTAGTTCTTGAGCCAGA
Source organism: Burhinus bistriatus (assembly GCA_013397275.1). Classification (NCBI taxonomy): domain Eukaryota; kingdom Metazoa; phylum Chordata; class Aves; order Charadriiformes; family Burhinidae; genus Burhinus; species Burhinus bistriatus. Next base: position 19,614 of record VYXH01009021.1, read on the forward strand.
GATGAAGTGTTTCTGACCCTGAAAATCTTTCTATAACCTCCTTTCACTTAGTTTGTGACCACTCACACTGTGTACTGAGAAAGAAAAACAAGGTGATGTGGACTGGCCAATACTGATATAAAATGTATCACTCAGTGAAAGAATTCCAGAACTCCTTCATGCGGAAAGCAACAAAAAGTGATTATATCCTGTAATTCTCTTTTGAATGCATGAATTAAAAGGCAGTATGCCATGACAACTTATTCTTTCCAAAAAACAGAAAGTTAGCATGAGATTCTAAAGCTTCTTGAATGATTAAAAGAGCACAAACATGGTGGTATGAAAGAATTGTTGACAAAGTAAGCAACAGGGTTTTTTTTTCCCTGAATGCACAATAAAATAAAATTGTGCATTGAAAGGTGTGATTGAAAGATGGCCTCTGTATTTTCCTTTAAAATGGCATTGTATTTTCTTTGTGTTCCGCAGAATCTGTCTGTGGGACCTTAAAAAACCAATGATCAAAGAAAATGGGAGAAGTCTCTGAACCTTTTTTTTCACCAAAGATAAGGACAGTTTGTACTGCTTTGACCTATATGGAAAACAGATATAGTTCAGAGGACATTGCGCACCATTACTCATCGGTTTTCATTTCCTCCTCATAGCTGAATACATGAAAGGGAATAAAAAATCACTATGAGAAAATGTACATTTTTTAAATGTTCAATTATGGGGGGATATATCTAAATATAGCCTTAAAATCCCAATTATAGTAGATACTGTCAAAATGTTACCTGATAGTCATTGAGTTGTTTGGGGAAAAAAAGTTTGAAAACCATGGCTGACATTCCTACTGTTTTCCAAGACTGATGTTTATTTGAATTTAGCTTCATTGCTAAAGATGGATACAAGTATAAGGAACTTCAAAAAGGTACCATTATGTTTTAAAACTAGTTTTAAACCTCTTTTTAACACTTAATATAAACTTATGGATAGTCAGTCTCAAATTTCGATTGAACAGTGAGGCTCAGCTTCAGACGTCAAGATTTACCAAAGTAATTTGCAGTCACAAGTTATTAACAGCTTGAGATAGAAATAGTCGTATATGTGAATAGCTTTACAGATCAGTAAACCCAGTAATTTCGGTGGGAATGTGTGTGCCTGTGATGTGATTTCCATGTATGATTGTAGTATTTGATTTCTATAGTGTATGGATATATACATAAGTATGATTACTGAGTTTACTTCTCTGACATAATTTGTTTTATGTATATATTTCATTTATAGTAAGCAGACTCAGTTTAAAATGTAGCCTTCAGAGAATTTCTGTTGTTCAGAAATTAAACTTAGAAGATATGTGTGGTTTCTACACGGTGTTCCTTGTTATTGGAATTGTGGATTGCCTTTGAAATAATATTGTGAAAGTAAACTGTATTGTTGCCAAGTTATAGTCTCTTTTTCTTCCTACTAGAAGTTAAACCATTGGAGGCTTTTTTGTAGGATCTCAAAAGAAAAAAAAAAGAAAAAAAAAAGATGGTAGAGATATCACATTACTAGTTTAAGCAGCTGATTCCAAATGACATATACTGTCAATAAAATCTTCCCTTATTGGCTTTAAAATCATTCTCAAAATTATTTCTGTTTGCCCCAATGGTTGGATACAGTCCTGGAGTCTAGACACCAGTCATGAATAGCAGGTTAGATTTTTATTTTGCATAACTCTGTTGCTCTGTTGTGTCCAGTGATAAATGCTCTCAGTGATGAATTGGTTTGAACTTCACACCATTTAGATTCAGTGGCACAAGGTCTTACCTTAAATTTAGTGCCATCTATGGAAGCTTGAATATCATTTTCCTTTCCATACCTATTGTTAAGCAATCTTAAATGAACAGAAGTAAAGAAATCAGCAGAGATTTAAATATGACCAATTTGGGTATTGAATAAATAATTAGAAAACTAGCCCTTTTGAATGCTGGAAACCTGAAGTAGTCAGAATTAAATACACTTGGAAAAAACCTCTTATTGATATCAGTTTCTTTCATTTAGAAAGAATGTGCTTCTTCTAAATTCAGTTTTGTATGAATTAAGAGATTGGTTGTGCAACTATTTTTATTGGATGAAAGACAATAGTTGCTCAGGTCTTACAAATATGCACTATTTAACAAAATATTAGTGAGATAAGAATGTATTGTTCCTATTAGCAATTGAAAAAAAAGAGAGTTGCCAGTTGGCCTGTATTGTGGCCAGGGCACTTGACAATGAAGGTGTAGCTTTGAATGTGCTCATGGGGTTCAAAGTCTTTCTGCCTCTGTGACAGCTGTGATGACTCAGAATATTAACTAAATCACTTTTAAATACCCCTTTAGCTAAACAGCTGCAAACCAGATAGCTTTTCAGTTGTTTAGAATTTTTTTATCGTTCTCTTCTATCTTTCTTTATGAAATTAAAAACTCATAATGGTACTAAAACAGGCTATAATAAAGCCAGTGCATGCAAGTTTGAAACAATTGTTTTAGCACTGTAATTTTTAAGCAGTTAATGAAAGTCATTGTTTTAGATCTAGTCATGTAAGTGTAAAATTATGAATGTCTGCCCTATTAATCAAGTTGCTTTTGAATTCTAAAGAGATTCTGAGGTAGGAGTTTACTCAGCGAGACATAATCATTTTTCCAGCTCAATACAGAGTAGTCCCATTATTCATGTTTTCTTTTGAATAAGAACTCACACTGTAATTCTAAGCACTTGTGATAATTACAAACGATATTTTTTTTCTTTTTTTCCCTCTAAAATGCTTTTTTTCCCCATTGGCATTATAACAGAAAATAGAATATTATGATCAGATTAAATTCCAGTCTGGGCACTTGCATTTTGCCTGGCAAATTTTATCCATTTTCTTCCTTGACTGTGGTGGTGTACAGCTGTGTGTTGTAAACCACTGTTGCGTATGCCCCAAGTTTTGTGCATTTCAGAGCTTATGAAAGATGTCAGTTATGACTGTCCAACAAGGAATTTGTTTGTTGTACAGGTGATTTTATATATATTAAAAATGGGCTTAGTATATATTTATCCAGATAAAGCCTGAGGCAATCAATTGAAAGCATGAAGAGATAAAAGGCCATTATATATAGATACATATGCATTATTAGAAATGCAAGTATCATTACATCCTTACAGAGATGGCTAAAATAAGACCTTTCTAGCAGTTGGTATTATCTAATCTCTTACGTAAATACCTATTGCAGCTGTGCTTATGGTAATGTTATGGTAATGAGAGGCTTAAGCCCTCAAACCCATCTTGTCTGATGTTTCACTCTTCCTGCAAGCTGCCTCAAATCTGGTGCAATGCAGCAGGCTTGTCTAGTGGGAAGCCAAACCCAAGAGGATCTGGTTTGAATTTAAGCTCCTCTTTGCTAAAGCTGTGCGATGAAGCCAAGGCTGAGTTTGTTTATGGCTTACAAAGACATTATATAGATATGGTCCATGGCTCCAGCTGCTATTTGGCTTCTTATTTGCTGTGTGACTGTAAGCCATATTTTTTCCAAAGTAGTCAATTGTTTTGGCCTCTCCAATTTTCTGATGTCTAACTGTAGTGTTTTGAAATGAGTGCCCTAAAAACCTTGAGTGTGACTAAACCCAAAGTGAATGGAGACCCTTCCAGTTTAGGACAGCAGACACCTTAACTCAGCCGGTGCCTTTTTATAGCTTGAAAGTTTTCTGAGCAACTGCAAGCACCACATCACTTGTGAGGAATGTGAAGGGTAGGTGGATACAATATGGATGCTCAGCATTTCCTGTTCGGACCTACTGAAACCTATTTGTTTCTTTGCCCTCACATAGTCATCTCAAATGTAATGAATCTTCCTTTGGAAATACCTCTTCTCCAAATAGTCAGTAAAGGCGTAGATATACCTGGATCTCTGTCCTTAAAATTCTGGATGTCTCTTCTCTCTCCATGGGGAATCAATGGCTATGTTAGCCAGGATGGATTTAAAATCATAGAATCATCTAGGTTGGAAGAGACCTTTAAGATCATTGAGTCCAACCATCAACCTGACACTGCCAAAATCACCACTAAACCATGTCCCTAAGTACCACGTCTACCTGTCTTTTAAATACCTCCAGGGATGGTGAATCCAATTCCCTGAGCAGCCTGTTCCAATGTTTGATAAACCTTTCTATGAAGAAATGTCCTAATATCCAATCTAAACCTCCTCTGGTGTAACTTGAGGTAATTTCCTCTTGTCCTATGGCTTGTTACTTGGGAGAAGTGATTGACCCCTACCTCACTACAACCTCCTTTCAGGTAGGGGTTGAGAGTGATAAGGTCTCCCCTCAGCCTCCTTTTCTCCAGACTAAACAACCCCAGTTCCTTCAGCTGCTCCTCATAAGACTTGTTCTCTAGACCCCTCACCAGCTTCGTTACCCTTCTCTGGACACACTCCAGAATCTCAATGTCTTTCTTGTAGTGAGGGGCCCAAAACTATGCACAGTATTCGAGGTGGTGCCTTGCCAGTACTGAGTACAGGGGGACAATCACTTCCCTAGTCCTGCTGGCCACACTATTCCAGGATGCTCTTGGCCTTCTTGGCCACCTGGGCACACTGCTGACTCATTCAGCTGGCTGTCGACCAACACCCCCAGGTCCTTTTCTGCTGGGCAGCTTTCCAGCCACTCTTCCCCAAGCCTGTANATAATGGTGTTCAGGATCATCTGCTCCATAACCTGCCCCAGCATCGAAGTCAGACTGACAGGCCTGTAGTTCCCTGGATCCTCTTTCCAGCCCTTCTTGTGGATGGCCGTCACCTTTGCTAACCTCAAGTCAACTGGGACCTCGCTGGTTAGCCAGGACTCCTGATAAATGACAGAAAGGGGCTTGGTGAGCACTTCCACCAGCTCCCTCAGGACCCTTGGGTGGATCCCATCCGGCCCCGTAGACTTGTGTATGTCTGAGGGCTGTAGCGGATGCCTCTCCATTTCTCCTTGGATTATGGGGGCTTCATTCTGGTCTCTGCCTTTGTCTAGTAGCTCAGGGGACTGGGTACTCAGGGAACAACTGGTCTTACTGGTAAAAGACTGAGGCAAAAAAGGCATTAAGTACCTCAGCCTTTTCCTCATCCTTTGTCACTATTTTTCTGCCCCTGTCTACTAAAGGATGGAGATTATCCTTAGTCCTCCTTTTATTGCTAACGTTTCTATAAAGAAACTTTTTAAATTGTCTGTAATATTAGAAGCCAGGTTAAGTTCTAGTTGGGCTTTGACCCTTCTGNCTAGTTGTCTCCCTCACCAGCTGTGTCAGGAAGTTATCCTCAGCGCACTCCAGGAACCTCCTGTTCCCTCTCTGCTGTATGTATTCCCAGCAGATGTCTGGTAAGTTGAAGTCCCCCATGAGGACAAGGGCTGGTGATCTTGAGACTTCTCCCAGCTGTTTATAGAATATTTCCTCTGCCTCTTCATCTTGGTTGGGTGGTCTGTAACAGATTCCCACAATGATATCTGTCTTGTTGGCCCTCCCCCTGATTCTTACCCATAAACACTCAACCCTATTGTCACCATCATTCAGTTCTAGACATTCATAACACTCCCTAACATACAGGGCCACCCCACCACCTCTCCTTCCTTGCCTATCCCTTCTGAAGAGTTTATGGCTGTCCATTGCAGCACTTCAGTCGTGTGAGTCATCCCACCACTTTTCTGTGATGGAAACCTTTCTCTCCCCTACTCAGACAGTTGTTGTACAGAGTAAAAGCATCAATCCAAGTAGACTGGATTTCAGGCCATACTTTTAGTTTAGGGTAGTTTAGTGTAATACGTGATTAATCTGCTTTTTGATGTCCTTTTTTTTTCTCCTCTTTCTTGGAGGAGGGGTAAAAAGCAATGAAAGTAAGATATCCTGTCATCAGTAACTGGAGACTGAGGTCCAAAAAGAGAAGCTACTGCTAAAGGTATAAACCATACCAGCTATTTTTCAGTCACTGATACCACTCAGTGTTATGCGCTTTTGGATTTAATGACATTTTTATTTGTATCTGCATGATCTGGTTATCACTGAAATGCTACTAGGTGAGGAGATTAGACAGAAAAGTGCATTCTTGTCACAGACGTAATTTATAACATTTTAAAACACCAAGACAGATGGCGCTAATGGTTGCAGCCAGAATTCACACAGGCATACCTGAAAGTTACTGATGATCCTGATACTGTACAGTGTGACTTTTCATAGTTTGCAATGAAAAGTGGCAAAGCAACAAGAACACCGTGATGAATGATTTCAGTAAGTGATTAGGCCCATAAGTACTTAACAATTGCTATCGTGGATTAGGCGGCACTTCAGAAGCTTGAGATAGTTGTCAATTTTGTGGGAATCTCGGCGGAGGCAATGCAGTAGGTTGTAAAAGGCAAAGAGTCTGGAGTCCTCATCAGCGAGTTGCAAGGATGGAAGGCCTTCCCACTGAGAGTAAATTTCATTTCCGATCTCACCAGAATGAATCTAAACACACAAAAAGATACTGTAGTAAATAATAGTGAATCTGACCGGATGTGGAACAGAGCATGTAAAATACTGGCCTTGAGGAATGCTAGTTGGTAGTGTATGGCTTGCAAAGTGTTTCCTGTTGTGGTTCCACTATTCTGTACAATGTTCTATATCTTCATGCAGATTTTGAATGAATTTGTCAGATTTTTCATTTTTTTCCCCTAAAGTATGTAAAAAGCTTAACTGTGTCAGTAGTGTTTTAAGAGAACTAGTGTGTTAACCAATGTCCAATGGAATCTGACTTTACAGAGAAATCAAACCTTCCTTCACGCGTGGATTCATCAGTGATGTTTCCTTTTGATTCCCTCCACCTTGAAATCTTTGTTAGCACTTGTCCTAGGACTTTTTTGTGTGTATCTCCAGCTTTGTTTTGGCCCAGCTCTTAGGTGATCTCTCCAATACAGGCAGCTTCAAGAATATGTTACCAGACAAATCTCTCAATCTGAATATGTACTGTACCTCAAATTCCATTAAAAAAAAATAAAAATGCTGAGTGATACGGTGACCTCTAATGTTAGAAAGCAAAATATAGGAACTCATGTAGTGAGTTAGTATCTGAGGTGAAGATTGGTTTAGGCCTCCTTGTTTGAAAGAGACAATCATTAATTTTCTCATATCCCAGAAATCTACCTTTCATAGCAGGAAGGAAGTCTGTGCCTATTGGTTCTTGTGCATCTTCCTTATTTCCCACCAGTTATACTTTGTAAAAGCACATAGGAGAGTATCTGTGGAGCCTCTATCACTCATTTTAAGCAACAGGCAAAAGGAAGATAGACCTACTGTCACTCAAAAACGTGATTTGACACTAATGAATTTGGCCAGTCTTGTCTTCAGCCTCCTTCTGTAAATAATGTGAATGAGAAGGTGGTGCCAGAGTACCTGTAGCAGCGCCTGACTTCTACTATTGTCCTGGATCCTTGCCTGCACTCTTTTTACATGTGGATATGGGATAGAGATGTATTTGATTACACTGATAAATGGATTTGTGGCCTGGATGGGCAAAGGTTTCTGAGTAAAGAGACACCTAACTGAAAGAGAGAGAGACCATGAGTGATCCAGTGGGAAGTGGTGGATACAGTGATGGTGACACTCTTAATGCTATTCAACTGTTCAGAACCTAAGCAAAAGCCAGTAAAGTCAGAACCTCTTGTTAATATCTAGCTCACTGACAGAATGGTATATTCAGGGATAACAGAGGCCTCCTTAAAAATAAACAAGCGAGAGCTGATTTTATTTAGGAAAGCTTTCAATCTATTACTGATAACAAGGGGTATTGGAGTATGGGTTTTGTCAGACAACAGCCTTGTTTTTTCACCTTACAAATGTAGGGGAAACCAAGTCAGAGCAGGAGTTCAGAGGAACCAGTATGGTGTGAAAAATGAAAGATACCACAATTACCTTGCTGTATGCCACATCTTTGCAATAGCCCAAGCTTCCAGAATAGTTTTAAACAGTGTCTCTTTCTGAAAACTACACAATACCTATATGTATACAGATGTGTATAAATATGCTGAAACATACATATAAATATGTGCATGTGAAAAATCACAGACGCATCCTTAAAAAATCAGGATTGCAGTTTCAAAATATTCAAAGACAGAATGCCAGTTACCAGTCCTGATGATTACACCTTCCCTTGAAGCAGAAGTGGGATTATGCTGGATTATGCTATACCAGTCAAATCACATTTTCTCTTTAGAAATTGCAAGATAGCAGAAGAAAAGAAAGCTGAAAGAAGAAAGCAGAAAAGTTCTCAGATTCAGCTATGTTGGCTCCCTTTTTTCCCTTCACATCTACTGTTTCCTTTCCTATTCCAGGTAGGGAGCACCTATCACTGTATGTGTCTTCCTTACAGCAACAGGCTGGAAGGATATTATGGACCTAATACTTACCCGCCCAACTATTTTCTCCATTCCTTCTAGAAGCCGCTTGTTTTGTTCTTCAATCTCTACAGCCTTCCAGAGGATGGTGTCTGGAGCTTCTTTGATTCTTTGTACTTCAGAGGCCAGATGGATGAGAGGATCATTCCAGGAGCGCAGCACTCCCAGTACTAAATTCAGTAAGTCTTCATGCTGCTCGCCCACATTAAGAAAAGACAGTTAAAATAGGAAGGCTAAATGCTGGCAGCATTAGGAGGCATTTAGAGCAATGTCCTCAGACACATTGATTTGGGAACTTATTCCAGGACCTACCACTGAATGTGCCCTATAGCCCTGTCTTAGATACCTCTGTGCAATCACATTTTTGAAGTTTGTCATTGTTGTCATCATGTTTTACAACATTAGCACAAGCAGTTACAGTATTGTAATGGAAAATATCATTAAACCCTCTCCACATTAAAAACTAGCAAGCACAACTGTGTTTGATCTCTGTGAAAAAAGCAGAACTCATCTGATTTTTGATGGACATTTTAAAATCCAATGATTTTTTTAAAAAAAGTTTAGTACTGAATGGAAGGTGCACATTGTGGTAAACTACTAAATAGCTTTTATTGCCTCTACGTGACTCATCTGTCCTTCCCTTTGAACAATGGTGCTTCCAGCAATAGCTGTCTGGTTTTAAAAAATGTCCTTTCTTATGGGCAATAAAAATTCATAAAGTTTATGGTTGTGGTGGTATTCAACCATTTCTTCTTTGCTAGATGCACTGGATCTGAACACAGTCAGACTTGTTATGTGCCAAGGTCTGTGCCAATAGAATTTCTGAATGACATACTGAGAAGATGGCAATACTGGGATTGCAAAGATATTACCGCCATGAAATTGGAAAAGATTTCTCCCTGGCGCACCCTCATTCATACACCTGTGCTTATTTCTTTTCTCCACAGTATTTTCAAATTGTATTTGTGATCATAGGCTGAACAAGGCTATCTTCATCTTCCCTTAAGGTTATAATTATTAAATTGATATATGTAGCATGTTTCTCTTTACAAGTATTTTGCAGTATTTTGCATTAGAGTCTTTGTATTTGGATGATAATGTGACCACTTTTGTCTACTGGTAACAGCAAGAATATCTATTTAGCATTTGTTTAGTAACATCAGTGTTTTCAGTTACTGGAAAACTATCTCTGCCTACATACAGTATTCACTATATAACCAATGTATTTTTATGTTTGTTAATATAATAATTGTCTATAAGGTCTTTTAAGATAATGTTCAAAGGTTGTAGTGTTCTCAGTACTGTACAAACATGGTAACTGGCATTGCTCCATGAGGTTGTATTGTAATTGGAAATAACATGCAATAACGGAATGTAACATACAGGAAAAAGAAAGGAACATGAAAGTTACTGGTACTTATATATTCTGTATCATCTGTAACTTGTATCAGCAAATGTTAAATCAACCTTTCTTGGCTTTTTGGTGCTTTCCTCTTCCTGGCTTTTTTATTCTGATCGAGCTGATTTCCTTCCCTCTCTGTCTGCTGACTCTCTATTCCTTAGCCCTCCCTCTTCCCCCCTTCCCCTCCTCTATCTCACGCTGAATGACATTAGAAATGGGACTTACATGAATCTGCTGAGCTTGCTCCTTATCTTCAGGAGTGGTTAAGGAGGAAGTGTGGCAGCCATTAACAGCTTTTGTAATAAAACCCCGGCCCTGAGCATAGCGTTCATCCTGCAGATCAGCAAGGACAGGCATTATTGAAACAGATAAGTAGGAAGAGCTTCAATTCAAACACTGTATTAACTAATTGTTGTTTCATTGCTTTTGTCACTGCTTTTATGCTGTAAAGGTCAAAAGTTTCTAGTGAGTCTTCAGAGTGAAAATGGCACCCAGCAAACACAAACTTGTCCCGCAGATAAAGAATGATGGGAAAATGGTATCTTTTAATAGAAGTGTTGGGGATCTTATCAATGGTCAGCACTATACACAGATTTGGTCACCATTGGGACTATCACTGTCTGTGCAGCAGTCATTTATTTACTTATTGAAGGATTCAATATGTTAACATGTTTGTGCTTATAAAGTATTATAGTGTATTTTTATATTTTCTTGCTTTCACAAAAAGGCAGAGTACTTACAAATTCATTGAATATTTCTGAAGAGAGGAAGTGGATGTAGTGTGAAAGTTTAACTGCTCGGTCAAAAAGTTCCCCAAGGGAAACTTGGCAATTGGCAGATCCATTGGGGCAGATTGGCAAGGAGGTCACTCCTTCCTTAGGCAGGAGCATGTTGGACACCAGAAGAACCACCAGCAATAAACCTGTTCAGGTTTAAAACAAATCAAAATGGAATCACATTGACTTGTATGTGCGTTTACAAGTAGCTGTCAGAGTCAGATGCTGGGTAATTTTTACTGTGCTGTCACATGGCTCGGAGTAGCCCCTGTACTGGCTGCTGAAAATCAATGGAGGAGGGAAGCACTGTAATTCTGTTATCCTTTCTCCCCCCTGTCATCCTGACTGTATAGCAGAGCCTGCTACAGAGTTTGAGAAGACAAGGTAACCTGTATTGCAGTGTACACTGTATTCCAAATTCTCTTACTATTTTACCTGACTTTATTACATGGTGATAAATGGAAGGAAAAGTCAAACTTCTTCACAGTGTAAATACAGAGACATAATTATATTTGCACAGATATATACGTTTGGAAAATAGATTGGTCTTTTTTTTTCTTTTCTTTTTTTTTTTTTTCACCTCCTCCTTCCACAGGCCCTTTTTTTCCTTTGCAAACATTTGGAGTTTAAATTAATTTTGTGGGAGGGTGATTAGGTCACTCTTAAGTTTTTGATTGTCCTGGGAGTTCCTTCAGAAGATTTCCAGCAGCTGTGCTGCTTTGCTCTTTAGAGTTTAACCCTAAATTGCCTACTGCTAAGAAATCAGAGCGAACTTTTGCCTTTTCTCCTGAGCTTCTGAAACTGATACAGAGGACTTCTCATTATCTAAACCACAAAACCTCATCTATTTAAAACTTTTAATATTAACTTAACAGAGTAAAGTTTTCTATTTGGTGAAATAAAATATGCACAGAAAAACAATGGAAAAGTTAAAAGCAAGTATTTGGTAAATGAACGTACATATTCAAAGAACAGTGTTCTGTGCTCTGAGAGTTTTAGTTCTGGAAATTGGCCTGCTACCTGTATTGGTTCACTAGACTTATTTTAAATGCTAAAGTGTACTCCATAAATTAGCAGAGCTGTCCCTAATGATATCATGTGATAAGTTTCTTTCTAGCTCTAAATTCAAGAAAAGAGAATTTGCACAATATTGAAGTAAGTCTTCCTCCTCCCCCATGAACAAGGTACGTGCCACATGCTGCAGTTAGGAAATTACTCTGGGGAACAATTCTATGAATAAGAAAACCTGAGACTTGGTGGCTCACAAAGTTGAAGATGGTTATGCAAACATTCACTTCTAGACTTGTGGATAATAACTTCTAGTCATTGCCTTCTGAGTGGTGTAACAAAACAATCTGGATCCGGTCTTTCGTGTGCAGGTGTCGCATTCCTCAATCCAATTTTCTGTGATGCTGCCCAATGTGAAGGTAGACTTAGAAGACAAAAGACTGAGTAAAAAAGGGATCAAGCTGCCTTCTAATTCCAAGCCTTGGACACTAAACATTTGAGGTGGAGGCAGGTTTCACCATTCCTGGAAGACTAGGTGGCTGGAAGACCTCAGTTTCTAGAGTTGTTACATTTCAGTTACTTCCTAATTCAGTATAAATGTAAAGCAATATAAAAGTTGTCAGTAAGTGAATGGCAAAAGACTTACCTTTCAGTGAAGATCCCTTGTTGCTCATGGTAGAGATCCTGTATGATGACTTGCTCTACCAGAAAGAATTCTCAATACTTGCTCTTATTCTCCGCACAAGCCACTTTTATATACACCATCCAGTGTCCATTTTGCATACATTCAGCAGGTCGTGGAGTTTACCTTGATAATTACAAACATCAAATTGCCTTTCTTCCACATTCATATTCAGTATTTTTTTGGTTTTTTATTTTTAACTGTGAGAGGAAATTTCATTAACAAGTTCAACTGTGGGTTCCTTAGTATGGTTGGATGAAGAGAGTGCCAAAATTTTGCCCTGAATGAGGTGCAAATGCCATTGATCCTAGAAAGCTCCAGTTGTCCGTTCTGAGACAGGTATTTTCAATGTTTCTAGCCTGCTGTTCACCTTTCCCTCAACTGTCTTCTCATCCTTCCTTGTTTCTTCAGCCATTCATGCTTGCTTATGTTAAAATTCTGGCTATTTGTGGGAGTCAAACAATATTTTACAGTGTTCACAATGAGAGAAACAGCATAAATTCTACTGAAATTTTTCCAGAGAAAGGGAATGGAGGCTCCTGGAAAGACAGGTAAATATCTGTAAAATTACAGATATGACATTCTGGTTATATAGCTCCATAAAGTTAAAAAAGATACTAAACAGCATAAATCATGATATAATTGATCATCAATCTGAGAGATATTTAGACAAATGGGGGCAGTTCTTATAATAAAAAGTAATAATTTGCAACAATCAAAGAGGAAGAAGTTATATGTTTACTATTTAATCACAAATGTTTCATGAATAAGTCAGCATTACTTAAAAAAAAGTCCTCTACAAAACCATAAGGTTGTTTTCTATACTTGAAAACTGTCTGTGTAAAAGATATGCCTTTACACCATAAGCAAAACATATGCTGTCGTAATCAGTGGGATTTGTTTCCAGATCTATGTGTCTGTTGTAATCTACAAACTAGCTTCAGCAGGTTGGCCCTGTTTTCTTGTTGTGTGAGGCTCATCTGTATGAATATGTTAGCAAATGTGTAATCTCTCATCTGTTTCTCAGGTCCATTTACCCATGAAAAGACTTTCCAAATTAGATGATTATAATGAATAAGGTATATAGTGTTAATGAATTTTCTTGCCTTTAGACAAGTTGTTCCGTACTTGTGGAACAGGTATGTATGTAACCCTGAATCCTTCATTATTTTGTAACTATGGACATGATTCTTGAAGCAATGATAAACAAGGGAGAAGAAAGGGGGTAAAGCATGGAAGGCATCACTTGGGAAGCAATAAAAGGAGATGCTTCAGCAGTAAACCAGAACTGGTAGCAAGTGGACTACATCTGGTAAGTTCTAGAATGATTGATAGAACAGTTTGTTCTGCTTAGAGGCTGCATCTTGTTTGGAAATTGAGGCCCTGCTGAGTAAATGAAGCAGTTGTTGCCTGCAGCAGGGAAAAGTGGCAATCTGATCAAGGCAGTAAAATTAGAATAGGGCCACAGCCTAAACTCTAGAATGGATGGTAGAAAAACAGCTGTCTTCAAAACCACAGCCGCATAGCTTATGATCTTGATTTAATTCAGCTTCATTTGAAAATCTTCCCCAATAAGATTATAGGTAAGCTTGAAAAATCCTGGTGTCTTATAACATTAGAGGAGCACTGTGAATAAAAGAAATTAACAGTTCTCAACCCACCATTTGCTCTTTCAATTACTAGTCTGCTTTTCTTGCATTTTGAGGGGTTGGTAGTGATGCCAAAATAAGGCACACAATTAATATTAGGGACTAGAGGACAAAGGAAGATATTCACAAAGGCAGCAGGTAAACTCCCTAGGCTGCCTTTACCATTACTGGAGAGGGAAGCTCCTCTCAGGCCTGACAGCGTCAGCTAAAGTCAGGATCCTCATATGACTTACCTTCAAGAGGAGACTCTCTTGCTGTGTAAGAGTAGGCAAGCACCTTAAATGTATATCATAGGAAAGAGTGGTTTATTTGAAACCATTGCATGATGTTTAAATTAAGACATTCTACCACAAAATAATATACTTTACATTTCTCTTGCACATTTCATCCTGAAATCCTCAAATACTGTACAAACATGAATGGATTAAAATTGTCAGCAATCAAGAATCATAGGCAGAGGGACAGAAGAAACTCTCGGTAAAGTAGATAAATATAAAGGTAAAGTTCTTTTATCAGGTGTAAGAACTGATGTAGAGGTTAAGATGTTTATTTGTTTCTGCACAGGAAGTCTTTGGGGAGGAAAAACCCCAAATTTCTGATTCCCAGACCTGCACTTTAAGTGAAGATCATCATTTCTTACTAGCACCAAAAAGAAAACAAAGGTGAGAGAAGAGAAAGGAGAGGAAAAGTTACAATAATCAGAAATGAATAGGTCCAAATATTAGTTTTCTTTTATAAATCAGGAATTGGGTTCTATTTAAAAGCTGAAAATACTCCTCTGCCTCTTGAAAGTGGTCTGGGTTTATATCCTGCAAAGAAGGAATATGGAACTCGGCATTGCATCCTCTCTGACTGTTCCCTGAACCTTGATAAAGGAAGCTGATCCTAGCCCCTAATAGATGCCTAATTCTGAGAATAACTCAGGACAACGCTGTAAATAGCTGGACAGTCATCAGTACTGAGGGGAAAGCTCCTGGAACAACTTGAGGAACTCAAAGCACAACTGTGATTAGCAGTGTGTTTCCATCTCCTTTTGTCTTTCACTTTTGCCTTAGGAATTTAATTGCATTAATTTTTATTTTTTTTTTAAATTATCACATTCCTTTTATCTTCAAGAGCTTTTCTGGAAGTAAAATTGGTAGATTGTTACTAATGTAAAATGAACTAGTGTAAAAAACATGCCAAAAGAAGGGCTTACTGTAGGCAGACTTTATTATATAGCTTTTAGCTCATTACTCATGCTTCATAGGCATTACATGTGACATATCAATATTACAGATAACAGCATTTAGTGCTCATTTCTCAATAATCTTATCTTTCCACCTCATGCCAGGTTGCAGACCATGAGTCAGGCTGTCACATTTTGATTAAGAACTATTGATCAGTACTGGAAGATCACGGAATCACGGAATCACAGAATGGGTAGGGGTTGAAAGGGTCCTTCAGGGATCGTCTACTCCACTTGCCCTGCCAAAGCAGGTTAACCTAGAGCAGGCTGGACAGGAATACATCCAGGCAGGTTTTAAATAACTCCAGAGAAGGAGACTCCACAACGTCTCTGGGCAGCCTGTTCCTGTGCCCTGCCTCCTCAAAGTAAAAAAGTTTTTCTTCATGTTGAGATGGAATTTCCTGTGTTCCAGCTTGTGCCCGTTACCCCTTGTCCTGCTGCTGGGCGCCACTGAAAAGAATCTGGCCCCATCTTCTTGACACCCGTCCTTTAGATATTTATAAGCATTGATAAGATCCCCTCTCAATCTTCTCTTTTCCAGGCTAAACAGACCAAGGTGTCTCAGCCTTTCCTGGAGGAAACAGAGCCTGGAGATGCTGCACTCCCTTGATCATCTTTGTAGCCCTCCGCTGGACTCTCTCCAGTAGTTCCCTGTCCTTCTTGAACTGGGGGGCCCAGAACTGGACACAGTACTCCAGAGGTGGCCTCACTAGGGCAGAGTAGAGGGGGAAGATGACCTCCCTCAACCTGCTGTCCACGCTTTTTTTAATGCACCCCAGGATGCCATTGGCCTTCTTGGCCACAAGGGCACATTACTGGCTCATGGTCATCCTGTTGTTCACCAGGACTCCCAGGTCCCTTTCCACCGAGCTGCTTTCCAGCAGGTCAGCCCCTAACCTGCACTGGTGCATGGCATTATTCCTCCCCAAGTGCAGTACCTTACACTTGCCCTTGTTGAATTTCATTAGGTTCCTCTCTGCCCAATTCTCTAGCCTGTCCAGGTCTGGCGGTATGATGGCACAGCCTTCTGGTGTGTCAGCCAGTCCTCCCAGTTTTGTATCATCAGCAAACTTGCTCATGGTACACTCTGACCCCTCCTCCAGGTTGTTGATGAATATATTGAACAAGACTGAGTCCAGTACTGACCCCTGGGGAACACCACTTGGTACAGGCCTCCAACTAGACTGCGCCGCTGATCACTACCCTCTGAGCTCTGCCATTCAGCCAGTTCTCAATCAAATATTCCTATTCCATTTTATTTTATTTTATTTAAAGTTTTTGAGATATGCGAAGTGTTGTCTGATTGGTAGCTACCACAGAGGAAAGTAAAATCTTTGCAGAATGCTTATTTTAAGTGGGTGAATTGAAGACTGGGTATTATTACTTGATTTTGTCTTTTACTTACCTGGAAGTATCTGTATTTAATAACAGAATGTTAGTCAATGTAAAAGTTTGAAATGCCAAATTTTTCGCTGTGTTTTAAAAAGAAGATCCCCAAGATATGTATACAGATGGTTCAGCATGCAAAACCGAATGTACAGAAAAATATTCCTATATATGATCTGATTGTCTGAATCTTCTGATACACAATGAAAGAAAAAGTTTTATATGTTCCTGTTTTGCATATGTAAGTTGCAATCATATTACTGAAAATATAGTTGCTCTTGTCTTCCTTTTATAGAATAGTTTACAAAGTTATCCAGTCAACTTCATTTAATGGTTGGTTTGGAAAGATACAAAACTATTTAATTTGGATCAAAACCAAATCCTCAGAGCACTTTACTTTTCAAACATGTGGAAAATACATTTTGAGGAGGAATATAAACAGAGTATTTTTTCAATCTAGATAGTTTAAAATGACAAATATTTTGTCTTTTCTGATTACTCCCTATAATCTCCATGAAACTTTTGTCCAAAATTCAAGTGATTTTCTAGGATTCTGTGAAACAAGGGCTCTTCCTCTCCATCTTCTTCATATAAGGAACAGGAGAATTTAAAAAGCATTGTCTCCAAATGTTTGTGTCAGCAAAACCAGCAAAATAGGGATTGAGTACTTTCTTAGTGTGATCTCTGCATGAAGTCTGGTAAAAAGTAGATAAGGACATAAGGGAAAATGATTCCATATGGAGGAAAAAAAAGGTGGAAATCTTTGGGAGATTTTCAGTTTACTTTTAATTTAAGTTTACGTACCAGTGTGGTTTCATACAATTTCAGAAGTAGACATAAAAATAAAATGGCAGAACGTGTTTCAAAAATGATTTATGAACATTATCCCTCTGATGACATATGCCCAAGTGCACCATGAAATATTAAGTGTGAATCCCAAGTAGAACTCCAGCTAACGATATAAAAAACCCAGCGGAATTTGCAAAGAATGGAGTAAAAGCTAGCTAGTATGTATTGGTCCTGATACTTGAAGTTGTTTGAAGCCTGTGGCTCTGTGTTCACTAATGCTGTGTCTGTGTTTTGTCAAATAACCTGGCAGTATAAATTTGATCTGGATCACACATAACTGCATTATGGCACTTCAGTTGAATTATCGAGAGGCCATGTTATGGTACTCATCCTGGCTTGATACTTGATACCTGATTTATCTGACTGGTGGAGGTCAGATGATAATGATCTGACATCTGCTAGGACAAAGATATACTACAAAACTTTTTGTATAAATATGAAGTGGCAGAGTGAGCCTGTGCTGGTTCAGCATTTCATGTCATGTGGCTCCAATATTATTTATCCTATACCTTAAATCCAATTTCCCTTTTTCAGAACTTGAAAACGAGTGATTTTAAAAGTAAAGACAAATAAGGGGAATCTCCACCCTCCAAAAAATCTTTAAAATAGATTGCTGGAAGCATTGTTATACAGTTGAGGATTTGAACAGTTGTGACAGCTTCTTCTGTCTATCCAGTTTTAGTCTTATTCTACTTCTGGGATGGTGGAGTTACATACTGGGCCATAGTTGGCCTGATTTCCAAAGCTGTAAGTTACAGTCCAGTCCAAATGGAGAAGTATTACAAGCACCTAAGTATTTACACACTTTGACGTATAAGGTACAGTTACTGCTATGAAAACATCACTGAAATGCTCTGTCTTAGCTACAGTAAAAAGTACGCTTGATTCTGAGGCATACTGAACATCATAGCTCCAAAGGCTGAAGACCTAGTGATTTAAACAGTTTGTATGTTTTTTGCTTATTTTCCCAAACATATGCTTTTATCTCTGATTTATTTCCCTTGACCATGTTCTGCTATAATCAATAAGTTATTCTCCATAAAATCCTGATTTCAGCTGATCGTTCTTCAATGATCACCCGCGAATGCTGAGAGAGCTGGCAGATGTTATTGCTAGACCACTCTCCATCATCTTTGGAAGGTCATGGGGAACAGGAGAGGTGCCTGAGGACTAGAAGAAGGCTGACATCACTCCAATCTTCAAAAAGGGCAGGAAGGAGGACCCAGGGAACTACAGGCTGGTTAGTCTCACCTCTGTCCCTGGGAAGGTAATGGAGTGACTTGTTCTGGATGTCATCTCCAAACACATTGAAGAACAGGAAGTTATTGGAAGTGGCCAACATGGATTTACCAAGGGTAAATCATGCTTGACCAATCTGATAGCCTTCTATGATGTTATATCTGGTTGGCTGCATGAGGGGAGAGCAGTAGACATCATCTACCTTTACTTCAGCAAGGCTTTTGACACTGTCTCCCATAACATCCTCATTAGGAAGCTGAGGAAGTGTGGGCTAGATGAGGAGA
Source organism: Burhinus bistriatus (assembly GCA_013397275.1). Lineage (NCBI taxonomy): Eukaryota > Metazoa > Chordata > Aves > Charadriiformes > Burhinidae > Burhinus > Burhinus bistriatus. Next base: position 38,505 of record VYXH01009021.1, read on the forward strand.
CAGCGAGGTGGATTGAGAGCTGGCTGTGTGACAGAACTCAGAGGGTTGTGATTAATGGAACAGTGGCAAGGTGGAGGCCTGTAACCAGTGGTGTCCCCCAGGGGTCAATACTCGGCCCGATCTTGTTCAATATATTCATCAATGACCTGGATGAGGGGACAGAGTGTATCCTCAGCAAGTTCGCTGATGATACCAAACTGGGAGGGGTGGCTGACACTCCAGAGGGCCGCGCTGCCATCCAGCGTGACCTGGACAGGCTGGAGTGCTGGGCAGAGAAGAACCTAATGAGGTTCAACAAGAGCAAGTGTAGGGTCCTGCACCTGGGGAGGAAGAATGCTAGGCACCAATATAGGTTAGGGGTGGACCTGCTGGAAAGCAGTTCTGAGGAGAAGGATCTGGGGGTCCTGGTAGATAGTAAATTATCCATGAGCCAGCAATGTGCCCTTGTCGCCAGGAAGGCCAATGGAATCCTGGGCTGCATAGGGAAGAGTGTGGCCAGTAGGTCGAGGGAGGTCATTCTCCCCCTCTACTCGGCACTGGTGAGGCCACAACTGGAATACTGTGTCCAGTTCTGGGCTCCCCAGCTCAAGCGGGACAGGGAACTACTGGAGAGAGTCCAGCGTAGGGCAACAAAGATGACTGGGGGATTGGAGCACCTCCCTTATGAGGAAAGGCTGAGAGAGCTGGGACTCTTTAGCCTGGAGAAGAGAAGGCTGAGGGGAGACCTTATTCTTGCTTATAAGTATCTTAAGGGTGAGTTGAAGGAGGATAGAGCCAGACTCTTTTCAGCGGTTCCCAGTGACAGGACGAGGGGCAACAGGTACAAGTTGGAACATAGGAAGTTCCATTCAAACATAAGAAAAAACTTCTTTATGGTGAGGGTGACAGAGCGCCGGAACAGGCTGCCCAGGGAGGTTGTGGAGTCCCCTTCTCTGGAGATTTTCAAGACCCGCCTGGATGCAGTCCTGAGTAATGTGCTCTAGGCATTCCTGTGTCAGCAGGGGAGTTGGGCTAGATGATCTCTGGAGGTCCCTTCCAACTCTGACTATTCCATGATTCCGTGATTCCATGATTCTTCAGGATAAAATAGAATGAGTTTCAAGAATTTACTTTGGGTAGGCATGCCACAGTAGAACTTACTAGTGGACTGGGTAATTATTGGTATTGTTTTAAGTATTATATTTGTGTAATGCACTATTAATAAAAGGTAATAAACAGTAAAATTGCCATCAGAAGGCTGCAATTTTCCTGCTAACAGGTGGGGAATAGAAGAAATAGGAACCTGGTTTAAATATTTGCATATTTTTAATTCTATGGATAAATGCATCACTGGAAAAACATTTCCTTAAGTGCCTTGTGGAACTGGAGTCTGTAAAAGAAAGATGATTTTTAAATTTTTTTTTTAATTACAAATACACTGAAAAGAGCACTGAAGTGTGCACAGAGATTTTGAGCACATTTCACAGCTAGGTATTTCCAAGGGTTGTGGTAAATACACTTCTGTTTTAGCATGCAGTGTTTGATTTTACTAATGGATAGTATCCCAAAATGGCGAATGGAGATTTTTTCCTGTGCTTCAGAAAAAGTGCATCTTCCTGAAGATGCATTTTTCCTCCTTATGTGAAATACTCTTTGGTCTGATAATTTCTGATATGTACGTAAGGACTGAATAGAAAGGGAAAGGTGAGTAGAAAATTTTTTTGGGTGTCGTATTAGCTGAAAGCCAAATAGCAGGTAGAGATCAGTGCTGACATTTTTGCGTCTTTGGGAGGATCTCACTTTTTGTTGTGCACTTGTCAGAGGGAGGAATGCATATTGCTGCTCAAAATTCCCCATTTCATAATGGCATAGAAGTAATACTAAAACAATGTGACCTTTACTTAATTGTCTTTAAGGGGGCATTCAATGTCAGAGGTTTCTCGTACTGATTCCAAAACCTAACACATTTTCTTCTCTTCATTTGTTTGTTACTGTCTCTAAACCTAATATAGAAATAAAAATAAATAATTAAAAATACTGAAGGGATGAGGTCTATGTGTATTGGGCATCTTCTGACCCATAGGAAGTTTGGAACCTCAAATCTTGTTTAGTGTCTCATTAGAACTATTTTTCCAATATCTAACACATTTTGTAGATATTTTAATTGAGCTGGTAGTATTTATTGAACCCAGGCTAGAAATTAATATTGACATAGATTTTTGGAAGACATATGCAATTGCTTTAGTAAAATGCATTCACCTCCTTCCTAAAGCTAAAATGTTTTCTTTGGGGAAAAAATGTGAAAGAAGTTATTCTGTGACTATATATTCTGTGCTATTAAAAAGAAATCTATGTTACAAGGTGAAAAACGTGTGAAAACACATACAGATATATATAGCAGGCACAGCCGATAGTATTTTCTGTGCAGAGCTTGTCAGCTATCCCAGAGTATCTGGTAGGATTCTCTTATACCTTAAATACTTACAAATGGTAGCTATATTGGACATCCAGTAATATAAGCAAAGAAGAAATAAATTGTTAATAAAACTTAAAGCAGCTGAAGAGTTTGAAGTAAACATTTTTAAACAGAAAGAGAAAAAACTACAGTCAAGAAAACTTTTTGGTAGCAAACATTGCTAACCACTCCTTGAAAGGTCAAATACATTAAATTGCACACCTGCAGCAAATTTGTATGTTTAAAAATTCATTAAAAAAATACTGAAGCTGCTTTTCTGTTCAATCTCTTCTCTAATGAATATATTTGCATGCAATCACAGCTTTTCTCCTTTAGAGCTTTCTTACTCATTTCCTAAATCCTTAATCTGTAACCTGAACTTGTGGGATTTACAAAGCTGAGGCCAGAGTCATCATGGAAATGTCATGACGTTGCCATTATCGGAAGTGCCTAGTCATTCCAAATGGCTGACATGGTATAGCTTTGTGGCTGAGCAAGAGCAGTAACATCAGATATACTGTGCGACTTGCTATTAGCCATAGATTTTGCATAGACAAGAAGAGGTAAAGGAATGGTTGCCTGTTTTTCTCCAGACCCTTCATTAGTGCCATCCAGGGCAGTGTGTTCATTAAACTTGAAGACATGGGAGACACTGCACTGCTTGGCAGCTTACATGTAACCATCCCTGATGTCTTTATGCTTTTTCATTGTGGTCTGTGTATTTTACTTTAGGTTTTTGAAGTGTGATGGTAAAATTATTATTTGAGCTACTTCAAACACAGCTCTGCCCAAGGGATGAAGGCTTCGGTATTGTTACAATGTTCCTTGGGGAAAAAAAACCAAAACCACAACAACAAACCAATAGGAGGGAGTGGAGTGCAACACAATCTTTGCATCACTTTTGCCTTATATCTTTTCTGGTTTGGCTCCAGTTTCAAAGCTTGGGGCTAATATTCTCAGTGGAGCATACTTCAAGAGTGTTTGGCTTTATACCTCTGAAACATATCAATACCATCCTACCTTGTAGACACCAGAAAAGATCTATTTTTCATAGTGAATAAAATTAGCTAGTTTGTATCCTTCATAAAAATGAATATGCTAAATGGAGGTAGTTAATTTTTTTTAACATTATAGACTAAAAGTAATTTTATTAAAGGACTGAAATTTTACTTGGATTATGACATTCTTTCCTTTAAAAAAATCCCAACTACCTGCCACATCTTTTCTACAAAAAGTCTGCTTTTCTGAGCATATATCCTGTCAACCTCCTTAACCTTATGAGTCTTTAAATCAATCTTTAAAAAGTGGAGGAGACATCTGTATCAGAAGTAATATATTTTTACATTCACATTTGTTGTGAGGGATGCAATCATAATGTTAAAGATTTCTATTCTGTAATATTTCTCTAAATCTTATATTAAAAAAGGTTTTTTATATGTGTGTGGGAGAAAGAGAGCCAGGTTACAATTAAAGATGATTGTAGAAAAGAAATTTTCAGTTTTTCAAGTTTCTTTCTTGTCTTTATAACAGTGGAGCAAAAAGGTATTTTATGTTTGCTTGCAAAATTTTGTGAGAGAAGCAGTCTGGTATCAGGTTGCAACACTTTTTGCCATTATGGCTGTTGAGTTTGTGTATAGACAGATCCTGTAGCTGGATCCATTATTTGCAGGTGGCTATGAGATGAGGATTCCAAATGATTGAAATAGGATGACCAGGTAGCAGAATTTTTTTTCAGTTTATGCCAGACTTGTTCTGAAGATAAATCATCTTTAGGTAAATCAGATAATGTAATCTCCAAAATCCTTCCTGTGGTAGTCAGTTTATCTTCCACAAAATCTTCTTTCCTACCTGGTTGGATGCATGCCAGAAATCTATGGCTGTTAAAAAAACAAACAATTTTCATCTTAAACAGTGTCAACAGAAATATATCCATTTCCTTATTAGAAACAGTGGTGATCACAAGAATGGAAAGGCAAAGTGGCCAATCATTTTTGCTGTGCTCCAGTTTTACTCTCTACCATGTATGGACAAGTGTGAAGGTTTTGTAGCTACATTGACAATAATAGAAACTGCAGGTATTTGGTTTAATAAAGACTTCATTAATCCTGTAAAACCTTAGTGTGAGGTAGAGCTGCTGTTAACTGTTCTCACTGAGCTAGATGTGAAGAACTTTCAAAGCCTATAAACACGCCAGCAGTAACTGACTATTCTTGCACATTCCCTCCAGCCATCTTTTACTTCACAAAGGTTTTTAATTTAGATCACTCATGTCTTTTAAAGGTGCTCTTAACAAAATTTCTCTCTGTCTTATTTTTGTGTCTAATTTCTTCTATTCAGAACATGAATCTGTGAGGGAAAAACCGACAACAAAAATTCTTGACATCTGGAGAGAATTTTGAATTGCCTTTTTCCTTCTGAAATGAAATCTGCAAGGTTTTAACAAAAGAAGAGTAAAAGGATCAGTCAGCTAGAGATACAGCTAACTCATCTGACAGGCCCATGACAGTGTTCAGTGCTCTCCACTGAAAATGTTGTGAGGCATATGATTAGTCTGAAAGTTTTTTCCTAAGAACATCAGGTCAGAAAGGCCTGCTAGCCTCTGAATAAAAGCAGACACAATTGCTCTCACATTGTCCAGGATTGCATTACACAGACATGCCTAAAAATGACAGTGGAAGAAAAAAGTCCATAGTTAGTATAAATCCCTTCAGAAAAATATACTGCTAGTGTTGATATTTGTTGTGTTTTCTATAGGGAGATGGTCCTAATCTCTCTGGTTTGTGATAAATCTGTGGGATTGTAGAACTAGTTCTAGAGGTTTGGGATAAAATCAGTAGTGCATATGTCGCTATTTCTGCAGGAAGAGTTCTAACATTGTATCTTCTAATACCTTTGGAAATGGGACTATTTCTGTAACCTTAGTGGAGTATCATTTCCCTATATCCAAAGGCATAGGTCATGTGCATAAACTCTGCACATAAAACATATGCTCCATTCTACATCTCTATTTTAAATCCTGGAGAATCATCCGCAGATCATACAACCCTATTTCATTTGTACTGGCTTTGGTTTTCCTTACTCAACTCTATATACCTTCTGTTCCTCGCCTACTGTGACACCACGTGAGAAGAATACTACTTTTTGCTGCAAGACAAAGATTGTTTAGCCTCCTAAAATCCATTAGTCTGCCACCTGTGTTTATGTATCTAGATGTAATAATGCACACACTTGCATGCAGTTCACACACATACCTTGTTTGCTTCTGGACACATGGCCTAGATCAGTCCAGAAATTTGTTGCACAGACACATTTATCCATATGCATACCTAGAAACATCCCATACAAGCACGCAAACCCAGTTCAGAGGCTTACTCCACATAACGGATGTCAGGCTCAGTTAAAGGTACAGGAAAAATTAGTAGGCTGCTCCATGTTGATTTGTAATGCTTTTGACAGAGTAAGGTTCTGTGCAAACAATGAAATGAGTCATCTAGGTGTTCCTATCCCCATCACTTCGACTCTTGTTGCTTTCATATTGTATTTTGTGTTAATGGAAAATCAGCTGATCTTAGAACATTGCGAAGTGAACTTGGACCACGTTTTTCAGTAGGTCATGATACACTGAGGATACATGATCCTATGGCCAGTGTTAGAAAAATGCTATGGTCTTTCTTAGGAGAGTCTTGATATGATGCTGAATGAGTGGAATCTGTGGGATGCATCTTGGTACAGGTCCCCTTCTGAAGTATACTCCTGTAGATTTAGGGAAGAACCAACTTCCAGATTCTCACTTTGAAATGGTAGTGAAACCTACTCTTTTGGACAACACTGACAGGGTTTGGCAAAGAAATTATATCTCATTATAAAGAGATAAGTATTTTTTGCCACATTTATAATCTTGTTGCCAATGAATGTTGCCTGCATGAACATGGCAGGTAGGAGGGAAATCATTTACCTGTCACTTTGATCCACTATTCGAGAACCTAAAATATACTTGTTTCTCTGGCAAAGCCTTCTTAACTCATTTTAATTTGTGATTGTAGTTCAGAATTTTAGCTATTGGAAATATTACGTTTCCTTATCCTGTTTTAATCTTGGCAAAGTCAACATAGGGATCTAGCAAAACTGAGAATAGTTATCTATCTTACTGCTAATGACTCTGAAAAATGCTATCAGTCAAATAAATCTTTATTATTAATAATGTATATATTTTCTTGGCAGAAGCTTGGTACAAGCTACTCCGATATTTTTTGGAACAGTCTTCATGAAAAAGAGGAGGCATGCATCATTCCCTCAGGGTGTCAGCTCTCTAGGTTGCTGGATGACTCTGGAAACAATGAGTCCCATATCCAAGTCTAGTCCCACCAAGATCCAGCCTGCATTCTGCCAGGTCTGAGATCCTGCTCAGATGTTCTATCACAGCATATGGTGGACTGAGAAGGGAGTCTTCATATATGACCAGACAAGTCCATTTAAGGCTGAAAAGATAGGACTAGATATTTTCATATACTTAAAAGCAACAGTCGATACAAAATATTGGTGTGATGTTCTGCCCAGAGGACTCGCTAGCTTAGGAACTGTCTTGCTGCAGTTGGAACCCAAGAATATTTTTCAGATAGTCTGAAAGACAATCTGGGCTAGAGGTATTTAAGATGCTAGCACAGCCATGGACCCCTACTGCCAAATCCAGATCTGGCAGTCACTTTGGAATTTGAGCAGTCAAAGAAAGAGCAAGAAAAAATTGTATCTGACAATTGCTTTGAACTGTGTGTGAGTAATAATCAATCCAGGGAAAGCTGATGGTCGGGCACCACTATGAAAACTGGAGCGTGAATTCTTATTACTGAGGAGTCTATGGTATCAACTCCCGCGATAGTGTTGCCTTCTGCTTAGGAGCTCCAAATCACCTCTTTTGTTTAGCCTGAGAGCTGTTTCTCAACAGGGTCCATAATTCTCAGAGATACAGGATCAAGAGAGCAATACTCTAACACTCCTGAGTTAAGGGAAGACTGGATCCAGGTTTTGTAGGAGCTATGGTAGAAAATAACAGCTTCTTTGTCATGCTGACCACTGTGCTTGAAGATTTTGGATGCCGTGTTTGCTGTTGCTAACTAGCTAGCTTTAGGCCTATTGTCTACCAATTGTCTTTCCTGTTTCTTTTCCTGCAGTTCAACACAGAATCAGAGCTAGCTCTAGAGAGCAAGTGAGGAGACATGGAATCTCTTTATTACTTTGATGGCTGTAGACAGCAAATAGTTGCAGTGTTTCAATTTTATACCCATCAACTATCACCTAATTTAGTGGATACTCATTGATCTCCAGCAGAGAATTCTGAAATTATAATCAGTATGAAGATGCCACGGAGGAATAATAATAAACCTCTTAGGAGCTGGAAATACATATAATGAATCAGGAGGCTGAGTAAATAATACCACATGTATGTGGTGGGAGCTGTCTGGATAACTGTGGTTACAGCACCAAATAGCTCCTAAATAGCCTACAAAATAAAAGAGAAGGAGATTTAGTCATTATTATTGGAGGGTCTGCTCATGGGACTATATCAAATGCAGTTACAACAGCATAACACGTGAGAAACATGAAAGCTCTTGTCTCCCTTTAAAAAACAAAGTGATAATTTTATTTGATTTTCTGGCAAAGCATGTATATGTTTGTATATGTGAGGTGGTTAAAGACATGGGATGAAAATGTGCAAAAGAAAACTCCAACAAAAAGTAAGGAATACTCATTCCAGAGGAACAAGTATTGCCTAGTTGAAGGATTGGCAACAAATGCTTGGTTGACTCTCGCTGGTATCTAAACCGCTGCTTCACCCAGCTTCGTGTACCTGGGCCAGTGCCATACGTTGTCAGCTAGCCTGGCTCAGGCCACAGAGGTGGGCAGTTGAATAATCTCAACCACAGAAGGGGCTAGAGCACTTTGGCCAAGCCTGTGTTGTGTAATCCTGGCTCTGATACTGATCTAGGCTTCCTGTGTGGCCTTGGTCACATTCCACAACATTTTTGCCTCATTAGCTTCATCAGTAAATGTAGGTGATATTTATATGAGGGCTTCATAGGAATGTTATCATTAACCGAATCGTGTTTAAGGAGATGTAATGCAATTTCTGAGCAGTTTTGTGTGATCAGTCTCTACCAAGCCATGTGTGGGTCTCTGTGTTGGGTGCTGTTTCTAAAGAAGAGAGGTGGTAACGGGCTGAAGATTCCCCCATCTGTCTGGCTTAGGTAAAGCAAGTGAATTAGTGGCTCCACAGCTGTCTTGGCAACCCTCTCTCCATGCAGCCTTTCTGTGGGAGGACATGTGGAACAAAGGGAGCAGACTGCTGTCAGGGGTTTGACTACGTGACTTCTGAGGCCCTTTCAACCTGAATGATTTTGTGATTGTATGATTTGAGGCATGTGTGAAAGTGAGCTGTTTTTTAGAGGTGTGATTAGGAAATAAAAAAAGAAACCAGAAGTCTATGACCATCTCTTCCATCCTTGCTGCTTTATTTTCTGACAGTTTCAGAAGATTAGAGGACCATATGTATGTGTGTGTCTTGATTACAGAGTAGCACCTAAATGAGCAGTATCCAGCCTTTTTGGCAGACTTCTTTGAACGTTAGCGGAGGATTGTGTATGGTAGTGCTGCTCTTCTCACATCACAGAAACTGCAGAAGGTGTGGTGCTTCCTGGAAGTGTACTGCTCACGTGCTCCGCTGGATACATGCACAGGTAAACCCCTTTGTGCTCCTGCAAACAGAACAGCTACCAGCAGGTTCTGGCTGCAAGAAGAGCTCACGCTGCGCCTGACAGCTGCCTTTCTCAGTGGCCATTCACATCCAGCAGAAGCAAAGGCGCAGGGCAGGTGTTTTGCTCTGGGTATAGCAGAAGTTTATTCCCAGCCGCTACCTTTCCAGAAGACGCCTTGGCCCGCGTCAAACAAATGCCACCAGTGACTCATCCGACCCCGATCCCCCTGGTTGCACCTGGCAGTCTCCCACATCACCCCACAGGACAGACGAATTGCCCCTGTGGACTGTACGCAGCCCATGGGCTGTATGGATTGAGGAGCCTGATGGCTTTTCTGCCTAGATTATTCTTACTACCACTATTTTAAAGGCCCGGGAGGCGGGGAGAACAGATTTACTGAACGCTTGAACTCTTCGCGCTCTTTTGAGCTATGTGACAGGCAGTGTGGAAAAATAGAAACGGCGGCTCCCCTGTGCAGCCCCTTTCCCAGGGTTTCCTTCCGGAGGATGGAGGCATGCCCACAGCCCTGCGCACGGGCAGCCTGTCTCCGGCAGCGTCAGCGGGAGCCCAGCCGGCACGGCCAGCTTAAAAGGCTGTTGGGGGGTTGGCAGGTCATCTGCCCAAAGGCAGGAAAGAAGTGGGGGGCAGGGGGTGGGAGTGAGAAAAATTGAAAAATAACCACAAAGAAAACAAGCTCTTTTTTGAAATTGGAAACTTTAAAGAAAAGATTTATGAACCTTTGGGTTTATGAAACCACCTGGTGCTTTGGAGTTTGCTGCTGGTTGAATTTGGCGTTTCAAAGCTCGGTGGTTGTTTCCCTCCATTAAAAAAAAAGACATTTAGAATAGTTAAATTCCACATGTGCANGTTTCAAAGCTCGGTGGTTTTTTCCCTCCATTAAAAAAAAAAAAAAAAAAAAAAAAAAGACATTCAGAATAGTCTAATTCCACATGTGCATTGATCTTTTAAAGCTCACTCCCCCTTAACTTTGAACTCAACCTGTAAAAATCGGAAAGATTTAGGGGGAAAAGGCCTGTTAGTTTTTAAGGGTGGCTTTACCGTTTGTGGCGCGCGTGAAGAAGTGCCGCCCCTGAACTCCACCACTGCCGTCTGCTCAGTTTCCTTGCCGGCGCGCGGTGTGACTTGTGCTGTGTTTTGACAGTTGGTGACCTCTGACCCCCCCCACTCCATAAAATGCTTAGGCTGAGTAGGCCGAGAGGAGCTCTCAGACGTGGTGGCTGGGGGCTCTTTTGAGCCAGGCCCCTCACCCCTTCCCCCAGCCCATGTACAGCAGTGGCATTAGCCTGTGGGCTTTGCTGGCGCAGACATTTGGGTCAGAGACTTCCCCTGGTTCTGGGTTTCCAAAGAGAAGAGGGGCCGGGGGGCTGGGGAAAGAGAGGAGGGGAGAACAAGCCCCTCACACTGCCTTTTGGGTCGAAAGATAGTTGAGCTGGGTGGGTGGGTCTCAGCCACCAGGCATGGCAGCGAAGCGCGGTTTATTGAGCTCCGCTCTTGCAGGGGCATCTGCAGCCCAGGAGGGTTTCCAGAGAGGTATGAAGTCTGTCCTTCCGTATTGAAACTGCGCTAGTATTCCTTTGTTTTTCTGTGGCTCGTTTCTTTCTGGTGTTTTATACCAGCTGCTTATGCCGTATGACAATATTTGTAGAGATGGATAGTTATTAGATCTGGATGAATCATTCAGAATGAACAGTTTATTCAGCATGTTGCTTATTTTTCCCTTCGTAAGTCTGCAATTAAAATCTGCGTTACTCTTAAATGCTTTCATTATTTCAAAATTAGTTGTCAGTTACATGAGTGAATATTCTTGTTCTGAGTTAATTTGCAGTCATTTCCATGAAAAATATTCGTAATTTCCACTGCTCTGGCTAGCTTCGTGAGTCAGGTGAGGCCATCGCTGTTCCCTTGTTGGCGATGCAAGTATTTAACCAGCAATAATGCTATTCTGGAACTGTGTGTTTGACTCTCAAAATCAAACTTAAATTCAGGTCGTTAAGGCTTAATGGTAGACTTGAAAACGTGCCGTGGAAGTATTTGCACATAATCAGGTATTTGAGCTTAAAGCTACTCTCTTCCCAAGCTTTCACTAAAGTGTTTGTAGAAAGTGAAGGATGCTGACCTTTTAAGGACCACTGGCTAATTTAAGAATGTATATGAATGAGTGAAAGCCTCAGGTTTATAACTGGGAAAACATAGCATCTATTTCTTCTTTCTTCTGTTAATTCTCCCTTCACATGTCCAACCTTGTAGCATAAATGAGAGCTTTCTTATCACGGCCGAATGGCTGGCTATTGCAGGAGCTGAAGTAGTCATTACAGCTTAAGTGAAACTGAAGATTTTTTTCTTTCCCAGACAGAAACGAATAGAGCCAGTAGAGCTCACTCCTGTAGCCCAGAGAGAAGGCTTAAAGAGCCACTGTGTTTCTGGATTTGCCCTGTGACTTCTGACCCTCCTGTCAAAGGTCACGCTTGGCAGTGTTAGCTTGTCCTTTGGCTTATTAACTCCTGCCATCACCTCATATACCTTGCCCTGCACAGTTTGGATTTCACTGGTTTGGAACTTAAAAACTCAGTCCCTAATTGCCAAGATCCATATGTAAGAAACAGAAATGTGCCTGTGAAAAAAAGCTTTCAATGGCATGGGATTCATTTTTTTAGCACAGTGATAGTATTAATTCACATGCTAATTCTGTGTTTTTGGTCTTCACTTGGCAGCTTACAGCTCTTGAAAGAGAGTAATATGTGCTCTGTCCTTCTTTTTCAGAATAAATGTGAATTTTGCTGCTTGTTCAATTTCATGCCAAAAGTCTGCAATAGAGATACAAGTTATTTCTCCATAGTAACATGCTGCATGGTGAAAGAACTGTACTGATTTTCTGGAGATCTAGGTTAAATTCCTGACACTTCCACAAACTCCTTTATGTTCCTACACAGGTTACTTAACAAGTTTCTGCTACCGTTCTTGGTCTGTAGAGAAACTGAGCTTACTGCTCTTCCCTGTCACGCTTTATATCGCTAAGTAAAACTGCAAAATATTTAATCTGAGGATCACACCCACTGTATGCCAGTGTAGTGCTTACCACATGAAGATTATGACCTTGTTTGGAGTCACGCTCTTAATATTTCTTGGAAGTGGACAGAATTATCTCAATTTTCTGGTGGGGAAGTTGAGGAAAAGGAAAGGTAAGAGATCATTAGGAGTAAGAAGGTAGAAGGGTAGAAAGACATCTAGGTATGTCCTCTTCCAGTTCTTTGCTTTACTTGCATCTCATGTCATCTTTAGGCACAGGCAAGAAGTGGGCATTCTTCTTGGAGATCTGACTACAGGCAAATAGTCCTATGAGCCTTCCTTACTCCATTAAGAATGGCTAGTTCCTCATCATGGGGACAGTAGAAGTTAATTTTACCTATGCTGCTAATCCCTTGATCCAGTTCTGCTCACCTTGTTTGCTTAAGAACAAAGTTACCCTTCTCAGAAAAGTACATATTCCCTATGGGCACATATTTCCTGTGCCACAGGAGTTAGGTGGTTATACCTTTTCATGTTCACTTCCAGGACAGAATTGCATATGCCAGTGTTTGGAAATATTGGAAGTATTTTGTGGATCCTTTTGGTGTAACATTTTCATATACAAATCTTGGTGCTACAGCAGGAAATACTTCTGCCCTATCCGATTCTAAGCAATTTAGTGGAAGAAAACTGAGAAAAGTGAAAGGGGAAAAACTGATTGGTATTGGAGGAACAACTCACACCTTCTGTGCTGTCCTGGCAGCCTAAACTAAAATTTCTGGCTATTCGGAGTCAATAAGAGGTTTGTCGTTCAGTTCCATAGGCCCAAGATATCATCCTCTGTTTATTCAGTTACAGTCTCCTTGTGTAAGACTATCAGGAGCCAACTGTGGAAACAAATCTCTCAGCTGCTGGAGCTATCAAGTAATCAAGATATTACTCAAGAGGCTAAAGTTCTTTTGACTTTCAACCTGGGGTCTGGGAGACTGGTGTGAAAGGATACTTGCCCCACCTGTGGATAATTAAAAAAAACAAAGTGAAATAGAACCCAAGACCTATAATAATTTATTTCCATTGTAAAAGGATGCCCCCCCCCAAAAAAAAAAAAAAAAAAAAANCTGAATGAGGAGGGAAAAAAAAAAAGGAGAGAGCGAGGGGAAAAAAAAAAAAAAAGAGAAAAAAAAAAGAAAAAAGAGATGCACAAGGCAATAGCTCTGTTGGGGAGCACAGTCACATTGTGGCATACAGTACAAATTCCCTGTGAACTGCTGGAGGCTCAGGTCAGAAGTGCAAGCATACATGAAGAGTGGTGGGAAGAGAGGTCTGGAATGAAAAAATGTGGGCATCCTCCCTCAAAGGCTACTCCTGGGTGGTTCCTGGGGCAACCATGTGCCCCAGGCCCTTGACGGGAAGCTCTTTGAGATCTAGAAGTGGTTTAGATATACCCTACAGGCAGAATAATTATGTATCACATAGCTATAACATATTACAGGACTAATGCAACCCGGAAAATATTTTTGTATTACTGTTTATTTAATTACCTCTATAGCTTCTGTTACCTTGCTTTATAGAAGCAAGTACTCCTTCAATGTTTATCAAACAAACTGAAATTAGCATATTGTGAAACATTTGACAACACAAATCAAGCTTAATGCGCTAGATGTTCATACACAGTAGATACCATAGCATGGATAATAAAACTGTGTGTGGCTTTACTTTGTGCACACATATACATACCTACAGATATATGTAAAAACAAGTCAAAGATCTTTGCTTAGTACGATTCTGGTATATGAACCTAGTAAAGATCTTAAAAAATTGTAAATGATAAGTTAGAAGGCCCAGATTTCATTGTCTTTTAGTATAAGAGAGAAGGAGAATGATGTAAAACTATACCAAGAACACTGAACTATGGACTAAACAAATTATGATGGGTATCTAGGAGAATTTCCCAAGTGAATCTTACTTCTTTCTCACAGCTATGCTGATTACCATCAGTTTGTCTGAATTATTTGTCTTTTAAGATTATTTTCATTGAGGCTCAGCTAGTCCCTTTCCCTTCTCGTTCCTTCACCTAATGCTTGTATGACCCAGCAGGGGCTGTTTTGTGGAATCTTTGAACTTGAGCTCATGGGATATGATGTTGAGAAACGTGACTTCTCTTTTATTTCCAGTACTGATATCTCCTAGAAATTTGCTCTGCCTGTTTGTAAATATAGTGCACGGTGTCTGGGTTTTGGTTTTGTTGCTCTTTGTGCATCATGGTATCTATGGGCACCTGTGGCTGATGCAAATTACATGTATGTCTACATACAATAAATGAAGCATGGCTTTCAATGTACACTGGTTAATAAAAAAGAATGTTTATGAACATGTACTGTAGTGGGACAACTAAATACAAATCAAACCGTCACTTTTTTTCCTTTTGAGAATAGCTTTTGTTAAACAGAGACAGGAATCATTTATCTCTGGCTTCACAGTCTCTACAACACCTAGCTTGATCATGATAACAAAACAGTAAATTCTTGGCCAAATCATTTTCTACGATAAGCAAGTGCAACTCGTATTCACGACAGCCTAGCTTTGTGCAGTATGTGGTAGGAATATGACACTTTCATTTGGCTATGTTCTCAGATTTGCCAAATGAAGAAAAATAGTTTCTTTCCATACAGCAGGTACATTTGGAATGTCTTTGCAAAAAACAGTGTCTGTGTATAGGTGGTACTTAAGGGATCATGAAGATTTATGCCTACACATCTTGACTCAACAAGGAACTGATTGTATATGTTATTATGCTCTTGAATAAATGGCAGAGGGTCCATGTAACAAGTGGGAACTACTCTTTCAGTTAAAAATATCCTTTTGCATGATAATTAGTTTCTTTTGATCAGTTCAGAAGTCTTTTTACCCCACAGATACATACTAATAAAAAGAGCCAGTAAAATTTAACAGGGACTGGTATAAGCAAATAGTTATGTCCTATAAATCCTAATGCAGTCATGGTAAATATATGATTTGCCATCTGCTTTTGTTTATATCAGGTAAGCAGAACTGAAATTTTCAAACTGTGATTTGTGGTTGAAGGAGAAATATTTGGTCACATCATGCTCGTTCTTGTTCTGTTTCTTGCTGAGAGAACGTGTGGGGAAGGGGGAGATGAAATGTAGAGTAAAATTAGGCTGCCTCAATCCTTTGAAAAAAGACAAAATATTTAGCTCAAAATTAAAAAAAAAATCTTCATCAAAACATCAATAAAACACATAAATGCTTTCCAATCAACACTCCTCTGTGAAAACAGTTGCTGTAAACTGCAAGTGTATCGCTGTTTTATGTGTTATTATAAAAGCCAGGAGAGATGTGTTTGCAACAAGTGTTTGTCAGAGTGATAGTGAACGGTGTTTGCAAACATTTTTTCCAGAAGAATCCATTCTGTTAAAAGTTTTGAAAGGTCCTGAGCTGATCAATTTGAGCAACATGGAGTCTCTGTTAGAGTGGTTTTTCTTCCAAAGTTTTGTTCTGAGTACAAGGCTTTGGGAGCTGATGGTACATCACGGCAATTAACTGAGGCTTAGTCAGTCACCACTAAAGCTGCTAAGAGTGTACTGTTTGCTACTGAATTGGCCATGGCTGGACTGAATGGGGACCTGGCGTTTTCTACGAGCCATCGTATGGCAAAGAACATAAGCTTTCATGGCACAACAGCAGCAACAGTAAACTTTGGGGGGTTGACATGATGTGCTCCATCGGGAAATTATGACTGCTTCCTATTCTACTCATTCAAAGAAGCCGGGGTCTGAAATTGCCTTTGCACAGACAAGCAGGGAGTATTTCCTCTCTGAGATGATGTAATCACAGGGTCACAGAATCACAGAATCACAGCGGCTGGAAGGGGCCTCTGGAGATCATCTAGTCCAACCCCCCTGCCAGAGCAGGGTCACCTAGAGCAGGTTGGACAGGAATGCATCCAGGCAGGTTTTGAATATCTCCAGAGAAGCAGACTCCACCACCTCTCTGGGCAGTCTGTTCTAGTGCTCTGCCACCCTCAAAGTAAAGGAGTTCCTCCTCATGTTTAGATGGAACTTCCTATGTTCAAGTTTGTGCCCGTTACCTCTTGTCCTGTCACTGGGCACCACTGCAAAAAGACTGGTCCCATCCTCCCAGCAGCCTCCCTTTAAGTATTTGTAAGCCTTGATGAGGTCCCCCCTTCAGTCTTTGCTTCTCCAGACCAAAAAGAGCCAAGTCCCTCAGCCTTTCCTCATTAGAAAGATGTTCCAGTCCCCTAATCATCTTGGTAGCCCTTTGCTGTACCCTCTCCAGCAGTTCCCTGTCCTTCTTGAACTGGGGGGCCCAGAACTGGACACAGTACTCCAGAGGCGGCCTCACCAGGGCAGAGTAGAGGGGGAGGATAACCTCCCTTGACCTGCTTGCCACACTCTTCTTGATGCACCTCAGGATGCCATTGGCCTTCTTGGCCACAAGGGCACATTGCTGGCTCCTGGTCATCCTGTTGTCCACCAGGACTCTCAGGTCCCTTTCCACCGGGCTGCTTTCCAGCAGGTCAGCCCCTAACCTGCGCTGGTGCATGGGGTTATTCCTCCCCAGGTGCAGGACCCTACACTTGCCTTTGTTGAACTTCATTAGGTTTCTCTCTGCCCAGCTCTCCAGCCTGTCCAGGTCACACTGAATGACAGCACAGCCTTGCGGTGTGTCAGCCACCCCTCCCAGTTTTGTGGGAGATAGAAAGCATCAAGTCGCTTTCTCTGTTTTAGTGTAGCAACCAAATTTTCTGATTTCATCATGGAATAAATGCAACTTAGAATGATACAAATCTTTCCTAGTTCCCACTACGAAAAGGGACAGATTTTCGTTTTCTTTCACAGCCTGACCTGTTACTTTCCCTGTAATCTTCATGTGTGTAAATTCAGCGCTGGAATCTATAAATTGATTACATTTCCTCATGATTTGCTGGAGAATAAGTACTGCTAAGTCTGTGTGGCTGGGCTCAGAATAACT
The DNA here is from genome assembly GCA_013397275.1 of Burhinus bistriatus. Classification (NCBI taxonomy): domain Eukaryota; kingdom Metazoa; phylum Chordata; class Aves; order Charadriiformes; family Burhinidae; genus Burhinus; species Burhinus bistriatus. The sequence goes on from VYXH01009021.1 coordinate 55,728, forward strand.
TCATCTGATTTCAGGAAAGGTGTCCCTGATTTGCGTAATTTCAACTGAGAATATAACGAGAATGTCTGAGTAATGATGCAATTTAAATATTTCTCAAATGAGTTACTAGTATTTGAAAACTGTGACTAGTTGGAGTTGATGTAAGAGTTTCTAATCTATTATCTATAAAAAAAGACAACTGATCACTTGCTAAACGTGGTCTTTTCTCCTCACCCTTTTTTTCCCCACTCGTGTTCTCTAGAGAAGTATGCTAAGTAGCCATTGTAGCTGATCATATTGTTTCATCAAATTTATAAAAAGATAATAATAAACATTGCTCACTCACCTCTGAAGTGCTCATGCAAACCTGTTATTAGGAAACTTATGTTATTATGATGCTACTTGCACTTATTTCTGAATAAAATTGTTGACCCACAACTGCTTAAAAGAAACAAAATCCTTCTAATCACTTACAAAAATACAGAAGTCTGCTCTTAAATTAGAGGATTAACTGTCTAGGATTGACTTTGCATATGGAATAGCAGGAGGAAAAGGGCAGCCTGAGTCATGTAACTGGCCTTGTTTATCTCAGTAAGAGAGAGAGGAAAATTTAATTTAGTGCATGCAATTTAGCATGCAAAAGGTCAAACTGGTGCATGCCTGCAGGTAGTTAATCAGAAAACTGCTATAATTCCCAACCCAAACAATGTTAACCAATAGAAATGCAAATATTGGCCCTTGCTCTGTGAGGCTGATTTCATAAACCCCTCTTGCTTCTGTCCTGAGTATTTTACATAATACAAATGATTTTAATTAAAAAAGAGGGTGTCTTTCCACCCTCAGTTCTTTTATTGTCTCCAGTAGGGGTGGAACAGAGTGTACATCAGAGCAGAAGTGCAGCTGGGACAGGATGCCCCTTGGGTGGACTCAAGTTTGTTTTAATTGCGTCTAAAAAAAAAATATTGTCTGACACAGGGCATGTGCCATCTGACAGCAGACAAAAAGCTTCAGATCAGTGACAACTGAGATGGAAGAAAGACTGTGGCTGGATCAGCTGAAAGCAGCTCTTAGTCTAGGTGTGGGAGGTGTGTGTGTGTGCGGGAGTTACTGGGAAGTCTTTTATAACAGAACACTTCCCTCCTCTCTCGTCTCTTTTTCCCTTCTCCTCTGTATTTTACATTCTCTGTCACTTTAAAGTTCCACTCAGGACTTCCAACTCAGTGCAGACCATCATAGAGTAGTGTAGCGTTTGAGTTAATTATTGTGCCTGCTTTTTGTTTTATAGGCTAGTAACCTGGGAAACATATTGCTTTGGTTTTTTAAGACACTGAACATGTTTTACTTCTTTTCAATTTCCCAGATGTATGCTGCAATTAGCCAAAAGATACCATTCTTCTGTCCCATTTTTCCTTTTTTAAATATACACTGAGTAGCTTTTTTTTCCCCCACAAGGTCTCATAGGAAAACTATTTTCCTTCCAACCCTAATCTACATATACATTTCTATTCCTCTTGTAGTGGCGCTCCGATACTCAAGTTGTGTCCTTTTCAAAATAATAAACCCCAATCCCCAAAGAAATTGGACTCAAATCAAGTATTGCTGTTAAACCTTAGATCTGATTGGGATCCTATATGTGGCAAGCTTGGAATTCACATTTCGCTCCCAGATGTCAGAAAATGGTGTCTGCCTGCAAAACCTGAAAGTCTTAGAGCCGGTTGTAGAAATGCAGCTGCTTTCTTATTTAGTGAGGCTAGTCACAGGCAGCATATTATTCTCATTTTCCAGTCTGCCCTGGCTTACAGACTTGCTTCAGGGCATAAAGCATTGATTTTGATCTGTAAACTCACGTGTGGTTTAGGTGCTGATTGTCTATGGGCATCATCTTTTCACATATTGAGTGCCTTGTGGGAGGTGCAGAGATCCTTCAGCTCACATTGTATTTAAGGTAAGTGCAAGGTAAATGGAAAGAGGCAGTAGAGACCTTGAGAAAGCCTCCCTTCTCTATGCAGTATCATAACATACTTGAGCTTTGCTAGGCACTTGCAGTCTCCAAACATTTGGCAACTGAACTAGTCAGACATCACCTAATGTAAACCTCATTTATTTCTGTTCCCAGAAGGGAGGAGATGAGGAGGCTGGAGTAGTTTTAATGATCTGGAACTCTGTATGAATGTCAAGGAGACAATACTATTGTTTGCCGTGGCACGTATTTTAATTTTTAAACCATGAAGACGTACCCAGACAGGGCACATTCAGGTCTCCTTCATGACTGTAGTGTGCAGAGGCTGGTAGAGGGCCAGCACAAGGGCTGTTCCTCTGCTCCTTTCTCTCACCTCGTGCCAGTGGCAGGGCTGAGCAGATGAAGTCTTACCTCCCGGCTGAGCTGTGGGGCAGAAACACACCACTCAAGGGAGCTCTGCAGTGACTCAGGCTGATGAGTGGGAGCCCTGGCTGCGAAATGCAGCTGGCTGTTTCCTGCCTGACTGGTTGATTTTGCTTACTGGTTTATGAAGCAGAAAGAGCTGTACGCCCACCTCTTCCTCTGCCTTTTCTGTATTTTCCTACCGGTGAAGTAACCAGTAGAAGAAGAAAAAAAAAGGAGGAAAAGAAAATGTTGTGAGGGAGGGAGATGGACAAATGCAATTTTTCGTTTCCTTTTCATAAATCTAGAGGGGATCCATTGGATTTGACCCAAAAGGTCTAGCAAGTATTGACTCTATTTTCTGTACCCTGCTTAGTCAAAAGATTTAATTTAATTTATTTTAATTGAAAATACAAGTGCAGTTACTTGATGACATTTCCATTATTGTTGTTGTCTAGGTGTCTAGCATCCCACAAACAAATAAAAGCTCTGGTCCAGCATCAGAGAAGCTGATGCTCCAAAATTCCAAATTCCACAGAGGATGACAACAGAGCCCTGGACTGGGGAAGGGAGAATCTGGAGAGGTAAAATGGCAGTAGTAGACTCGTACTTGGTCATGTAAATAGTCAAGTGCTTAAACTCAAGACCACAAATAGCTGCTTTGATTTAACTTAGGTGAAGAAACTTCAATGAGAAAGTTGGTATGTGTAAAATTAACCACATGTGTAAGTCTGCAGAACTAGGGCTTAAGCCACACTCAATAGTCTGTCATGATTTTTTAGTTACTTTTTTGTGCCACTTTCTGCAGGCAGACTATGAACTCTGAATAAGAAAATGGTAACTTTGTCTAGTGTTTCTCAATTTACTTTTTTTTAATGCTGTAGGTTTCATAAACAGGAGAGACCTTTTGAAGCTTCTAACAAGTTACATCGGTGAAAGCAGATTTCAGTCCACACAGCCAAATTTCCTCATGAAGGTGCTCATTGTATTCCTAAATCCGTAGCTCTCATAATAGGCTTGAGCCACTCTGCCCAAGAAAGAAAAGAAGAATTGTGAGTCACTTGCGTAAAGGTTATGAAGTCTTGATCTGTGAAGCACAGGACTGTCACTTAGGAGTGTCACCTTCCCCTTAAGAGAGTCAGAGTTGAGGGTGTACTGTGCTGCTTAGGTTCTGAACAATCAAGAAAGGCTATGACTGTTGGAGGATGTTGTAACAGAAACACATGAATAGGTCAAAAGACCTATTTAGGAAACAGTTTTTGAACAAGCATCCTTTTCCTAGTTATTTCTCATTTTTCCCAGGAATGGTTAGTTGCATGGGGAGCAGCATTAAGGTAGAGTGTAAAGTGTGGTTTTGGTTGGATTTATGGAAAGTTGCAAAAGAAGAAAATAGTAGATTCATTCACAAAACCTTTCTGTTTCTAGGAATACTAAGGAACAAAACCAAAAAACACAAAAACCCCCCAACCTCCCTTAAGCAAAGCACCAAAGATGTGGTCTTCTGGTAGCTTGTCACTAAGGCCTGACAAAATTCACATGCACACACACACGCACACACACAACCTGCAGGTGGACTGTTTAAATTTGACTCCAACTGTGATTTTGATGACTGAATTACAGGGTTAAATATGTTGGCAGTGAAGGCTGGAAAACTGGACTGAGTAGTGAGAAGCTGCTTGGTGGGGAATAAGGAAGACACTCTCCCCTGCAGGCCTGGGGAATGGTTCCAGGTGCCTGGTGGGAGTTTAGACTGTTACCTATGGTAGAAGTGCACATATCAAATTCAGCCTTCTCATGGATGTTTGAGTGGGTGGTGTGGTGGGAAGACTCAAGCAGCTGCGGATCCCTAGCTTTGTACCTTTCAAATGAATCACGAGCATGTCTGCCTCTGATATAGTCCAGTGCCAAAAGTGATCCAAAAGAGGCCTCTAAAGACTTGGGAAGTGTGAGAGATTTGTGTGGATTTGCTCAACATGGCAAATTGTCCTTTAAAATGTGCGCTACTAGACTCCTAAAGAGCTGCTCTAGTGTGTGTTTGCCTCAGTACTGCCAGCAAAAGAAACGCGCATCTAGAGAGAAGAGACAGCAAGAGTTGGTTAACATTTTGTGGCTATGATAGAGTGTACTTCCCTAAAGTGCCTTTGCCAAATTTACAATACCAAGCTTCCCAGATTGAGGCTCTCACTAATTATAACAGGCAGAGCAGTAGCCTTCTACCAGGCTCAGGGAAAATGGCTCCCTAACTACTATTCAGCCCTGTGCTGTGGCTAATGGGCATATAAATGCCACATGCATTTCATCTTAGTTTTTTTGAAACAGAATGCATTACTCTGTAGTTTGACTGATTGCCCAAAGAGCTGTTTATAAAATAGGCAGTCTGCTTACTGTCATTCTGATTATATTATCAGTCATTTGACCAAATGCCTGGAAATCTTAGTGACTTGGAGAAATGCTAAGCAAAATGGTCATTTGATCAAATTATTAGATTTTATTTTCTTATTGGTTTAGTTTTTACTAGTGCTGTATATACAGATAGTGCTTTGCACTCTGTCTCTACTGTAGGAAGATAAGAATTGTGATTCATTTGACATTATGACTCATTTAGCTGTGCTATGTATACTAGGATTAAAAATTGCTGAGCAGAAGAGCAGAGAATTTGTGTACTTTTACCGTCCTTTGACATATTTTCTTTAGAGAATACTTTGTCTTTAGTAATAACAGAAAACTGTAGTAAAATTGAGGAAAATACATGAATAAATTAGGGTGTCTGTCACAAAAACCAGTTTGCCAAAGGAGCTTCAGGAAAGGAAAGAAAACAACGTTTGTGGAACAAACAGGATGCTGCCAAAACTACACAGTGTACTTGGGACAAACTGTCAACAGAAAGCAGATAGACCCAGGTGTTGCTTGAGTAGTGCATCCTGCTTCTTTTGAAGTTTTTGTTTTTCCTGGTTATATAGAGAAAGAACTGTGAGCCCTGGGTACTGCAGGTCTAAGGATTTTAGGAATTACTCATGGGAGTTACTGCTCCCACAGCAGTATTGACACCATTGTTTGCTGTGTATTTATTATGTGCTGTACTTGAACAGACAATGCACACGTCGTCTTACTACAGAACACTTGGCTAGACTTTAGGAAATATCAGGGGAGCTCAAACTGAATTTTGTAGGTGAAACTGCTTATAAGCATGATATACAGGGAGCAAGCGTGTTTTGCAAGTTATTGAAGATGGTGGAAATCCATCTGTTAATCATAGCAGGTTTCTGTGATTTTAAATATTATAGGAATTCTGGTAAAACATGGGTGCTCTGAAGTTTAAACTCCAACTTCATCTTGTTGAGCCTTGAAGCAAAAATCCAAATCTGTCCTAAGCCTAATCTAGAAGTAGGTCCTGATGTAAACTGAGCTTACATAGCTGAGTTAAGGTCAGTCAAAAACAGAGGAAAACACAAACATAAACTCTCCCTGGAAGACAGACGATGCAGTGGGTGTGCTCATGGGGCCATTCTGATATGAAAATAATGGAAATCGGTGAAGAATTAAGTCCTCGTTTTTTGTTGTTTTGAGAACTGATGTTCTCAGTTTTTGTTGTTAAACTCATTGCTAATGCCAGTGGGAGATTTTTCTTTTTAATTCTGGAAGAACTTGAAGGATTTGGTCTGTAAACAAGGAGATGGAATTAGAAATAGGGTACAGCCTGAATTTAGGAGATGGTAGAGCATTTCTCAAGAATCTGAGGCTGCAGATCATAAGAAATGAAGGAGGGATTTTATTAATCTGAGGTAAAAGTAAGCTACACCTAACTGAAAGATAATGTTAATAATTCCACAGAAGAATAAACATTTGAATTAGACTCCAGACATCAGTTGACTCTTATCCAGTATTAAATGGAAACACATGCTTTGTACTAGGAGCTAGCTCAGGGTGGGAGGAGGAGGTGGCAAGAAGCCCCAAGCTCCTTTTCATATCAGTGTTATACTCAATCATGGCCACTGGCAAAATAGCCCATAAAGTTGAGCCAATTCAAACCCATTCAGTTCAAGGCTGAAACATCTCTCTCTCCCCCTCCCTAATTTTGTTCATAAACATGCTCCGGTCAGGTGTTAATTACAAACCCCAGTAAAGCCTCAGAGCTGTGCAGATTCTCCTGGGGAAAATGACTGGACTCAGCACTTTGCAGATCTGTTTATTTTACTTTACTGCACTTTAGTTACCCCAGCTGGCTTGCTACATACAGAGAAGAGAGGAGAAAGCCCAGCATACAGAAGAGTCCAGGGAAAGGAAAGAGTATCACTCTTCCAAACTGAACAGCTTACATGAGAATTGCTTGCGCGTAGTGTGTTGATTGGGTGTTGAAGTGTCCTTTCTCTGGGGACCCAACCTGAAAAGTCTGTTTGTTGCCAGGTCATTCCAAACCATCTTGTGCCATGCTTCGCAGGCAAAAAGCAAGTGTGAGAACATCTTGCCACATATTATTTATTATTGTTAATAGAAAGAATTATTTGCTAATCTCTGTTGATGTGATTGCCACTGAACAAGACACAGATAAGCACAGAGTAGAGTATACACTGAGGAGTTTATAATTTCAAAGACAAACATAGATGAGACAACATGCACTTGGAAGACCCTGAAGTGGATGTTGACCTACTAAGAATTTAGAATGAATTAACTGGGAGTGCGAGATGATTTCTTTCTGATGCAGTCTGTTTTAAAGAACAGACTTTTTTACTTGGGCTCTAGCAAGAAAATGTTGTAATGAAAAGCATGCATGTCTTACCTTACTACGCCCTCTGAGAAATAAATAAGGCCGTACTCTTACTTACCTAAATTGGCAGACTGTTGTTCAAGCAGATGCAACTCTGTTAAGTTACATCAGGTAGGCATTTGACCACAAAGGTACACAGGCACCTGCAAGTTTTAAGATATGCCAACAAGCTAATTGTTCTGAGCTCATGGAGGACTGAATATGAATTGGAAATCTTGTGTGTCAGCTTGCTTGCTAATTCTTGGAATGTGCACTTTCCTTAGCCAGAGAAATACTGCTGTACAAGTGAGGAGAAATTCCAGATATTTTTATACCACCTAAAGTGTGCAAACCAGAACAATTGATTCTTAAGTAAAACTTGTTTAGATGGTTACCTAGGTACACATACAATAACAAAAATATATTTTTTAAGTAAGGGAAGCGATACTTTCTTTTGGGTAACCTTTATTCCTGTTGAGGTTTTACAGAAACTTGACTGTTTTAACTGTTGGTCATTGCTTTCTGGAAATCAGGCAAATTCACAACGCAAAGGCTTGTCTATACAAGTAAATTACCAGCAGTAAACTAAGATGTGGAATGACCTTGCACTAGCTGCTCTGTACTAAAGTCCCTATGGACATTGAGAGTACACACTAAGAGTTCCTTTGTATGAAGTGGCTTCCTCAACTGCATGTAAAGTTACACATGCAGGGAGCAGCCAGCATGGTGTAAATTCACACTGTAGCTTGTAAATTCACACCCTACTTTCCTTGTATAAGCAAACCCATAGTCAAGGCCTTGCATTCATTCCACTGGAATAAATCTGAATGAATAGATGAACCTTACACCTTGCCCTGAATGTAAACATGTTTGGGCTAACATGATGCGTCATGGAGGGAATGCTGTCAGAAGCCAGGGCACAGCCGTAGATAATCTTGGGAGAGCTAGTAAAAGTACTTCAGAAATTCTCGATGGCCATGAGGGAGAGAGGACATTCGCAATATCAGAGGGAGATCACCTAGCAATCCTGAAGAATATGAGCGTGACTTGAAATACAGCTACAGAATTCTTGCCCTGTGTCTTGCTCCTTAGTTTTTGAAGGGAATCTGATTGCTGAATAGTAGATTTCTCTACCATTTTAGGCAGAACAAATATTATGTATTTATTATCTTTGGCAGTGAAAGTTATAGGAGTGCAGCTGAGCTCAGATTGGCCAAGTCTCATGTAGCTGAAAAGGAGACTTTCTCACAGCAATCTCTGTGCCTTTCCTAAAACTCTCCCTCTCTAATGGGTCTTCCTCAAGGTGTTCCAATGTGACATTAAAAATCTCTTTCAACTACTTTGAACTATCCTTCCAAACTGCCTCTACTTGACAGCCCTTTAAGACACAGTCATCCAAGGCTGAGCTGATTCCCATCTGCAGCAGAGTAGCAACGGTGATCTTGTCTGCTCAGGTTTCACTGAAGGTCAAAAGCAGTCTAAATATCAGGGGGCCCTCCCTGAGAGGAATGAGCATCTCCCTTTCCTCCTGCCACTGTTACTTTTGCAGGAATTTACACAGAGCTGCCTTTCACATTTTATTAGGTTCTTATGTGAAAAGAGTATCTTTGCCCAAACATGCATGAGCCATCAGGCTGTTTTTCCAACCGCTGTTATTTGATGGCCTTAGGAACCCATTTGCAAAATGTGATTTTACCTAAATGTACATATTTTACTGTGAAGTATTTATCTTTGATTAACAGCCAAAGAAATTGCACGCACTCAAAAATCTTCTCAATTGGGACTACAGCAGTTTTGTTAAAAATACTCACTTGCTTGTGTTTTGACCATAAAGCTTAAGAAGAAAGTTGTGAAAAAAACACATAGTGACTAAAACCTTCTCCCTGCATCCCTGAACATATGCCTACAAAATGAAGTGGTGTTGATTGAAGGCTGGGGAGGTGACAGGCATGAACTAACTACTACGGTAGTGGAGTCAGAGTGCTACTGTAGGCTTTAAAATGGGCAAAGCACAGGAGCTCCTGAAACCTGTGTATATGGTTACTAGCTCATGCCAAAGACTGTGTCTTCAATGCTATAGTTAGCCAAGTGAGACAGAGTAATTCTTGCACAAATTTATGCTCTTCTATTTTGCAATGACAGCTTCATTTTGTTGCCTACACATTCATTTTTTCAACTTTGGAATTGGATATCTCATCATAGAATCATAGAATCACCTAGGTTGGAAGGGACCTTTAAGATCATCGAGTCCAACCATCAACTAACACTGCCAAACCCACCACTAAACTAATGCAACTTCCTCGTCTCATGAAATTTTAGTTATCTTCTGTAATGCTTATGACGCACACCCAGGGGACAATGCATCCTGCTTGTCTCAGGCATCTCTCATGGTGGGTTGAGTTCTGTGGAGATTTCTCTTGCTTCCTCCCTCCCTCTGGCAGAAATGTATCTTGGATAACTGGCTTGAACTGGATAGCTAGCTCTTAGCCAGTCAATTTTAGGAGATCAAACCAGGCCCAGAAAGTGAGCATAGACTCGTGCACCTCCCAGACTTGGTGTGCAAGAAATAACCATGGACTGACAGACTTATTCATTATTGGGCTGAATTCTGCTCATTTTATGTACCTGTTAATATATTGTTACTACTGGACTCTGACCTGTGTGCTGTATAGAGAAAAGCCACACCATTTTTGTAGATGCTAAATTAAGCAGTCATATTGGTGATGACTTGTCAGAACTGAAATGCTTCCCTGATCCCTAGGTTAGCCTCTCGAGCCTCTAGTGCCACCTTCTCCAGAGATGTGTTTTACGTCTTTCAAAGGACAGCCTAGGCAATATAACAGTATTTATCACCGTATGCTGGGAATAAACTCAGAGTAATATAAGTTTGGGTACTTACGCTCTGAGGGCTGCTGTTCAATTACTCCCCCAGCACAGGATGTTATAGTTTATGACTGGCTGCAGAGATGCTTCTCCACAAAGCTGCGCTATTGTGTGAAGAGCGCAGACCAAAAAGTGCTTCGGTCTTAGTAAATGTAGGATCTGTGACAATTTCTGTTCTAACCATTTGTCCCCTGTCTTATGCTGTCAAACTCATGAAACTATCCTGAAAAAAATAAGGGAATGTTGTAGCCACTTTGTGAAGCACTTTGTTTTGCCTAGACATGCCACAGCCCAAGCTTAAGTTCTCCTCTTGGGACATCTCTTCACATCTCAACTGCTTATGCACTGTCTTTGTTTCACAGGAACCCGCAGCCCCGCTCTTCTCACTGTCCTTGTATTGTGTGCTTGCATTGTGGAGTTCTGAAGTTGTTTTAAATCAGAGCACAAGCAGCATGGAACTGCTTTGTCTGTTCTGTTTTGGCATCTGGCAGAAGTGAGCTCCTGGTGGCGATGCAGAGCGTGCCGTGGTCAGCCTTCAATATGACACCACAGTTCAAGGGAACTCCAAGGACCCTTGTGGTCACTCCTCTGTTTTGACCTTTGTGAGTGAGCAGGTTGTGCCTGATGGTTACATTAACAGAGCATTTAAGCTAGGAGTTTGCATTCCAGATTAATTTTAGGCAATTCCTACTACCTATCCTAAATTTTTCAGTTCTATTAAATATTGTTGTTTAATTGCTTAATACATGAATACGTCAATGAAACCATTTACTACGTCAGATCACAATGAAGAGAGGCCAGCATAGCATCGTTCAGCACCTGGCCAAAGCCTTCACGTAGCCTGGCCACTGGGACACTTGGTACTGAGAAGGGAAGTATTTGGCTGAAAAGGCAGCATTATTCCTCACTCTTTCTGTTAATGCCACAGGATTTGTAATTGGTAGCTGGTTGGCCACAGTGTACCTGAGAAGGGATGTCAGTTTTAGCATGTCAGGTGTTGGTGCTCCCTTGAACATTACATTGTTAAACTCCTTGGGTATAGCAGCAAAGTGCAGACATATTGAACTCATTAGTTACATATAAATGATTTGAACAGAGAATAGCCCACATTAGTATTATTTTTAAGGAAAGATGAAGTAATGTAATGCAATTATAAGTGCCTGAAATATGGCTGATTTATTGAGAGACACCATATTTGGCTTTAGTGACACAGCTGAAAAAACCTTGGAAGTAAAAAACACAACAGGGACACTTCTGGTTTAAAAAATACTTAATGTGAAATGCAGGTTTTGGAAATATTGACACAAATTCTGTTTTCATTCAAACATATGTGACTTAGTTGATTATCTATGGGCAGAATCTGGCCCTCATTTATTTCTCTTGTTTTTTTTCAGTCTAGGACACAGTTCTCAATTACAGTGCTGTAAATCTGGGTAAAGTGAGATTCCCCATATTTGTCTAAAGCTTAAATTGACCCTAGTGGAAAGAGCTGTAAAGAGTTGGTTTGTTCGTCATCTTTTGTTCCTTTGAGCACTCTGGATTCCAACTGAAAAAGAAATGGAAAAGGTGTAATGTGACCTGAAAGAAAAGCTGCTCCTGCGACACCTCCAGACCACAGAGGTTTAGACCATGTTTTTGGAGTACTTATGCAAACTCAAACTGCATGGTGTGCAGTTTGTTCTTCCACAGATTTTTAAAGTCACTGAGAAATCACTACAATGAGCCAGTCTGTCCTCGTGCATATTAGCATCCTTCCGTTTTATCTAATTCTTCCTGTGCTAAGTTCATAGCTTTCAGCTAAAGTTTTGTATATATTTAAAAAAAGCTATTAAAAGTCCAGCTTTTCATTTTGCTTCTAAGCATTTTTAATAACAGTAAAAGGCTTCCTAACTGAAGAAAAGATGGCATTTTAATTTCTTCTCTGAATTCCAGAGGTTAAGAAAGCAAGTTTTATTGTGGAGGTTGGGTTCTGTATTGGTCTGGGTTTGGGTCCTTTCTGCCACTGGTTGAGAATGCAAGTTTGAAGGAAGGAGTCTCCTGTAAGAGTATCTTGATGGTAAGGCTGAAAGATATGGCTGTATTACCATGTTAAAACTCATTTAGAGGATAATATAATGTGGGTGCTCAACTGGAAGGTGCGATACCCTTGCTAGTTAGTATTTTAATGGTTATTTTAAAAAGCCTTCTCAGAATGCCCCATGAAACAGTATTTAGAGTGGTCCGCTGGGGATTGTGGGTTTAAGAGTGAGGAACTAAATTTAGATCTTTTGTTTCTCTGGAGAGTATTTTAACATTTAGGAAAAATAGGTACATGTCATCACACCATCTGTTGACTAAATTTTTTTTCCCATCAGCTAAAACCTTTAAGCAAATCAGTTAGACAGCTTCAATCATTTTTTTTTCCTTTTGTTTAGAACCCTGAAAATATAGTAGGGATGTTTTAGATTTATCTTTTTGTTGTATTTTACATTCCTGCACTGGGAAAATGGATTTCTGTGTAGAATAACGGAGGGTTTTGCGAGCTGATCTTGTATAAATCCTGTGAGTTCCCTATGCAGTCTGATGTCAGATAAGCAATCAAGACAGTTATAAAGTTTTATGATATGTCTGCAGAGCAATCAGAGAGACGAACAGATATTCTGGGTACTTTCTGAAATGTCTGCTGTGAACTGAAATCCGTAGCACCTATAGTCTATCTTGCCTGTGAGAACTGATCCAGAAATTACCCTGTCCGCTATGACAGGGTCACGCCTTCCTAGGCTGAAAAGTATCAGGTTAATTGCAAGATTTGTCAAGTGTTTAATTGATATTTTTCAAACCTGCTACTTACTTCCTTCTTAAGGAGTCTTGTGTTTACTAAATACATGCATTAAATTCTCTAGTTGGATCACCCCTATTTCCCTTAAGTTCAGCTAAGACACTGTGTTAAAAGCCCGGGTGCGCTGGGTTCTTTCTATATTCAGTGGAGAGTGATATCTCAAGAGCCCATCTAAGAGTGGTAACAGAGGATGGCTCCTAGCTTAGGTGCCATCGCTCATTGTCTAAAACTAAGTAGGGTGACTCTGAGGCTCCTTGTGTTGCTGTAAATAGCACAGCACTGATGCATAGTCTCTTGGTAAAGTCTGTTTAGATGCTTCTCACACAAAAAAGTGCAGTCCAAGTGGCAATAACCACTACCTGCCCTTCTGTCGAAGGGTGTAAATGGGCCAGAATGGAGTATGTTGAGACAGTGGGTTTTAAAGCATTGTCAGACCTCTTGCTGCAAAAATCTGCACCTGCCTGTAGAACCTGTAGTCATTTTTCTTCTCTCTACCCGTCTATTTCCTTTTTTGTCACTTCTTAAAAAAACCCCCAAAACCGGCAAGCAACACCAATTTCCAAATGAGAAGATCTATGAGCAGAACTACTCTGCTGCATTGCCGCCTTCCTAATGGGTGTTTTTCCACAATACCATATGTAATCTTAATACTTGGGTAAGGTAGAAGAAAAGAGAAAAAGAAAGCATGTGCGTGGAGAATATCCCCAGAAATCAGAACCATGCCATGTAAAATTGTTACAGCTGTTTCTGTTTTTATTGACTGTTTCTTTTGGATTCATTTCTCTGACAACTGCTGCTCATGTGAGCAGGAAGGCATGCGGCATGACATTGCTGGGTCCTAGGGCCAGGAGTAGGTGGAGAGAGGAGGGAAAGGAAGAGGGTGTGGTGGTGAGGACATTTATGTGGGACACATCAAAGCACATCCTTGTAATATGTTACAGTAACCCAGGAAATTCAGTGCAGATGCACTGAATAACCTCATGGCGATCCGGGGTTTGCAATACTGTTATAGCAGCAGCTGTCACAGTACTTGATTTTTGGGATTTCAGTGACCTGCTTCTTCCCCTGCTCTCATACAAGTCCATCCTCTTCAGTTTTCTCTTCAGAGCCACAGAGTATGTCATGCAAATGAAAGTAAGTGCCCTACAAATGAATTAAGCAGTGCCTCTTATAAGCTGGGAAAGAGTAAAGAAAGTGATTGTTATAGCCTTTTTTTATTTGTTGGATATGGCATTAAAGAGACTGTTCAAAGCTGGAAATAGTGAATTAGGTAATTCTGTACATGGAGAGAAATAGTAAGAGAGAATTTTTTTCATGTGAGTAAATATTAATCTTTGTTTGGTCAATATGAAGCATCTGCCTCCTTTGATAGAAACACTAGATGGAAGCTGAAAGATAGGAAATGCGATTTCAGATGCTTAACACAGTTCCCTGACCAAAGAGGGGAAAATCTAGAAACAAGTCTGAAAAGCACGCTTGGCTTTTTTTCTGTTCTCTCTTCATCCCTTGGAGTTGCTCCATTATAATCAGGCACCTTAAGTAACTGGCCACTCTGAAAGGGGTAGATCTTGATATTTTTTGTTCCATATGCAAAATGCACATATGCCCATATGTTCATATAAATGATTTGGAATATACACACACCCTTCATGTGTCTTACTCAGCTACTATGATGTTATATCCCATGGATGCATATATCAGTGACTTAGGTCAACAAAAAGGCTGTCTTTTTAAAAAAAAGTCTGCAATGGTAAGTTTTTATTTTGCTAACTAATGTAAAGAAACAAAACTGTAAATGAAGGGAAAATGCATCTTGTGATGTATATTCGTTTGAGATGAAAATTTTAAAAAAAGTATTATAGATAAATGCATTATATGTTATTAAGCATTACTTCTTGCTCAGCAATTTGTACTGTAACTCCTTCTCCCATCTGTCCCTGGTTTTCATCCATATGCGGAGCCTCAGTGTGTCCCTGATATTTGTCAATGTGTCAAAACTTTGGCACAAGGAGGAGGAAAATACACCAAAAACTAGAATCTTCAGTCAGAACACACTGAAATCGTGTGGACTGGATTCAAATCCTGGAGCCACTCATACCTCTTCAGCTTTTGATTAGAAGTTAAACTCAAAACTGAAGGGCACATAGCTCTAAGGTTCATTGCAGCTTTAGCTAAAATGAAGACCAGAGCCATAGACCTGCTTTGAAAGAAGCTGTACTTGATCCAAATGTGAAGAACTGACAGAAGTCCCTGTTAACAAAAGCAACATCTAAATACAAAGATCAGGCAAGTTCATGCCCACTATAAGGACACCAGTTCAGAGTGGTACAAAAATTCATGGTTTTGATGTGCAGATCATGCCAATTTTGCTTTAATTAGGCACTGACTTTTTGAACTGGCGTCTACGTGTATAATGCTAGTTTTTTTCCTGAAATATGTCTGTTTGCATGTACAAATTATGTTTCTGGCTAGCAAAATACCCCATAACATGCAGTTATCTGCTTTTACCTGGGTCTGTTTACCTATGACTTTTATGTGTGGAGGGTTTCTAACTTATGAGTCACTATGAAAAACTGGTGCTTTATGAGCAATAGAGATGCAGGGTAAGATGCCTGTGAGGCCCTGTACTCTATGTTAATGCCCAGAGCAAACCATTAATGAAACACAGGCATTCTTTTAGAAACTGGGAGCAGAACTAAGCTGTAAAAACAACTAGTGATGTATCTTTTGTGACTATCCATTTCCAGACCACTGCCTTCTCTGTTGGATGTTCTCCATATAATTGGCTGAAAAAAAAAATATGGGGTGTAATGGGAAAAAACACTTTTTTAATGAGATTTCTAGCAATTCTTGGCTATGGATGACTCAATATACTAGTCTAATAGAGATTTTTGCAGAGTTTTGGGGTGTTAGTTTTAGGGCACAGAGAAATGTCTGAATAAACAAATGAAAAGTTTGAATAAACAAATCAAATCCCCACCAGACATGAAATAACGGCACCTTCTGAAGTTCAAAGCTGCTTGACAGTTATTGAGGTAACTTTCAAGCTATCTTTATATAAACTGAATTTGATTGTTCATTCCTAGCAATAAATGCCTGCAGCCCTGGAGATCCTCACAATGATAAGATAAAAATATTAGGATTGTAAGGATAAAATATAAATGAGTATATATGAGAATCCTCTGCCGTTCCTTTATTCTTTCACGGACTTATTGGGACAGAATACTTTCCCATACACTTTGCAAATCCAAAGCCCAGACTGCTACAAGCATACTGCTACTGTCGTACAAGCACCCGTGTTGTTTTCTGTTGATCAGCAAAAATCTTTCTCTGGATTCTCTTCTTGTCTGGTTTTTGAATAAGACAAATGTCCAAAAGTGATACAGAACTTAAAAGGTGTTGTTTTGGCTTTTGCTTGAAAAAAATTTCAAAGAAGAAAAGCTTGAGATCACTCAAGGATGCTGGGTCTCCTTTTGTTCCCAACAGGGTTATGTCATACTCTCCACTTACTCTTTTTTCATTCTCTGACTTTTCATTTCTCCCTGCTCAGAATACAACAGGAAAATAATTTCTGCTGTGTTTACAAATTCTGGAATTTTAGTAATTCAGCCAAAGATTTTTCTTTTCTGACTGAATTTTCAGTATTTCCTGTCAGATTGTTATGACTTAGCTTTTGGTCTTCAGAATATTGTTATTTCCTCGCCTACTGTTTTTTTCTTAAGTTCTAACTTGCAAAGAATTCCATACAATCTCTGCCTACCGTCAGACAAGTCACTTGAAATTTTACTGTTTGGCTCTTTGCTGCTGATTAGTATGTGCCAATTTCATTCCATTGGTGTGACTTACAAAATTAACTTAACCAACCTTGTGTTTAGTAAACTAGGAATGAGGCTATTACAAAGTGAGTGAGCATCTCCGAGAGTCTCACTTTAGTAGAAATAAAATTCACATGCCCTAATATCTCGGAAAATCTGAGGGATAAGCCTCAGCTTCCACCTTCTGGTTATTCTCTTCTCAAGTAATGTATTGCAGGTCAAAAAAAGACTTGCTGAGAAAGAGAACGATCTTATTTTTGCTCCTTTGGTGGTCAGGTAGAGTTTTAAGGGAAACAAGATAGCTTAATGGGGAGATGACAACAGCCATTGTGGGTAGGGAGCAATGGCAGGAGCCCAGTAGGATTACATTAAAGATTCTGGGAAGAGCCAAGTGGAAGATGTCAAATAGGCAGGTTGTGTTGGACCTGGAAAACACTGAAGCAGGATCTTTGGGACACTAAAGCCAGTCACTATACTGACTTTCATTGAAATGATGTGGATGCCTGTTAGTGAAGGAAGTTGGTAATTCCTGTCGTGTAGGGGGAAAGTCAGGGACTAGTGAGGGCAGGGACTGACTCTGCACATGACAGGCTGGTTTCTTTGATCAGCTAAACTGGCGTCTCTGGTATGCGGCCTTCTAAATCATATCTGTTTGATGATTTCTTTATTAAATCAAAACAAAATACTGAACATGGGGCAAAATATTTCTCAGTGCCTACTGTTTAAATGGTCCTCATTTGCCCTGGCACATGGATACCTACACAGAAATGCTGCTGTTTGTTCAAAGTCCATTCCCAGCTTTACATTCTTTTCCATGGGAGAAGGGGAAGACTGGAGACCAATCCACAAATTGTCATACATTTTCACAGACTCTGGAAGCTGTCACTTTCTTGCTGCTTATTATTTTGAAGAGTCTTGCCCACAGGAATCTGCTGTCTCTGATAGAAAGTCAGAATGTCTGTATCTTGGGATTGCCTCACAGTAACTCTAGCTGCCTCCTGCTTCGCTGGCCCTGCAAAGTCACTGCAATTGTGACTAGACTGGGCAAGGTTAACCATAAACCCGACCTTGAGGAGATTTGTGCTTTACTTTCTTAAAACTTCACTGCCAGGAACATTGCCTAGCAACTATTGGAAGAAAATTGCAAACAGGGAATACATTAGATCTAGTGACTTCCCTGTGTCTAAAAAAAAATTTAAAAAAAATTGGTTGGTTTTTTTTTTTTCCGCAGTTCAAACAATATAACTAATATTATGGCTGTGGATTAGTCTTGTGGGCTAGACATTTAAAAGTTGGCTTCAGATTAGCTGAGGGATAAAGATGATTGTTTTGATGGAAAAAACACTTTGATCAAGCTGGAGGATCAGTTCACAGAAGGTATAAACGGCAAAGAGAAGCAGAGAAAATTGTGACTGATGCTAATCAATCAATAAAGCATCCACTTGGAATTAAATAAACTATCTGGAGTTAGGAGTAATAGCAAAAGTGTAATTTAATTAGAATAGTATACTGATATTCTGGAATGGAAGGAGGTCAGTTTTCTTTCAAGGCCCCTCTAAGTTTGTGTTTCTACTCTATAGTGGATTATTTATTTTTTATTCCCTTCTAAGTGCTAGTCTCCTTTCGAACAGAGTTGCAGCTTTTACTACTGCCTTTTATAGTGTGTTCCACAAGTTAACCCTTTCAAAACACACCTTTTTTTCAGCCAGCCTCAGGGTACAACAAAACCTCAAAGCTATAGTGGAATTCTTCTAACCAGAAAGGCTTAAAACCTCTCTAACGATTTAGGAACAAGAAGCCTGACATTTCCCTTATTAAAGTAGGGGGTGGGGAAAGGGAAGGGAATCATGATTTATGTTTCTTTTTTTTCCAGTTTGTTAATATAATGCAAGTTCTAGAATTGAATTAATTTCTGGCACTCCCCACACTCATGTATTCAACAATATCACAGCCAGACAATGATAGGAGGATAAAATAATCCAGATGTCTTCAGTTCATGCAGAAAGGAGTGAATGTTTTCTTTCACATTTACAACTAACTGCGTATAAATGACTAGTTTTCTCTAAAAATAATATCTGTGTGCTTTTTAGTTAAGGCTGTTTTTAAAATCTGAAGATACAGAGATGAACCTTAATAATATCTTTAAGTATGCCAGTAAGTGGCTTGTATAGACATACATTTTTTTCGGTATGCATTTTTGTGTCATTTTCAGGTGTGAAGGCCGTTAAAGAAGCACATACACGAATGACATAAAGATCAGCACTTTTCTTCCCTTTTAATCAATACCCATACATTTGTCCAGACTTCTTGCTAACAAAATATTTTCCCTGTATTTGTTAATGCATCTATTGTAATACGTGTTTCATGTGAACCGGCCCTTTCTTTCTTCTAGTGCTCCTCATTAGCATTAGTATCCGAGAAAACAAAGCTGAGTGCAGAACATAGTTGAAGATTTATTTGTTCTTTTCATTTTGAGGGGTTTTTTTTTGTTGGTTGGGTTTTTTTGTTTGTTTTGTTTTCTTGTTTTTTCCTTGTTAGGAGGTCTCGAAACCAGTGTTTGGTCTTATCTGGTTGCCTTCAGAGAGGCAAGAGGATCAAGGCCCCTCTCTCAGCTTGCTGTGGCCTCCTTTGCAGGGAGATGCTGATGAATTGCAGAGGTGCCTCATTTGGCTGCACATAGTGAGCCTGTTTCTTGAATAAAGGCTGGAGCTGGGACTGGTGTTGCTGGTGTGTTTTCTTGTGCTCGTAGAAGTTGTCTTAGCCCGGATCTTCTGCTGATTTCTTCTCCATTGTGAGGAGATTATGAACACCGCTCTGTCACAGATCAAAAGCAATTCTACGAGTCTACCTTGTTCAGCATGTGAGCAACATGTGAATTTGAGTATTTTGACTCATTTAACATATATCACACAGCATGACAACTAGCCAATATCGAAATATGCTCTGCATTGTTGTTCCTGGTACACAGAACACTGTCCATGAGACTCCTGTATCAGCAGTTGTTTATCAGCTTCTGTGTTGCTGGGAGGACTAGTGGGTTTTGCTGATTTATTATGGCCCTCTGAAGCAGCTCTCATGAGCACTTTTTCTGTTTGTGTGCACATGTAAGAGAAGCAGGCATAGGAGGGAGAGGTGACTTTAGTCATCTTCTGCCCGTTGGTGGAGGAATGGGATATTTCCTGACAACTCCAGTTACCATCTGAATCAGGTTTATTCTTGCTGCTAGACTTGCAATATACTATTTTATGCGGAAAACATATTGCTCTGCATTTCTAAATCAGGTTGTAGGCGTGATATAAAATCCTCTTGGGGGCATTTTAAGGTAACATTGTTTCTTTTTGTTGCAAGACTCACAGTGAAAAAATGGGTAATCATAGCACAGAAATAGCTGCATTACAGAATTCCTTCATGACATTACACTCTACTGAACTCCAAGGCATAACTTATATCACACCTAAAGTCATTAAGTGTAGAGACAAATTGCTTCATAGAGGCCAATCTTTTGTTACTGGATTTTTTGTCTTTCATGTTAGTGTTCTCTTTGCCATATGTGGTCTGTGGAATAATATCTAGGGTTGCTATTTGAAAATGATTCAGTTGGCTTGGTTTGAGAAACCTCCACTCTCATCTGTTGTAACCAAATTTCTGAAGCAAATTATAGCCCTGTGGAGCTACAAGTGGAGAAAACAGCAGCCTTCAGATGACATTTTGATAGTTAAAGGGCTTGTTGCTGTCGTATTACTTGCACCACTGATTATTTCTGTTTCTTTATTTACAACTGTAAAATTGTTAGCTTTGCAAAGGAGAACCTGCCTCAGGTGAAAGATAATGATCCTTAGTTAAGGCTGGACCCAGAAGGAGTGTGAATTTTCAGAGGAAACATAACCACATTTCGTGCTGCACTTCAGTGCCCCACAGATCCAATCTAGCATGCAGACAAATGGAGCTAAATACAGTGCTTAAACGTGCATGTTAAACCCTTGCCAGAAGCTACAGTTATTAAATAATACCAGGATCTCTCCCGGTCTTCTACTAAAACAGTTGGAGCTGACTGCCAGGCTCATGTTTTCTGGGCAGATTATTTCAATCCTTTGGGAAAAGGAGAGCCACTCTAAGAAGTTAATACCTCTGGGGCAGTATACTGGAAAGCTTCATTTGATCTTCTCTGACATATATGACAGTATCTCATTTTCAAGCTGAAAAAGTCCCATCCGTGGGTTATGCCACTACCAACATGCATAAACAAGGCTCCAAGTAGAAAAGGGAGAATGATGGGATATTGGAATGAGTGGCAAATGTTATCTGAAGCTCTTATTAGAATTCCACTATTAAAAAACACGCTGACAAAGCTGTCTGGGGTAACTGCCGTACGTTGCTGGCTTATTCGCACTGTTTGCCTGAGTGGATGGTAATTGTCAGCACAGCGGTGGTGTCAGTGATCGGGGAGTACCAGCATTTTAAATGTCTGGCCAGATCTATAAAAGGACAGCTCACTGAGATCATATCCTCTCCATTGATTAATCATGTCTCACAATTCATCACTGTGAATGGCACTAATTTTGTTGTGGTCTAATGTATGGAAAATAAACTGTTTCCTCCAAAAACCCCTGAGGAAGTTGTTGTATAAGCCTAGTGACAGAGATAAAAAAAGGATGGAGATGTAGAAAGAAAGAAGCTCCTTCCACAGTCCACATCAGCTGTTAAGAAGCTTTATTAAAATTGCTGCCGACCTCCTCTGGGTGCTAGAGCTATGCTGGAGAATGGCTGCCGGGCAATAGGTTAGGCAAATTGAGATACAAAGGCAGATGGGGGCAATTTCTTGCAAATCCTTGGCTGCCTTGGACATCTGGTCCTCCTGGAGAAGGATATTTCCACACATGTTTTTTATCAGTGAGACAGGATTGCTGGACTATACTGTTGATTCCAATTACAACACTGTGTTTGAAAAAGCCTTTAAAAGCAGCACCTACTTCTCCCTGTTTCTTCAACCCTCTAAATCTTTCTGATTCTGTTGGCTCTGAAATAGGTTGAATGGGACAATGGGAAATAGCATTTCAAAATCCTTCATTATGTAAGGTTTTCTCTGGTTTGGTGTGTTTTTTTTGTTTTGTTTTCCTACTGCACTAACAGCTATGTGATTCTGCCTTCTTGGCAGTATAATAGCTGATTCAAACTGAAATGAGAAAATTGGGACCATTACGGCAAAAGTAAAAAAAAATTTGCAATCAATGATGCAGATTTCTTATCAATAGTGGGGACAAGATATTCCCGACGTATTCCCCACTAAAACAAATACAATTCCAAGACGGACATTGCTTCTAAGTGCTGGTGTTCTTTCCTAATTCTTAATCCACAGAAAGGTCCCTGTTTTTAGGAAGGAAAGCTTTTTCAAGACTGTTTTCCTGCCTTTCCTTGGGCAGTATCAGAAGATAGTTTCTGTGCTTGAGGACTGGAAATTGGGGTTTTTTTGCCAGCTTTGTTATGACCTCTCTGACTTTGGGAAAACCATTTTTCCTCAGTTATGCCTTTGTGAAATAGAAGCAATAGTACATCTGCTTTCCATGCCTCTTGGGAGACTTGATTGATGACTATAATGGGCTTGTAGTTTCTCAACTGGAAGGCAAGAAAGAACAGAACACTGGTACAGTGGTACCACTGGTCAGTGTGTAACCTTCTTTCAGAGTGAAGGCCAAAGCTACTGCTATAAATTAGACCTTATCTGACCAGTATGCTCACTGTATACTGATTTAAACTGTGCAGGCCTATCGTTGTTAGAAAGGAGCAGAATTCACAACTGTTTACAACAAAATTCTGTCTGTAGAATGGATAATAAAAAGTACTAAACTACACTAGCTTTCAGTTTCTCACTGGGAAGGGGAGGGATGACAAAGCTACTGATATGAACTGGCAAAGCTCCACTATGGCCAATGGTGCAAGGGAAAATTTGGTGAAACTTAGCCTGAAGCTTTCAAGGATTTTATGTCAAAATCAAGTCAGGAAGAGAGAATTAGAAAAACTTATTGGGAAAAAAAAAAAAAAAAAAGAAACTGCCAGAAAGCTACATGTCTGTATTGGATAATATTCTTACACAGTTACATTGCTGACATAATAACAAATCAATGAAAGGAGCATTAAATATTTTAAAAAATGAATAATGTAGTAACATAGCATGTAGCTTTAAAGTGTACTGACTTGGATATAAACAATCATTTCTTGGTTCTTGTGAGATCATTGCTTGACTCTGAAATTAGAATAATTTCATGAGTGCGTGGAAACAAGAATGAGGTCACCTCCATCTTAATTAGAAAAGGATAGATCAAATATCCAAAGCATACTTTCTTGTTTGCTGTTGACTGACTTAGATTAGTGTGATATAGTCCTGGGGCAGTATTATATGATAGCCTATTTTGCTGCCATATGTATTGTACTTCTTTTTGCCTTTCTTTCTGACAATAATATAGGGTTAATCATGCTTAAAAAACTGTTACATTCATTCTGTTTCTATCTGAAAAAAGGAATGAGGTGAGCGAAATGTTGAGATGAATAACATTTAATGCAGGCTTTATATAAGCCAGAGGTCTCAATAAAATTTTAAATCCTTTTAGTCAGCTATTCTTCTAATTACTTTTTATTTCTCCTCTGCTGGAAGAGCTTTCAGGCTGTGTACAATGAACATGTGGGTCTTTATTTCACATTAATGCGTTCAATAAAATAAAATGATACAGTTGAGTAATATGGATCACAAACTAATTTATATAAACATTGATTGTTTCAGAGTGCTGAGGAACTTCTTTGTCTTGGTCTGTATGACTATATTTCAGTAAACCTGAAATATACTCAGTTTTTGTGGCCGATTTTTTTCATTTATAAAAAACCTGTTATTGAAGATATTGATTGACAATTGGTTCTGACATGTTCCTCCTTCCTAGGATAATGCAATAATAGCCTGAAAAAGAGATACATGACTATCTTTCTTATTTTGTTCACTGAGTGCCTGAGTCAGTACTCCGACATCCAGTGATGATTTTTCACACAACAGTACTGTAGGAGTAATCTTGGGGTTAAAAAATGTATACAAATACTTCCAAATTCACAAAAAAATAGAAGAGGAATCTTTATATTAAGCCCGAGGCTGGGTCTTTGCACTTTGATGCTTGTTATGAACCTATAAGGCTTCCTGAACTGTGATGCCTGTACAACATCCTAAAATATACCTATGCAAAGTGAGGCCAAAAGCTATACTTTCAATTTTGCTATTGGTATTGGTGTCAGTGTCATCAGGGCTTCTTGACAATTACTAATCAGTGGAATCTGAGTTGTACTTAGATTGGCACTTGGGTCATCTGTCTTCAAAGATATGCACACATCTGGGATTTCAGCTTTATTTTGAGGTGGTCATTAGAAACCTTAATCTTAGGCCACAAAACTTGGAACTCAATCAGAATATTCAACCCTCAAATTTCCGAGGATAGAGTATTAGTTTGATAACAGGTCAACATTGAAATTTAGTAAGCTATGCAGAGCTATGATGAGAGCAAAACTATTTGGGTCCAGGGTCATAGGCAAGCTCATCTCCCTAATAACAATAATTCAATATACGGTCACTGTCTCATTTAAGCTAGATCCCAGTCAAACATTCAGTTAAAAAAATTTCCCGCTGCATGGAAAATATACTGTATGATAGCCAAGACCCTTATCACCCACAAGCAGCAATTCTACCAGGTGAGGTATTGTGAGAGGAAATCTTGCAGGTGCTAGGGTAAGCTTTTCTTGGCTAGGAGCTGGTCCAACCTTTTGTTGCTGAATGCTGTGTCAGCTAGCCCACTTAGATTTATCCATGTACACATGAAGTTGCTTATATATCCAGCATGCAACGCTTCCAGTATGCTTCCCGGTGTTTGTGATTTTTAATGCTCACAGATAAAAGACAAATAGAACAAAAGGCTCAAATGGGAATCTCAGCTACACAGGCAACAGTAAACTGTTTACAGACAGGGATGCCTTGAAGAGGAGAACAAACGTATTTCATGTTACGCATTTGCACCAGTAGAGAACCTGATTTTAGTGAATGGCCTACACCAGTACCCCTCTGCGAAGTGCACTCTGAGTTCTCACCAAGCTGGGTATCTGCACCTTACAGTTAGAAACACAGAAAGGCAGCAGTAACTAAACTATGCAAATGGCTGCGGGCTGGGTAGCAGGTAGGTCAGGGGGAAAAAATCTGAACCTCGTATTTGGAAGTGTGGATTTCGCTTCGGAATATGATGCATCAGGTCCATCACTAATTAGTTCCTCTGGGAAATATAGAAGTTGACTGAGAGGAACACACCTCTTACAATAAGGAAGCTGCTTTGGTGTGGTTTGTTTTTTTTTTTTGTTGGGGTTTTTTGGGGTGAGGGGGATGTTGCCTTGAGTGTGGGTGCACAGATCTTATATGATTTGTATGAGTAGATTCCATTTTGTGTTTCTCTCATTTAAATGGCATAAAATGGCAAGACTTATAGGGCATAAGTATGAAGAGAAAATGAAAGCTTTTATATAGCTTTCTGGGAACATAAATTGCCCTAAAATGGAGTTTAATATTTGATTCAGACATGCAGTCACTTGGAATAATAAGCTGGAATGCAGCAATGTACTTAACAATCTTACAGGCTGGAGCGATGTCTTAGGAAAGTGTTGAAACATAAATCAGGTAGAGAATGATTCTAGGAAAAGGAGACCTGGGCTAAGCAAATCTAAACTTGCACAAAGCTGTCAAAAGTGTGTTTTATTGTCCAATGTATTATCCTCCTATGATTAATGTGAATTGGAAATACGTTATGGTGTGTGATATGTATGCATGCTGCAAATCCATTAAGAACAAGCCTTATATGATTTATTTGTATTAATGTCATATTAAATACTAAAAATAGAGTTGATGTTAAAACGCAGGTGCAATCCAATAAAAACAAGGACAATTTGAGTTAGGACAGCCTTACATCAATTTTACTCACTCCCAGCAGATTAGAAATGTAGCACCTACACTGTGAACAACCCTAGGCATAGTAGGCTGTTTTTCAAGTGTGCACCCAGAGTAGGAACACTTTGGTATGGCAAAGTTTTCAGAGAATTTAGCTTTCTGCAAATGGACATTCAGAAATTAAATCACATTTCCCCTCATCTTTCTTTAGTTTAATCCATGTATTTATGCAAACCACAACACAGATAAGAGACACTGGATTTTTAAAGCTGGCTTGAAACCCCTTTAAAATGTGTCTTAATAGTTGATCATGTAAAATCACTTGTTTATGCAACATGCACTGCATTCCCAAGGGATCAAGCCTATGCTTTCATAGTCTTCTTTTTAGATAACCAGCAAAACAAGGCGAAACAGAAAGGCTGTTCTGAAAGCATCAGGCAAATACTAATGAATCTATTCTCACAAATCCCCTGAGAAGTATTTCTGTCATTTTGGGCATTATATTAAATTCACATATATGGATCACACTGTATTTTTAAAGCTTCTTTTGGGTGGGATCTGACAAAATCTGTGCAGAGACTACTTTTTGTGTAATGATCCTTGTTCATTTTAAAAGTCACTTTTTTCTTCCTGCGACAGAGGAAAATGACCTTTTTTTCCTGTGAATCCTGGAGGCAGCATCAAATCTGTTGAAGGACTAGATGAAATTTTCAACTAAAAGAAAAGCTAGAAAAGGAGCCTATTAAATTAGCTGATAGCTCCACAAGGAGTACAGACTGTAATACAACAAATTAAAAAGGTTTGTGCTTAAGCCAAAATGTAAAATCATTGCTAAGCACTTTTGCTAAGCAGTTTAATTTATGAGGGAACATTGCAAAGCCACTACTCTGTAAGTCTCAAAATATGACAGCAGTTTTAGAATGAACAAAAGAGGTACTAAACCAGTAAATCCCCAGCCCAAAATATTCTGAATCCCACAGCAACATGGCTTTAGTGTGGCATCTCTGTCACTTGTAGTGTATGATTATAATCCTTTGGAATAAATTGACACTGACTGCTGTAACATCTTAAAGCTATTCAGGCAGCACATACAAATTGAGAAACTAAATTACAGACTGTGTCCAAGATTTCACCCAATATATTTCTTTAAGTGAAGTATCTCCTTGGAGATAGTGAATTCAATTCTTTTAGGACAAAATTTAGGGGCACATTGAAAAGATTAAACCTTTTCTTTGAAGATAATTCAGATTATCTATAGAATCTATCTGTGGCAGCTCAGTCATTATAAACACCTTTAAATCAGACCTGGATATCTTTTTATCTCAAGTGGGTTAGAAGTAGGAGTTGCTTGCTGAAGTTTTATGGGCAGAAGGTCAGCCTAAATGACAGTAATAGCCCACGAGGTATATTAGAGAGCAATGCAGGTGCCTAGAAGTAGGGCCTAATGCTATTTTAGATGCCCTTCGATGTCTTGTCCAGCCTCTGGCTGCCTGGTCATGAGGACAGGGACTCCTATGCTTTATCAGCCAGATCTATACAAGTGTCTTAGGTATCCAATGACACACAAGTGGCATTAGATGCCTGTGTTTCAGCTGCTGAATACCAGCCTTAGATAAGCAGGCTTCTACAGGGCTGTTTATTAACAAGGTTGAACCCAGTCTGTAAAAAGGCATTCAAGGTATTGAACTTGGAGCAAAAATATCAGTGGAGCCAGAGCTTCAGGTACTACTTGGTGCCAGGCACCAAGTGTGCTTGCTGCAGCTGTCGGTGGGTTGCTGTGATTTTACTGTTCAGTATATGTCCGTGTATTCAGTTACTTGTAGTGAGCTCTTAATTATCAATAGTCACTTTATATGGGATATGACTGATTTGCCCCATATGTGGGGTACCCATTCAAATCTGACAGGAGCAGCACTATTAAAATAAGAGTCTTTTTGCCAGCCTGCCTCAAGTCCAGAAGCCATTTAAAGCTATTTTTGTATGGTCTGAAATGCAAACTAATATACTCCACCAGAGGAAAGCAAGGCAGAGCTTGCATTGTGCTCCAGAAATTGGGGTGCTGGGCAGTGCAGTGCAGGGCTATATCACTCCCTAGAATGAAGCACGGGACGTTGGAACTTACTGGTTCATCCCTGGCTCTGTCACCGCTAGCCCCAAGCTGGCTGCATGTGGAGCTAGTTAATAGCTGCAGTAGTGGGAGCTGGGAGGAGGTGAGAGGGAGGGGGAGAGTTGGCTGTGGTCTGCTTTCCTGACTGTACAAGTGGCATTTCTGAATGCAGCCAAAATGTCCACACAGCTCTGAGTCGTATTGTTTGCCATCGCCTGCAGAAAGGTGTTCATTTATTAGTCCATAACACTTTCTATCTGATTTTACGATAAAAGAGGTCTTGGTACAGTGAATTCCTCATATACTGAAATCATGATCTTCCAATGACACAAAACCATTCAAGATTTGGAATATTTCAAAGGAGAAGACTAATAAATTATTGTAGTTTAATGAAAGCAAAGAAAAAGCTGAGAGTAAAAAAAAAAACAACCCACCGAAAAAATAACACACCAAAACACAATAATCTTGTATCAAAAGAGAAGCAAACAGCTCAGGAATGAGTTTACATTAGTTTTATTCATGCAGTAATCCTTCGTAATGTCCCGAGGCCACTTGCATGCATCTTGCCCTAAAACTGATGACTAAGGCTTTCAGAATCTCTCAGGCAGCAATACACTTGTAACTTTAAATTTCAGGAAAGCTTCTGCTGACCACATTTGTAAAGAAGCAATTAGGTGTTTGCCCCTTCTGACAAGAAGGCTGTTTACTTACTACCTCTCAGGAATAACCGAGGTCTTTGGCTGCTGGATGTCACACACTCCTGTTGTGCAAGAGAGTAACGTGTGTGTTGCAGTTTGAGCAGTGTGCCTTGCCCGTAGGATTTGGGCCTCACGCTCTTAAGTGCTAGAAAAATTCTGAGTGGCTATTTCTGCCAGGCAGCCTTGCCACTAGTCCAGTGCAAAAAGGGCTTGTCCTGGATGTAATTAACTGGCATATTATGGCCTCAGACAGAGGGAACTCCTTTCCACAGCAAAACAACTCCTTTGCAGTAGAGAGAATGCAAAACAGAGTCATGCTCTGCCAAACCACCGCTGCTGTAAAGTCCAGCTTGTTGCATAAATGGCAGTAAATCCTGGGCTGCTCCAGCTGTTCTTGAGGCTATGATAGTTCAGGATCTAGCTATGGACAATCCCTCCCTTTCCCACCCCTTTGGTCACTGAGCAGAGCCAGACTGAGGATTGATCTCTCTTTGTTTGGGCACTTAAGCAGTTGAAATTAATGTTTGCTTGGAAATAACATGCAGCTTTTAACTTGAACATACTGCTTAAAATACAGAAAGTTTACTGTGTACATGAAAGCCACCATGGAATGGGGTCTGGTTTGCAGTTTGGAGAGGAGCAAGTGAGCTGCCCTGCTCTGATCACATCCTTTAACCAGAAAGTGCAGGAGTGTGCTTCTCCTCCTCTCCCTCTCCCTCTCCCTCTCCCTCTCCTTTTGCATTTTATTTTATTTTATTTTATTTTATTTTATTTTATTTTATTTTATTTTATTCCAATTCTGACAAGGTGTTAACTGATCTGATTTACCCACACTGTTGCACTCTACTTCAGGTCACAAGTGGGCCACAGGATTTTTGGGAGCACTTCTCATACAGTTGGGGAAGTTCCAAAGTCATCCTGTGCCAAGTGGAAAATGAAGCTGTCATCAGTCCAGGGTCAGCTCAGCATACGGGCAGAGGAGCTCCTTCCTCTTGCTTTATTTCCTTTTAGTCTGTGGTCCATTTTTATTGCTGGAGAATGTTTTCAAGGGTAGTGAAACCCTTATACAGCACCGCTTGGCTTTGGATCTCAAATCTATAAAGGAAACTTCTTATATTTGTGTGCTTGGCTTGAATTTATTCCTCTAAGGGAAAGACAGTTATTAACTTTTTGGTGGTGATTTCACCTACACAAATTCTCCTGTGTTCACAGAGCTTTTATAGCAGAATTTTAGCGATATAAGCCTCCAGCTAATGTGGGGCTATGTTGGGAGATCCAGCCTTTAACTAAAGAGCTGTTGTTCCAAGCTACTTTAGTCTTTCTTGCTTTTATTTTATTCAAAGACCACATTGGACTAGGATGTGGTAGTCACTAGTCAGACATAAATTGTGTTGCCTTTATTTCCTAATTAGTAGTCCAGCTGTGCAAATAATTGACTTCCCCCCCC
>VYXH01009021.1:85647-102302 GCA_013397275.1 Burhinus bistriatus
GTTCCAGGTTAAACATTTGGTTTCATTTTAATTTGTTGCTGAATAAAAAGTAAAATGTTTTCAAAACCTTTTGAGATTAGAATCTTAATATTCTATTTTGAAAATCTTGAAATGAAATGTTTTGGCTTTTAGAGAATGTTTTTGGCTGTGAGAATCTGAGGAGCTTGATGTGTATTTGTGATAAGTTTGGGTAATCCAAATTTATATTTTGTTGGCAGACAATGGCCAGCTGAAATGCCTTCTTTAGCTCTAATTGCTATTTTACATTGTACAATACATTCAAATAAATCCATTGCCCATTGCCTTCTCTAAGAAGTTGTGTCAAATCTCCCCCCGCCCTGCTTTTTTGAGGGACAACTATTTGGAAATACATCTGCTAATATTTTTCAGGTTGGTAGTGAAGCTGAAACATCTGGCTAGAAACACTCTGCTTGTTTTTGTGTTACACAAGGCAGCTTGAACAGCCAGTAGCTGAAAACCCGACCACTTGCTGAGATCCATCTTTCATTTATTTTATCTCCTTACCCACGTTTACGTCTGGTGACGTGGTAGGCTGAAGAAAGAAAGTTGAGAAGGTCAGTCTATTGTGTTGCCTCTGGAGCCTGTGTATTTGCCCTTCCTGAGTCTGTTTATTCTCTGAATCATTTGACATGCTGCACGTTCTGCTCTGACCTTCAGCCTATTGCTTACTTTATTGCCTCGCCTAAAAGCCATGATTCTGCAATACAAGAAACAAACTCTGGGGTGTCTCACCCCAAATTAAAATCCCCACCACTCAAAGCTTCGGTCCAGTTTAACCTCTTGCTGCTGAATCAAAGTTGCTCAAAAACTTTTTCCAGCTGACCTGTATTCTGTCAAACTTCACGATCCTCTTGCCTTGTGTCCCTACCAGCATCTGATTAAACCTTAAAGTGGAAAATCTGACAAGGCAGGCAGCCATGGTTGTGGTTGGTTCTACTCAGAGCTGAACCTGGGAAAAATGGGCACAACCCACTGCCTCCCTGGATTGCACATCGAGCCCCAGCTGAACTGTTACCTCCATTCCCTTTTCAAATGGTCCCAAACAGCATAGTCTCCTTAGAAAAATTCCGATGAATGTACACTACAGCTGTGGAGGCTAAGCACCGTGGTCAAGGTTATGTATAGTGGCATAGCACTTTAAAAATTTTTTTTGGTCTCTTTTGGATATTTTATTCTATGTCAGAGATTTGGAGTAGAGAAACTAATGTTCCTGGCAGATAGGTGAAACAAATCACCTCCCTACAGTGTATATCTTGACTTACTAGTTCTTAGAAATGAAATGGTGCTGTTTCACAATAGCCTAAAATTCTATGCTAACGCTATTATAGAAAGCTGTTGTTTGGAGCTTTCATTGTAGAATGATTTTTTTTTTTTTTTTTTTTTTTTTTTAATGGAGGAACTCTGTAAGAAAGCATTTCCACACAACAGGGAGAGGGAGGAGAAAAAAATCCTGTTCATTATCTGGGCCTATTTCCTTGCAGGAAAAGCCTTTACTAGAGTTGCACACCTTAGTCTTTTACGTTGGGTAGATTTTGTTTACTCCTGTGTTTTCGATGCATAGTAGTGTGTGTTTCATTAATGTCTGTTCTCCTGTGAGTACTGTGTGGGAGTTGGCTCTGCTAGAGATAGGACAGATAAAAACCCAAAAGCTACTCTTCATGTGTCTTCTGAAAACTGGGAAAAGTGGCAAGGATTGAATGATAAGCCCAAGCACCTATTTTATGTGATCTTATAGCCTGAAAATTGCATTGAATTATGCTCTGCCATGTGATAAGTGAAATGAACATATCTGAAAGGGAAAAGAAGTATAAAGATGTTGAAACCAAAAATATTTGTGAACGGACAGATGTTATTGTCTCACAAATCTTTCCTGCGCTAGCATGGTAGGGCTATTTTTTCATCTACCAAAGGGCATCTGCGAAAATGTAAGCTAATATTGAAAAGAAGTACTGAGAAGAGCATTAGCAAGGAGAACAAATAAATCATGCTGTGTTTCAATTCCAAACCAGGCTTTAATTTTGCACATATATGTCATAATTTGATACGTTTTCCTTTTATATTTCCAACTCTAAATGAATCTAAATGCCATGGGTTCCAGTAAGTAGGTGGGATTTCAGACTTGCTAGAAACTGGATGGTCATGAGCCTCTCCCTTGAAGGTTTGCTTGTTCCTGTGCCTTTCTCCATCCAGTGCTCCTGAGGCGCCTCTCCTCTGATGCAGAGAGTGAATGCCATTTTTATTACAGGGGAGACAGAGTTTCGTCCCAGGCAGCTGGCAGGAGGAGTGCTGTGGCAGTGCCATCTGTTTCAGCACTCCCTGCTAGAATTCTCCCCTCTCTTGATGTGCCGTTGCCGTCTAATCAAGATATGGAAGTGGTTAATGTTAAAGGGACTGTCATGAAAAACACTCTCTCCAGCCTGAAGAGCTGTCAGAAGCTGTAGCCATAACTATTCTTCAGCTGCTGGTTCTCTTGGTATTTTTTCCCACACCTCCTTTTTGAAAGACTTTGCTGTCTTGCTGATCTATGAACCACTGTGTGTAACTACAGACCCATATGCTCAGAGAAACTGTTGCATGACACTTTAGATGGACCCTGAAAGCATAAGATAATCTCCTCTTAATTTTTTTTAAGCCTTGCGACAGCTTCCTGAGGTATACACAGGAACTGATTATCTCATGCAAGGCAAATGTGAACTCCCTCCCCCCATCTCCCATAAATTATCTTCCATGCAACTGTAGACACTGACATATTTATCTATGGACCACAAAGGCTGAGGACTCTGACAGCAGCTAGGAGTGAAAAACCAGAGGAAAAAAAGAAGATGCAAAGTTCCTTTCCACCTCTTCCCCAGTTTACAGGGACTTGTTTGGCTGCAGGCCACTGAATGATGCCGAGTGTGCCTCCAGGCAATTAATTCTTTCATATAAGTGAATGACAAACAGTCAAATTTGGGCACACGATAAATTCTTTATCTTACTGTCTTCTGCAGGTTATAGGGGCCTCAGTTTGTGTATTTGACAGCTAGCTTTATCAAGAAATGTGCAACAGGAAAGTCGGCTCATCAGGGAAGGAAGGGTGTAAGCTAAAAGATTCCCTTGGCCTTTGGGGTAGGAAACAGACTACATGGCAAAGTAGGGACGGTTGTCTAGGCATCCTTATAACCAATAACCTGGATGTAAGGTTGACTGTCAGCCTTTCCAACAGACCAGTTCTTTGGACTTCCTGACAGGACTTGAGGAGATGGTATCACCTGCAAAATCAACAACACTGATGAATGATTTTTTGCAGTCCCACATCCTGAAGAAATCAGAATACATTCATTATTGGGAGTGCAGTATCCATGAATTCTTAATATGTTAATAACTTCAAGATAATTTGTCTCCAATTGTACTTATTGCCAAATAACTTAGGTGGGAGCTTCTTTGTGACAGTGTAGCATAACATGATATGAGGAAGGCAGGGTGGCTACCATGGGCTAGTCACTGCTTTATAATCACTAGCAACCATTGGGTGAAAAATGTAAATTTAAAAAATGTAGCTTCCTTTCTAAGGATTAAAACAAACAACTTGCCACTTATTTCACTTGCTCTATTGAAGGATGAAAAGAAAGTGATAACTTTTTAAGTGTAAGGTTTTAGTACCTGTCAGAACCACATCACATGATTCTCACAACATTAAACCTCTTCCTAAGATGCCAAATGGGAGAGCACCTGAGATAAAATTCACTAGTTTGCTGTACACTATCCGATTTCCTAAAAAAAACCCAACAACAAACCAAACAAACCCAACTTGTCTTGGTGACCTGCCTCAACTCTTGTTTTCAGCTTTTTACTGTTGGAACCGTAGGTGTAGACTTCCTGCATCCTTTCATGGATCTGGGCAGCAGGTGGACAGGAAGTCATCACTGAGGAACAGGAAACAGAAGGATTAGGAAACAGCCAAGGTCTACTCAGGCATGATGTTAAGGGCAGCTACACATGCTCCCCAAAGTGAGAAGTACTTGTTTCTCACTGGGATCACCTGGACAATGTCATAGCAGTTAACGTGCTGTGCAATTAGTCTGAGTCATCAGGAAAGCATATTCTGCAACTAAGGAAATCTTTGATAATCATCGCATTTTACCATTTGTCACAAGGCAGATCAAAGTGGAATGAAGGGTACTTTATGGTGGTGGAGAAATCTGAGGAAGCAGGATGAGGATTTTGAGAGCTCTTGCTACAGCTTGTAGTAATTAAATTTGATCTACTCTTGATGTCACAGGGTCTTCATTATGAAATGCAGCAAACCAATTCTAACATTTTTCTTTTGTGCTTAACATCAATCCACTTGCAGTAGAAACCTAGAGAAAAAGGTCTTGGTCTTGCTATGCTTCTGTTTTTTGTAAACAGAGAGTCACTTTTCTGTTGCCTTTAAGCTACTGTACCAAATGGTTTGAGTATAGTTCAAAGCTGATTGCATGTAACACACTACTAAATGCCAGAGTTAAAAGCATTGTAGCATCATCTAGAGGCCAGACATAAACTACAGTGCATTGTTATATAGTCTTTCAGATGAGTAAAGCACACAGATGGATGTTAAAAAGACATGACTACAAGCAGGATTTTCCAAAGAATATGAATACCAGAGAATAGGAGTTTTGCAATGAATTCCTTACCAGCGGAGTTACAGTACATAAACAGATAAACTATGTATTAGTAGTTGTGTTTGGACAAATTTGCATTTTCCCCCACATGTGCAATAAATAACCAAAGGTGGTAGAATAATTTATAAGCTGAGTTCCAACTATTTACAAATTTGATGGACAGCTGACAACTTGAATGAAGAGACAAGTACATATGCTCTGTTGTGCAGTTGCAGCATGTGACAGATTCAATTTGTATAGCAGCTACATGACCCAAGATTCTAATTTTATTTAATGTGTGAAGAATAAACTTCCTTGTTTCCATTTGCCAGTTGTAAACTTTGTCTTTTTCTGAGTGTGTTTAATAGCCAGAGTACAAATGGACTGTTTGAGAGTTTAGTGAGGAATGTCGTGCCAGCGAAGTGCAGAGTTTTGAGAAGTTTATCAGAAGTGTGTGCATACGTGTGGGCAGGAAAAGTGACTTCAACAAAGAAGCCTGAAGGATTTTGGTATTCAACTTCCACTGCCATGCAATGTGATTTGGAAGATTTTCCTGAGGCTCATTTGAAATTTGTTTAAAATCAAATTTTAAAGCCAGCCTCTCTTCATTCAAGTAACTGAGAGAGCCTTACAAATGTCAGAAAGTTATATTATTTCCACTTTGTTGAATTGGAACCTGAGCAGTTTGCTGATTTATTCAAACTGATTTGCTCAAATTGATACAGTGAGCGGGCAACGCTGAAAATGAAGCTAGTTCCCTTGTATCTTATTCTGTGTACTGAGGCCTCCTGGCCCTTGTAAAAGAAAGGTGGATGTGGCCAACCAAATTAATTGTCTACAGATGTATATGAGACCAGAAGTACAGATACAGGAGTACTGGCCTGTTGTACAGATTTACTGCCCTTTAAAGAGAATGTTTCTTTCTGGGACATAATGTCTGGCTCAAATCAGAAAATCTCATGAGAAGGCAATACTGCAGATTGTTGCACTGGCAATCTCCTGAGAAGATGGGCTTTTCCTTTTTCAGTCTGAACTAACAAAATAGGCCAGTTGAGATAGCAACCAATAAGCAATTACCAGATATGAGGAACTAGGAAGAAAAGAGGCAGACTAGCTAAAGTACACTCCTAAGCACTTTTTGCTTTGTATGCTATTGTAGTTCTGGTGAATACCTCTGAAAGGGTCAGTGGCAGGGGAGGTTCTTCTGCCTAAACCTCAGCAGTCACCAGGCATATCAGCACAGGAATAGGATTTTGTTTTTTTCGGAAGCCAAAGGCCCATCTCTGAAATATTCTCCTCTCTAAATGCAGTTTTCTTCGAAACAAATCTCATCAGCTGACACTATGCCTGCATGTCCTCAAACTGCAAGGTCCCAGGTTCACATGTCACATGCAAAAACTTTTATTTGGGACTTACTTACCAGCAAGGATCTGTGCTTGTGCCTGTATGCACGTTTGCTGAGCAACAGAGATTTGGTTTATATCTTGTGTGCTGTTAGTTTGCCTAAAACTATCCTGTTTCAAGTATTAATATAAAATCTCTGAAAGCACTAGAATCCAGCAAACTGAGATTATAAAGCAAATAGCCATAGCTAAACTGAAGAGTTCAGAAGCCCGAGTTTATGAAAGGTAAGGAGAATTTGAGTTTGTTGGGTATAATTACATCTATTTATAATTAAAATGACACATGGAAGTCTTTAGTTATTCATGTTTAATCAGGTGTGTAAATATATTGAATTAAATAAAAACTTACTTAGGGATCTTGTTTAATACATGCTCTATTTTGCTTGTATGTGGAGTGGCATTCAGAACATTAGAAGGATAGGTTTATTTTAGAGCTGTTTCTCCATATGTAGGGTTAATATAAGAGTACCTTATAAAGAAAAATTAGAAGTAGAAATTAGATTCTAAAATTAGCATTTCACTGATTTTAGCCCATGTCTTTTTCTTTCCTTGGGACATTCCCTTAGAAAATTCCATAATTAACCCTTTGCCATTTCAAATTAGATTTTCTACAAAAAAGCACAATATTAAATTAGAACAATTAAAGTGACAAAGCTTATCCAATAACACTTCCTAGACTAAGAATAGTAAAAGATAACAGAGAGAAGCTAGGCAATTAAAATATATGTGCATTGGAAATAAAGTAGTATGAAGTACAAATAGACCTGAAACAGTTGTTGACATTCATAAACACATGCATATAAATTATTACTTTCAAACTTTGGGTAGGTCTATTGTTTTGAAATTGTTACCCCTCCAGTATGAAACCTCCATGTGGGAACAATAGGATGGTCCAATTTCATGTCTCATTTTGTACTTCCTCTATCACTTTTCCATTAGAGATGGACTGTGATTAGATCCTGGAGTAAAATTCAGATACTCATCTGTGATGGCAGTTTTTGCCTGGTTTTATGATGGCCTTAATCCCACAGTGAAGCAATCAGCTTGACCTTTGTGGAAGTTATTGATTTCTACTCTGACAGTTTTGAGAAGATGGATGCAGGATTTTGGTCTCAGTGTTCAGATTTCTGTAAAAAAGGATGCTGAAAACCCATTGGCAATTGGTTTTAACCACAAACTTTACAATTGCAGTTGTATGATGTAGACGAGTGATAGTTTCAGAAGTGCCTGAAGCACTGCTCTGGTTCAAGGGTTTCGTCTTGTTGGTTCCCTGTTGTGGGTTTCCTCATTAGCAGCTTCATGAATGAATCATTAAAGGTGTCTAAAAATTAGGTCTCAACACCAGGCTCTGATGTGATTTTTCCTCGATCTACACAGGCATTGTTGAAATCTCCTAATATTATTGTTTCCTGCCACTCCAATTTATCTTATTTCTATCAAAGTCAGTAATGTCAGCCTAGTGGGTGGTCAGAAGGCTACTCGCCTATTTGGAGCTAAAAGTTAGACCAAAAATACGATGTGCAAATATTTTCATTGTTTTAAAAATAAATGAGGAAGGGAAAGAAGCACGCACACAAGCCCGTATATGTATCTATATATCTATATATCTATATATATCTATCTCCATATGTGCCCACACATGTACAAAGTAAATCACTAGGTTATACACTCTGTACGTCACAGTGCAGCTTTCTTAGGAGTAGAGTACTCGGGTACATTCTTAGAAAAGAACTGACTTCATGTTCAGTGAACTTGACTTCCCTGAAAAAGTGCTTTTCTCTTTCAGAAGTGAAACTGCAATCAGCTGGTGCCTTTACTTAGTCTTTTCTGATTTTATTTTAAAATGGCAGCACCAGATATTCATTGGATATGATGTAACACATTGCTGATGAGATACAAGACAGTACTACCAGACACAAGGAGTCTAACCTTCCAGAATGGAGACATAGTGTGAACTCTCTGTCCCACTTCCTGCTGGCTTAAATGACTATTACATTTTTATTTACCTACTCTAATATTTTTGGCCATCTCATTTTTTAATTCTATGGAATCTTTCTTCTCTACCACCTCCTAGGGTGTTTCTCTTTGCAGAAATTACATTCCTTAGTTTTACCACTTCAAATCCTACATCAGTTTAGCTAGACTGAGACTTCCTGGAGACTTTAATAAGACCGGGAGGTCCTTGAATAGATATGTATTTGTGGCAATTTTTTTTTTTTTAATATTAGTGTAAAAGGTAGTGCTGAAACATTCTTCTTTAGGACTTCATTACCCAACAGGCTAGAATGTAGAACATGTAAATATGTATGTTTGTTAAGAACAAACTTTCCAATGTTGTTAAAACAATTAGATTAATATAGAACAACTGTAATATTGATGTGTTGAATGGCATTGATTCAAAAATGCTGTGCCAGACCTTAGATGGTTATAAATAATTTTCCCTTCTACACATACACATACACAGAAAAAGAAAAAAGAAGTACTTCCAATCATTGGAGGATTTGGTTAAACAGCACAGACATATGCTACTGTACTTAGGGTGTTCAAAACTCCAAGGACACATAAAACATTTTGTAGTCTTGGGAACATTTTCAGAAAAAAATGAATTACTTCAAATTGAGAGTGTAGCAGTTCTCTGTTTTCATCTTATTTTCTAGACATTGTATTTTTAGAAGTCCCTGCTTCCCTCTTAACGTAACTCTGCTGTCTCCAGCGGACTGTAACACTTATGCAAGAAATGACTGTCCTGCTATGTGAAGTCCCTATGCAACAAGTTCAGTATAAATATTTCTCTTGCTGTGCTTTAAGAGATGTAAAACCTGGCTGATGAGGCTTTAAGCCAATCTTTAACGAGAATACATTTTCCCTTTGGGCATAGTTGCTTACTAGTAGCTGCTAACAAATGGCCAAAAAGATACATGCAGCTGAGTCTAAGTGAATCTGAAATGGGAAACATCTTAAAATTTTCCTGGTTCTTCCCCTCTCCTGGACTTTAAGTCACTGAGCACTACGTGGCCTGTGTATAACAGGCTTGGGCATTGACAACACTCCATGCCACGTACCATTCATGGTGTCTCTAGCAAATAGACAGAAGCAAATACAAAACAGTGTATGTAGGTTATTTTAATGAATGTGGTTTTGAATGCAGCCTTGCACCTGGTGGAGGAGTTACTTGTGTTAAAATGTGCTTGATGGTTGTGGTCAATATTTGTAAGTATTGTCTTAAGTGAGACTGCTCATATGCTTAAGCAGAGCCTGTATTTGGACCTCTTCAGAAATAAAAAAAGTTAGGAATCACAAAGGAAGTTTTAGGTATGGGTGTTGAATAGGGGTGTGTCTTCCATGCCTTGACACCTGTTCTTGTGACACTAAAGTCAACAACACTATTATCCATGAGAGCAGAAGTGGAATGTTTTATCATAGTAGTATTGTATCAGAGAGCAAGACTGATACTGTGAAGTACCCATACCCTGTTACTCCTTAAAAATCTCAAACAGCATCTGTGAATAGGTAGTGTAGCTGTTTAAATGATACCTATAATTGAGATAAATCAATTAATTGATACATTCCATTAAATATCAGCAATGTGTAACAAAGTAAACAAAAATCTCAATGTACAGCCATTACTTTGTGACTAATGCTGAGTTAACAGAAAGTGTAATAGCACAGGAAAACTAGATGGTGCCTTGTGGGAGAATAACATTACCTGAAGAATTATGCTTAAACTCTGATTTTTATAAGTTGTTAGACTTGACTAATGTTATGTTTTGCAATATCTAGAGAATTAAATAGAGGCCTCTTAACAATTAAGATAAAATACATCTATTAGAAAAATTCTTCAGCTGTGTATTTTAAGAGAAAAATAAAATTGAAAGAGAATGGAACCAAAACTGTTTTAAATACGAGCTGGATCATGCAATGGAAAACTACATTAAAATGGGGTCTTATTCTTATTGCTATATATCATTCCAAACATATGTTTTTTCTATTTTTGAGATTCGTATAATAAAACATTAATGGGGGAATGAAGTGGCTCCTTGAGGGAAAAGGAGGACGTTCCGTATGAGAACTAACTTTACAATGCTGTGAGAGCTTGGGGCAGTTTTGCTCCTGACTTCACGACTAGGTCATGGGCAAAGCCTCTCTGAGGGCTGCTGAGTTCAGGAATCTGTTTTGCATGAAGCAAACTACAAGATCATGAACCTCCACTAGAAAAAAGAGGAATAAAGTCTGCCAAGGTTTATACACATCAAGAAAGGCGTAGACTCTTTTGCTTCTAGATCCTGTAACAATGTATGCTAATATAATTTGTACCTTAGTACTATAATCCCTTGACCTTTTATCTGCCTAGGTTATTCCAGCCATGGACTTGGAAGTAGCTTCTGTTG
The DNA here is from genome assembly GCA_013397275.1 of Burhinus bistriatus. Lineage (NCBI taxonomy): Eukaryota > Metazoa > Chordata > Aves > Charadriiformes > Burhinidae > Burhinus > Burhinus bistriatus. The sequence continues at coordinate 96,082 of VYXH01009021.1, forward strand.
TCAGTGTTCTTCGTGCGATTGCTAGTGTTTAATGAAGGTACTCACTGCAGAATACCAGCAAGCTTCTAGCTGGATGAACTTTCTCTGACCAAAACCTGCAGCTCCACGGTGAGGTAGCTGGCCATGAACACTTACATCTGGGAGCATTCTGAAAAAGAAAAAAACCCGCCATTCCTCTGGAATGCGATGTGTTTATCTGGGGATTAAAAATCTCTCATTTCATTTTAGAATCATCTAAATATCTCTATTGAGATCTGTTTAATCAGAAGATGGTACTAGACACTTTCAGATTTTACTGGCTGCATGTTTCTATGCCTCCTCTCTGCTGTAAAAAAAAAAAGTCAAGACAGTTCCCAAGGGAAATAAGATGTAAATTAGCAAGAGTGAACCACTGGACCAGATTATACAAATTTACCATCTTTTGAAATTCCTAATATGTTCTGAAAAGATAAAAAGTCTATGGAGATAAATCTAGTTCTAGTCAGTTGATCACAATTGTCTCATTATCCCTACAGGGCCCTACAGTAGTCATAACCTGCACTTTCTGTTATACAAAACTCGCATCCCTCATGAGTGCCTTCCATGTAAAGGTGGCACTACATCTAATCCTTCATCTCAGTGCATTACAGCATTGGAGGATGCTCCCAGACCTGCAGTATAATGTGAAAAAACTTTGAGGTCTGAAAATGCTATTATCAAACTTTTAAATAGGAAAAGACATTCAGTATTCTTAAATACTTAAATTATGTGTTCTCATTATAGAAAGTAGGTATATGAATTGTACTTAACTCAGTGACTATTGTTTTAAAGAGATTATTTCTTCAGTAATGGTGCCCTAAAAGTAATTTCTTAGGCTGGTTTTAACAACAGTAGGTATAAATAGTAATCTAATTATACTTAGGAGAGATTTATAGCTCTGATTACTATCACTTTAAAATTTCAAAGGGACTGACATGAGCAATCAACACATCCCATACTGTGAATTCATCTTGCTATTCTAAAAAGTACCTGCCAATTCCTTGTCTGCAGAATGATATGCCATGCTGCACATATTATTTCAGGAATTAGTGATACATGTGCATAATGTATGCTTTTTGTCCAATGCTGAGGCATAAAACCTGAATGCTATCTAATCTGAGAGCTTAGATTTCCAGTCCTATGGTTGTTTGTTTTGTTTTGTTTCTTCAGATTTTTTTTTGGTCTTTTTCTGGATTTGCCAACCAATTTACTATGCAGGGCTTAGTGTTCCTATATGAATTACACAACACAGACAAATGATATTAAATGCACATTACTGAAGTTTCAAATACAAGTACATTTATTTGGAAACACCAGATCTGAAGATGCTGCCCTATGTATACATGATTTACGTAACACAAACTTCTTGCATGGAATTCTAGTCTTATTGGCTACATTTATTCTACTAAATGAAACAGGGAAAATATATGATCTTAAGCATAGGATTACAGTTCTCCATACTGTGTAAATTTTTATCATGACCCCCTTGGTATGTTTTTTTATTCAAGCCAAAGAATGTCTGTGCAGTCAATGCCTGAACACAAGCTGGGGACCCAGGTCATTTCCTAATAGACAGTTTAGATGCAGCCAGTCTGGTTTGAGGGTGAGGAGAAGAGTTTAGCCATGTAGATCTGGACTCTGCTGTCACTTGCTCTCGGCCAAAGAACAGTGCCTGGCTTAGTTTTTTCAGTAGCATAGACACAGGTGCACACAGTAATTTGGGGAATTAATGAAGACTGTTACAGAAAAAGGGATTTGTTCATAGAATTCTACCCCTCCTCCTCTGCATTTTCTGCAAGAGTAGAAAGTGAACAGAAAAAAAAAGAACAGAACAGTCAACTGAAGGAAACAAGAAATCCAAGAAAAAACCCCAAATACTAGAAAGTAGTGTGTTAGTTCAGATTTGATGCATCCTGATTCTTAAGACGAAGGCAGTCTGCAAACATTATATGTTTGTCCTAATGCATCTGCATGAGAGGCTTATATGAGATAGCCGTAGCCTTGATTCTAGAATTTCCTTTTTCCTAAGTGTCTGGCTTTGCAAATTTAGCAACACTTATTGAGTATTCTGTGTGTATAAGTATAATTTCTCCTTGTTTTGAAAATGAGACCAATGGTCTTCTAGAGTGGTTAATTATAATGTTTTAGATGAACTGCTCAGATTTCTGCTGCTTAGATTAAGGAATAATTGATTATAAATTGTAGTCCTGTGTGAATGATCACTAGATAAGCATAAGATATTTTGATAATATGATTTGTAATGGTCAAACAAAGTGGGATGTTGTGCTTGATTTCAGACTCTGCAGGAGCACATTTTCTGCTGGGCACAAACTTTTCTACTCATTCGCTTTCCAGCTTGATCTCCTTTCCTCTTTCTCCTCTAAACTGTTTCTGTCATGTCACTGTTTCCTTGCCAGGCATCTTCTCTAATCTCAGGCTCTCGTAGCTCATGAGAGTAATTTTCTCCATCTTTTGCTTCTCCACATTCTCCCAGTTTGTAATATATTTGCCTAGACATATCTTTATGCCTGTTTTTCTTGTGCCCCACTCCCCTGGTTTTACTATTCAGTTTTTCCTCTTATCCTTCCTGCATTAGAATGAGATGGTTTCCTGCCATATACTGCTAGCAGGGGGATTATTGGGAGGGGTGGAGAGACAGGTTCTTGGTCACAGTTCCAGCCATTACAGAGAAATTCTGGCTTTGCCAGCTGCAGCAGCCTTGGGCTGGAGCGTATCCGCTTGGGTTGCACATGTGCAGCCCAGCGAGCCTGGGGAGCTCTGAGGGAATGGAACATACTCACTCAGCCTCCGGGGAGGCACATGTGCAGCCGAGGAAGCGGTCGCTACTGGGAACGATGAAAGCCTCAAGCACATTTAATGCAGAGAAGCTCTTCGGGACTTTTAGCTGAGAGAATCTGAAGTTTCTAGTGACGCTGTATAAGCTGGGGTTTTTCTTCTCCCTCCATCCCTGGGCTTGTATCTTTGTTGAAGTAACAATAGAGGGCATACCACTATTCCACTGAGTGGGACCCTTTTAAAAGAAAACACACATCCCTAGGATTTTTTAATATTGCAAATAATTTTCTTCAATGCTGGAAGCAACTAAATATTTTTAGAGTGAATTCCCATTCCCTCCTTCCTGCAAGTAATATGGCTGGCCTTTACTGCATTCCATTTGGGGAAAACTTTATTTCCTGGCCTTGTCAGACCATCTCATAAACTTTTAAAGGGATTTAATTAAGTAACTTTCTTCTCATAATAAAATTACCTAACTTCCTTCATGTCCTCCCATCTAACTTCAGTGTGTTCTCAGATTTCTTGTGTGCTGCCACTCTTTGGGCTGTGTGGTCATGAGCAGAGGTGATGTATTGGTATGATTAAGTGAAATGCACGTAGTTGATTAGTTTTTCATTGGGCAGCCACCCAGAGCACTGAAACTATAGAGTGGGAATGCAATACTGAGGGAAAGTTTGCCTAGATATTCCAAAATGGAGAAAAGGAGCTGCCAAGTGTAAATGAAAACCATTTGGTCTAAATACTGGGGATAATTGTCTCCTTCGTTCACCAGGTTTAGATATAGTCTGCATTGCTTGGATGTTTATTTTGTATCATATTCTGGTTCCACCATTAGGCTATTATGTGCAAGTCTCATCGAGCATGCTTGTTGAATACTCTTACTCACCCTTGTGGAACAAATCTTTAGATCAATAGCTTTTCATATATTACTATAATCATACAAAGATCTGTTTCTCTCTTCAAGTCAGTTTTATACTGCTGTCATTTTGCTGCATTCAGCGCTACATGTAGATGTAAACGAGACAACAACTATGTCAACTGCCCTTTAAAAAAAAATTGCCTCTTCACGTTTACTTTTATACATCTTTATACTTTGGGAGAAAAAGGTGGGCAAGAATACCAGCAATAAAGCATCCCTGGACACTAGCCACCCTACATGCTCCAACCCTTTACACTGCTGAGGCTCAGTGGGGGGCAATCTTTGTTAAATGTTTTTAAAACTAAATTTCAGATAGTTAAGGACACCACATTCACACAAGAATGTGTATAAACACAGGCTTGTACATGTACACACACACATGTATGAAGGTATGTACATGCTCATACAGGAAGTTATGTGAGTGCACGCGCGCGCACACACACACACACACTTAGTCAAAGACTCAGAGAAGCTGCCTGTCTGCTAGTTTTTATCTTAGCTTCTTCTAAGATTAGCAGAGGAGCTCTTCTACAGCTCTTCTGACCAAAGATGCAGGGGACAATTCTGTTCTTATAGACTCAGAGACACAACAGCAGAAAGAGACCATGAGATCTTACTTGTCTATCTCAAATCCTAAGGAAGGATCTTATAGTGTTCTCATCCTTATTTCTCTAACCATGGGGGGTTTTTTTAAACACCTTATTATTAGAAACATTTTCCTAATGTTTATTCTTCATCTTCCCAACAGGAGTTTAAACCCATTATTTTTGTCCTAGCCTTGGTGGATAAAGAGGACAGCTGCTTCTTTTGTGGCAGTCTTTACCATATTTTCAGACAATCATGTTTCTTCATAGGGCCCTCTTCTCTAGACTACAGAAACCCATTCTTTCTTTACAGTTCATGTTGCTCTCCTCTGGACACTCGGTGGCTACCATCCGGGTAGAATAGTGCACCTACAGCTGCCACAATGCCCAGCTGTGGGGCTAGGAAAAGTGAAAGGGTTCCTTAGGCTGCCGTTCTTATAATGCTCCTAGTTTTACATCTTTAACTGCTGTACGGTGTATTTTTGAAACAGTCTGACTTAGCTGACTCATATGCCGTTTGGAATCCCCCAGATCCTTTTCTGCAAAGCTTCTGATCAGCTGGATTTTCCCCCTATTCTATTTATAGAGTTGTTAATTCTGATTTAAGTGCAGGAGTTTGCACTACTCCTTTCTGACCTCGTCTGTATTTCAGAGTACTACTCCAGTGGACAAAGATCTTTCCCATTCCAGTCTTATTCTCAGAAGTGCCTGTTACCCACCCTGTTTGATGCTGTTTTCAAATGTCACAAAGGTTTTCTTTGCTCTATTTGTTAATGAAACTATGTAATACCATGGACTTCAGGAGGTCATATTTAATAAATATGTCCTGTTTGACTGTGAATGCTGATAACCACATTTTAAATACAGCTTTCAGCCAACTGTGCACCCATCTCAGACTAATTTCATCTAGGCTGTATTCCCTTAGTGTCCTTGAAGGAGTTTAGTAAGAGATTGACAAAGGTCTTACCAAAGGCAGGATCTGCGGCTTTTCACCGGCAGTTGTGGAGACCGTGTCTGTTGCCTGTCACAGTCCACCAGACCCCATTGATCTGTTTGTCACTGAAGGGTGAGTGCATTAGAGAAGACTTTCATTATTGATATGAATACTTCAGTAGCTTTTTTGCCAAAACTGGAAAAACAGTTTCAGTGATTATGTGATATCTGTGTCTGTTAATAGAACCAAATTTGAGATCTCAGTATATAAATGCAGGAGTTGTGTCATGTTAGGAATACTGTTGGGCATTGAGAATACTTTCGTTGGCATTCTTTCAGCAATACTAAGTTGAAAAACACCTAGCTGTGAAATCATTGCTGGATTTGATCCAGTCACTCATGGAGTACCAGCATTGTAGAGTGGTCTAATTCTTGCTGTTCCTTCAAGAATTCTTGGTAGGGTTAGAGACGTAAATACATCAGAGGGTCACATGAGAAAATCCTGCTGGTGTCACTGACAATCCCATCTATGGACAATTCTCAGGGAAGGGCATTTTACTTGATAAGTCAATTAAGATGACTTCAGTTACGTTGTGCTAAAAATAGTCAAAAATTCACATAACTAGAGGGAGACAGAAAGAGTGTTCTGCCCATGCTTAATGTCTCCTTTTTGTTCTTTGAATTAACAACTGAAAAACTTAAGATACTTAGAGCAGTCTATGGAAGTATAAAATGTAAGCACTAGAGTTTGCAGAAGAGTAGGGTTTTTTTACATGATAAGGCTTGGGGTTCACATTGAAGTTCATTGCTAAATTATGTTCTTCTATGATGTTATTAATGATTGCAGGTGGCAGTGAAACTCCTTTGGCTTCAATTTCTTACGCAGGTATAAATGAGAAAAGAATGAGACTGATTGCCTTTTTTTTTTTTTTTTTTTTTTTAAGAAATTTTTCTTTTTTTTTTTTCGGGTT
>VYXH01009021.1:114768-224310 GCA_013397275.1 Burhinus bistriatus
TTTTAAATTCAAAGGTTATATAATGCCCAAACCAGATTCTGCTGTGGGCTCTAGCCTGCAGCCGTAGTAACTGTGTTTGGCAGCCCAGGCCTCTGGCTTTGGTAAGAAGAGCTCAAATCTCAACAACTACATCCTATCCTTAAGTAAGCAGTACTGCAAGCCATGCAGCTAGTGAGCTCTGTTTCCTTATGGATTTGTGTTCATAATCTTTGAGGACATCATCATCTTTGAGGCTTCTCTCTTCTTCAGGTCTAACTGGCCAAAAATTTGAAAACACCTGGGAGAGATGCTGTCTGTATATACATCTCATTTCATTTGGAAAGAAGACTCAAAATAAAAGCTTCTCCATACAATATATGTGAAGCTGTCAAAACCAGGCAAAGGATAAAAAGTGGAAGATATTAATTCATTAATTCTGTTGCCAGTCTCATGAGGTATATTTCAGCTATAGCTTCTGTCTGTTTTTCCTTTTGTATTTGCTGCTTTTGCACTGAGATTTTATATGGGAAAACGGGGACATGAATATATTCTGAAAGGAAATCTGAAGTATTTAAAAATTATTCATTTTCCAGATTACCTATTATGATTTCATTAAATCCATGGTTCACTTTTTACAGCACAAAGAAAGGCTTTCAGCATACAACAATGATGGAAGAGCAAATTAATTGTCTTAGCAGCCATTATGATTTACTTACTAGTACTAATTGTGATTTTCTGTGAAAGAATGCATTAACACTATGTTATTATCACTACTAGAGGATTCTCAATCTGGACATACAGAGGTGTAGTACATTACTGTATTGCCACTGGTTATTGCTGTGTGTTGCCACTGATCATTTCCAAATGTTTTCCCCATGGGAGTGTAGAACCTTTTGTGAATCCCCATCTGTGCAGCCAGAGAAGGGCTGGTTATCTCACGCTGCATGCAGTGAGCATAATTGTCTCTCGGTCTATTTGCAGGGATTAATCCCCAGCCTGTATCCATAGCTGGTGAGATAATTAACTCTTTAATTATTGATTCACACTTTGTGCCGTGCACACATGCAATAATTACCTTCCTGTTTTCTTCTATTCCATTGTCATGGATTGAAGTTGCTTTTAGCTGGCTGGTGTCTTTCCCAACCCTTCAAAGAGAATGGACACTGAATACTGAGATATCTGTCCCCTGTGAGCGCTGCTGATGTAAAAATCAGCTCCTCTTTTGCTCCCATCACTAAACACGGAACATTAGGTTGGTAAAAAAGGCTGATTATGCAAAATTTCATTACAGTTGCAAAGCGAAAAAAATGGGTATACCATTGGGAAAGACCTTCCTTCAACGAAAATATGACATTGAAAAAAACATGTTCATGCTTTTGGTATTAAATACCTAGAAACTTCTGCATTTTTGCTACTAAGAATAAAATTCTGATGCATTTTTTATTTTTAAAAATCTTAACTAAGCTCTACCACCAATTAATGTTATCAAAAGACATAGCCGGATTATTCTGGTGTCTTTTTATCTCTGCATGATGAGTATCTTCAAATATTCTCCCTTCTCCCATTAACAGTTGGATGTCATTTGAAAACTGAATAATAACAGTAACTATTCTCAGCAGAACTGTTGAAGCCCTCCTTCTGGAGGCTGATATACAATAAAATATGCATTCCACATTTCAACCGTAGAGGTATACATGGCTAGAATTTTTTTACGCAGTAGTTGAAAAGCTAGGGATTTGCAGGCTAAGATAGCTTCAGGATGTCTTCTCAGGTTGAACAGGTTGCAGAGGTTGGTCAGAGGTCAAGAGCTCATGGATCTTTCCATACTGATTTCTCAATGTATTAAGAAGAGATTTATCTTGTATAATTTCTGCCCCCCCCCAAGCATTAAATCTTAAATTTATTGTTTCGGTATCTGTGATCACAACTCCCCCTCATTTCCGCCCTCTTTTTTTTTTTTTTTTTTTTTTCCCACCAGTAGTGATAATGATACTCTCTGCATATTTCATTTTTGCAGTGTAAATATAAGGTAAGAAATCTAGTTGTATTTGCAACAAGCTATTTCTGTACTCCTTATTAAGTTGCTCCTCTGTTATTGTTTAAATAGCCTAGATGTCAGCGGTTGACTTGATTGTAGCTATTCTCACACTCACACAAGACATATGTTGCACATCATTATGTGTTTAACCATAAGTCTTCATGTTTCTAATGGAAGAAGTTAATATCAATTTCATGTGTTTGACTTCTTGAGTATGATTTTACTGGATAATCAGATGCCACCTGTGGGAAATATGGCCGTGTTCTTCTTTTTGCTAGTATTTCGGATAGAATATATTATAAGGAGTCCAGGCACTATAGTAATTTTTCTGTAAGGCTCAGCTTGAGATTTCTAATTCACCATCCCTGTGGACACCTGTGTTAAGTAGCTGACTCTTTGCCACTGAATTTGCACAAAATCTCCTGTTGATTTCAATGGAAGGAGTATCAGATCTTTCTATTTTTAGTGCTATAGGGGGTTTTTAAAAATCCATCTTGACAGTAATCTTCCCTTATATATCATGGTAGTTTATACAATTAGTGGAAAAACATTTTCAAACAGTCATTTTCCCTGTTGTCTGCTTTGAGCTAAGATTTTTGTTATTGCTGAAAGCACGGCCCTTGTACTCGTTAGATAATTTACAGTAAACACACGTCCTCTTAATTACATCATAGTAGCTTAAACAGATTTGTAGAGCCATTAAAAAATCAATACTTAGCTTTTAGGTGATGAATTAATTAATGGAGTGTGAATGCTGAAAGTTTGCTTTATCCAGCATGCACTGTGACTTTTCCTAGCTTCAGCATCAATAGGGGCAAAATCGCATGAAGTTAATAGGTTGAAAATGCTTCTGAAAATGTGTCGCTTTCTGCCTGGCCTAGTGACCATTCCTGTAAATCTTTGTGTTAGTCCAGAAAAGTGGTGCAAATGATTTTATATATAAATATATGTATAATGCCCACACAAATCTATTGCCCCCTGCTATAAGGCCTGTATTTTTCATTCTCTCTTTGTGCTAAACCCCAGCTGAAGTCAAGGTGAGCTTTACATAAGGACTTAGTTTGTAAGTGTAACTTGATCAGTTTTGCAGCAAGAAAATGCAAACTCAAAGCAAACTTAAAAAGTATATCTAATGCAAGTTTGAATACATAAGAACATAAACACAGTGACAAAATAAATGTTTTCATTCTTTTTCTTCCAATCTTTGCTGCATTACAGCTAGATCTAGAAGCAGAAAAGCCAAACTCTGGGAAGAGGTATATTCTCATACTGTTTCAAGGGCGACCATGGTTTGATTTCAAACAACTGTCTAAAGGCATTTCATAGGATCATTTATAAGTTTGTAGTTGATTTTTTGTTCTAAATTGGGATGAGATAGAAAATGCTGAGACTGGTAATTACCATTGCTTTTTTTCTAATATCATTCAGCATTTGTTAAAAAAAATAGGCAACAAAATTATACTAAATAAAAGCTATACAGCCAGCGTTACACTGACTAGCTTGTAATTCTCAGGAGTCTAAGTAAGTCTACATACTCAAAGTCCTGCATATGTGATAAGATCCTTACCTATCAAAATGCCTATTTCTGACTTCTGTTACCGTCCTCCATTTATTCAATGAAGTCTCTTTAGAAATATTTTTTTTTAAATGCAACTACAGTTTTATGTCCTTGATTTGTGGTGACACAGGAGAAGCAGAAATTAGATTGTTCATTGTAAGTGAAGTGTTCAATTGGTCCAAGTAATGTGTTAAATGGTTACACCAGGGACAAAAATCTGGAAATCCAGATGCATTAAATATTTCTAAGTTATGTCACTGAATTAGTTCCAAATTTAGTTTTGAGTCTGTACCAAGAAAATTCCACGCTACCCAAATACACAGAATTGCTGAAGATGAAATAGCAGCTGACAGTAGCATCTACTTCAACACAGTCACTGAGATGCATTTGATGTTTATTATCTGAGATTTATAAAATGTCTAGTTCTTTAAATGCATGGCCTTGGCGCACAGCATATCTGCCCTTCAAAACAATTTCATTGTTTAATTATTAAATGCAGTCTTCATTTTGTGTGTGTGTGTTAACATAAATGTGGAGTTAATTTAAAGGGTTATTAAAAAGAGTGTTCTGTTGTGCCACTTGCTTATATTTTGATAATATATTTAGCATATTCATACCTGTGTCAGAATTTCAACAAGGAACTTAAAAGAACCCCAACAGGTGTGTCTTTCATGCTGGGCTTCTTATCACTTAAAGTCCCTGGAGCAGAAGTGGGTCAACTGTGCTGTAAAAGGGGATTTTTCACTCAGCTTTCAGGTGTGGGAACAAAACATGCCAGCTTTGAAGTGTACAGGCTTTCATTTGTCTCTTGGAAGGCAGACCACGCTTCCCTCATTTGGCTGGAATTCATGCTTCTACTGTATATACAAATAAAATAGAGAAATATCTGAAGCAATTTCTTAATGAGAAGTGATGGCAGAACTGGAGATGTGGCAGCATTATTTCATTTTTAAAGCTGTGCTGGTGATTGGCACACTACATTGTGTTTGAAGTTTCTTCTCTGTACTGCTGTCTGTGGTGCATATATGCTTACTGTTTTATTCTTAGCTTCAGTCTTCTGTGTTTAAAGATATTCTTCAGGAACAGGCAAGGCTGCTCAGATAAAATATGAACTGCTGCATCCTGAGAATAGGATTTTCTGACATTCAAACTTAGCATTAAATAAATGTGTATATTTTTCATATTTGGGATGAAATAGAAAGAGAGAGCATAAAAGAAAAAATATCTTTTGAGATACTTAGTTCTGCATACAAACAAGGAAATCCTAAAACTACACCTTTATTTTTCTTTGGATGTTCAATGCAATTTTCAACAGCTAAGATTTTGTTAAAAACTAGGCTTTAGAGTGCTTTTGGAAATATAACAGAACTAAACCAGATTAAATATCCAATATGTGAACAGTGTTTCATATTCCAAAGGACTGTAACTTATTTTATCTCTTCTTGCTTCTCATTGAATGAAGACCATGGAATAAACTCTCTTGCTCCATCCATCAATTTCGTCTGTCTTTGCCTTCTTTTTTTACCAATTTTGTTTGTCTTGTGTTACTTACAACTGGGCCATAGCTTTCTTCTCCAGGATACTTTTCGTACAAGGATTAGGAAAGAGAAGCCAACATGATTAAAGGCTTCATATGTGTATCTATAACTAGGGGTGACCTGATGGCTAATATTCTGTAAAGGGAAACTTCCCATATTTTTAATTTGCAGTGTTTGTCTGCATCTCGATGTTAATCGTTTTTTCTTTTTGTTGCATCCATATTAATCTAGTTTGTTTCTTTCCATCTGCAAATTTGTTACCTACAACTCTTCCTGCCTTCTTTCATACTGTCCTCTGTTTTCAGTGACCCATCAGCCCTCCCACAGTACAGTCTGCAGATAACTTCTCTGCATTGTTACCTCTGCTACAGGTTCAAGTCTTTACAAAACCCATTTCAATCCCACTTTCACTCCTGTCAATGCCATTTTTACTCCAGTGTTTTATAGGAGGAAGATAAAAGAATATTTCAAGACTATGTCTTCTCAGCTTCTCTCACCAATTTGTCTGAAATGATAACTAATTCACTGTGTCTTTTACATCAAAGTTCATTTGCATCGCTCCTTAACAGAAAAGTATTGCTCTCAACAGAAGTAATAATAGCAGTGATCTTTCTAACCCGTGTTTTTGGAGAGTGTCCTCCCTATTCTGTGAAGCATTTGTCTATTTAAAAATGTAGTAACTTTTCTAGGAATATAAAAATCTTAAGAACAACCACTCAGAGCTCAAATATAATATACTATGTAACATTTCTTCCTTCAGCTCCCTTAATTCTGCTATGAATGGGGGAATGGTAAGAGGCCCATCGCCATGTAGGGAATTCCAAGAACGTGAGACCATGCTCTCTAAAGCAGCAAAGGCTCATGCACACACCACCTCATTAAAACACAAATTCCTTTAGCTGAGAGTCAGTAGCCTTGGGCCCACATTTTTCTAAGGCAGGAAGGGGTTTTTTTTGGACAATTGGTGCATCCTTTCTCAGAAAACTGCAACATACATATATATGTATTTTAAGCTAACGATAAAGTTGATGTTAACAATAATCAAATACCTATATTTCTGTGGTATAATGGTTTACAGTGATTTAGTTAAGTTAAAAATAGTAGAACAGATAAACAATAATACTTTTATATCACTACTGTATTATAGTTAAGCAAATATATTGGTTTATTGTTGAAATGCTAGTCATTTTTGCAAGGCAGCTTTCAAGATGTATCATCAACTTCTAAGATAAGACTGGGAGGTATTCTGACATAGGAGTTCTGTTCTGATGGTCCTGAAAGGACAAATTAAAAGATGAAGCCATTTCCAGGTCTCCAAAGGGAGTTTGAAGTTCACTGGTTGACTAGTAAACCAATCATTTGGTAATAATTTCCAAAACTCTTGTCCTGTATATTTATATGTTCTTTCGATGTGCAGGAGCCATTTCATGCTCAACATGTGAATTAATGAGAACTGTTATTGTGTATTTCACATTCACACACAGGAGGGGGCCCTCCAGTTTTTTTGTTGTTTTCCCCTCCCCCCCCCCCGGCATGTAGTCATGATGGAGAGGGAAGAATTTTAGTGTAAGCTTCTTTTAAAAAGCCCCATCATTTTCATTTTATACCTCTTTTTCACTGTGAGCATGTGGCCTTCCTATTTCTTTTTCAACTTCAGACTTACTCAAATGCTTCCTCAAAGCCAACGTAGAGCTGGAGTCTCAAAAGAACTGGTGAGGCTGGGATCCACGTCCCTGAATTCAGTGAAGCCAATGTCAACAAATGTCAGGTTCTCAGCAGACTGGCTATGTGCTATAAAGGAAGCTTTTTTCCCACTGAATGTCTGGCAAATGTATCTGCTGAAGAGAAGCGCATCTCATGATTGAAACTCTAGCCTCACAGCAGGCTGAGCAGGACTTCAGAATAAATTGAGCTGCTGAACATGCATTTATTTTTATGCTCTGTGTGATTAAGTTGCTCTAAATAAAGCACACAGCAATTAATCTGACAGAAAGGAAACAATTTACAGTAACTTTTTGTAATAGTTGCACATGTCCACAGCTACCCACTACAAATTGTCCCCTTGGAAGGACAGGGCACAGGGAAGAAGCAGACCTTGACCCTGACATCCTTTTCTTGAACTTTTCCTGACATGGTAGTGCAGACTTCAGTGCAGATCCATTTCCCATCCATCTTGTTTGTTCTTCAGCTGCCACCTCATTGCTATTTCAGCTGCAGAGAAGGCAGAGCAGGCAGCTGATGCTGTTTCTGCTGTGCCTCTTACATTGGTGAAGAGTTGCTAGCAGTTTCTCTAAATTGATAGCAGGAAGTGAGATAAGAGAATGCTGGAGAATTTATAGTTTGAAGAAAAGAAATGAAGAGAGAGGAGTAGAAGATGTTACTCCTATTTTTTTTCTTTTTTCGTTTTTCCCTCAATTGATCTAGTAAATCTCTTATTTTAGTGTCAGAAGAAAGGGCTCTTCTTTCTTTGATTGTTTCCCATTGACGTGACCATGTGTGTTACTTTCTATGTTTCACAAGGCTAAAGAATTTGATTTAGAAAATTAAAATTGTGATTGTCCTAGCTGGATTAAAGCCCAGACTGAAACTTGCTTATTGTTTAGACAACAGGAGAATCCCTTAAAGATTCCCTGCCAGAGCCCCACGGAGATGGCATACCCACAGTGTTTTGTCTAGTTTGGTGGTCTGGGAAGAGTCTTTTGGCTTAGAATCATAGAACCATAGAATCATGGAATGGTTTAGGTTGGAAGGGACCTTAAAGATCATCTAGTTCCAATCCCCCTGCAAGGACACGTCCTACTAGACCAGATTGCTCAAAGCCTCATCCAACCTGACCTTGAACACTTCCAGGGATGGGACCTCCACAGCTTCCCTGGGCAACCTGTTCCAGTGCCTCACTACCTTCATAGTGAAAAATTTCTTCCTGAGATCTAATCTAAATCTCCCCTCTTCCAGTTTGAAGCCATTACCCCTTGTCCTATCACTACATACCCTAAAATGTCAGACTTATGCGACTTTCCCACTGATGGAGGGATTGATGTTGAGGAACATTGAAGAGAAGGTTTTTGCAATTACCAGCTTTCTGGGACTGTCTGTAAGACTGGGTTTTCTGGCCAGGGGTGAGTATCACTGGCATACAAATAATGATGCACGTCACTCCCTGTATATGGATCTATTAGGATGACAGCAGCCTGGAGTGGGAAAAACAAAACTGGTTAAGGATGCCGGTTTCTAATATTTAACAATCCCTGATATTTAGTGCAGTAACCTATGGAATGCAAAAGGGTATACCAGTTCCACTTCTGCTGTCCATACATAATGGCAGGACTGCTTTTTTATTGTGCAAAAAGCTGTTTGTTTATGCTAAATAATTCTTATGTAGGTAAAACCACAGAAAGTGTCTTATCTCCCCTGTTGGACGTTTACAACTTTAATTGTGCAAGAGGCTCTCGATGTTACATCTCTATATTTTATTACAATCTTTTCTTTCATGACACACCTTAATGTTTCCATTTCTTCTGTAGTTCTGAAATAAAACAATGTCTTTGATACTGCGGGGTGCCATTGTTTTGCAGCTTTGGTCAATACCAATTTTATGTCCCTGTGGTTAGCTAGCTTGTAGCTCTTTTCACATCTTCTTTTCCTGCTCTAGTGGCTGTTTCTTTCTGATCCCCTCTGTACTCTCCTTTGATCTGAGTTAGTTGCTGTCAGATATGTGCATAACACTTTTAAGAACAATGGCAAGCTCAATTTTTCTACTTGCCTTTCATCACAGGTGGCCAGTCTGCTGGTCTCTATGTTTTGATTAAGAGCAGTAGAAAAAAATACCCCTAAAACTAGTGAATATTATTAAACTAGTGGACCTCATTATCTACTTCAGGCTGCAATCTCCTCTGGCCACATAAAGTTCTGGTGATTGGATAGCATAATAATCAAATAAAACATATATATTTTTCAGGTGGCCCATAAAGACATGCTTCCTGGGAAAACATTCAGTATTTCTATTTGAAATGGAAATTGAAAACTGCTATTGTTTCTTTGTTGTTGTTGGGTTTTTTCTTCTTTCTTTTCCTCAGCATCTCTCCCTCTCCTGTTCCTCTATTTTGAATTTGTTGATTTCTTTGTCTACCACCTAAGCCAGAACGAGCATGTCTGGGCTGGAGCTCCAGCTGATGTGGAAAGACCTGTGTCAGCACATGGAATGGGAAAGTCTCCTTTAGGAGATTTTAATACTTTGTAGCTGCCAAGATGGGAGTAGTAGCAGAAATAACAAGAAAAATTGGTCTGCTCATGCTGCAATTTCATCAGTTCACTGGGCAGTTAGTGTTTTCTTTACAGGACATCTGTAAAGCTAGATCTGAGTGGTGGTGTTCCCACCCTGTTCTATACCTGCCCATCTACCCCACTTTTCCCCTTTGAGATTACCTTGCATTTTTAATCAATGCCAGTTGATTCCAGGTTAAATGTGGCTGCGATGCTCAAGATAAACAAGCAGTTAAGGGTAGGCTGTCTATATTTGAGATTTCTGTATGTATTTCATTGTCACAACCACTTGAACCAAGGACCATTGGATTCTTACCTGAAAAATAAGGCTCAGGAAACTGACTTGGAAAGAACTGTGGTCAGAAATGGATCATCTGATGAATTAAAAATCCAGTTGCTTGATGAATTAAACCCACAGTTGCACCAGGTAGTGAATGGAGGTGTCTGTGTTGAGAAGCTGATAAACACAGTTTTGCCTGTCAACTGGTCGTTTGTGAAAGGAAACAAAGAACTAAGTCATATGGTCAGAACCCTCTTTAGTAGTTTTACATTACTTGATGAATTTCCATGCCTAGCCTTTGTGTAACAATTTATGTGTAAATCTCTTTGCTTTAGTGGTAGACAAATTCATATATCATACTTTTTTTTGTGATATAATTCATGGACCATGAAACTTGAAAAATTTTCTTTGAAACAAAACTTCATATTTAATCCTAAGTTTGGTATGATGTGGGTTGTCATGCCCGCAGTATCTCAAACTCTATTTTAAAGGAAATTTTATGTTGTGTATGTATACAGCCCTTTCTTCTAATTTTGTGGCACTGTTTGATGACATTCTTAGAACTCAGAGCCGCCTCCACTTCCTCACAGGAAAAAAATTACAAGTTTGAAATCCTAGTATTTCCATTCGTCTCTTCTGATGAGCAGACAGAGTCAGATACTGACTTTAATAACGCATTTATTCTGTAAAATACTGTTTACACAGAGTAATACTTTTGCAGTGTGGGTCACTTGTTCTTCAGCTTGTGTTGTCTGTGGTTCTGGTACAAATAAAACCAGTTTGTAAGGTTAGCTTTTATGTATTTTTATATGTTGGCCCAGCAAAACCACAGGGAAGTGGCATAAAATCTCTCTCTGCTATCTTCTGTGTGAATAGTGGCCTGTGTCTTTTTCCCCGCTTTTATACCTGACCTTCTACACATACTGTTGATGAGCTATCTTTCATCTCTTCTGCACCTTGGAGTTTATATTTAGCATCTCTGCATATAAACATATCCTGTTCCTTGCCATCCTTGTACACCCACCACAAACTTCCTCTGCCTTTGTCACTGTCAAGTTCCTTCAAAAAACCACTAGCTATTTTAGACACTTTAAAAATTTATTTTTGCACAACCTGACAATGCTCCTGCTTGCTCTATTTCCCATTAAAATGTTCCCATAGGGTTGGTTTGATTTTTATTTTTTTTTAATTCTGATACTCGATGAAGCAAATCCTGCCTGTTATTTTTGTTCTCCCCCTGTTCCATTGACTTGACGCGCAAGTGTGTCACTGCCTTGCTGGTGCGAGATCTGTTCCCCCAGTTCTCCAGAGGGACACTAGTGTTACTAGAATGTAACACTAACAGAGTAGAATGGCAATGTGTAGGAAAAGCTAGGAGATGTCAGGTGCTACTACAGGTACGTAAAAGTATTCAGACATCCAACAGACGAACCACAGAAGCCCATGTTATCCTTCTATGTTGAGGAGCTGGTAGCTGTAATATGAAGATGGGCTTAATTGAATGTCCTGTCCCCCACTGTCTGGAGGAAACAATCTTGGTAAAGGTCAGAAGGTAGAAAACTTTTAATCTTACTCTGTGTTTACTGCTTTGCTATTGTGATCTACTTCTGTGGAGCATTTAGAACATCTGACATTGTCCCAGGAGTCTTCCAGATTAATACCTGTTTCCTTACAAGGGCTGTCCAGTGCACTTCTGCATTAACTTCAGCATAGTTTAGCTGAGTAGCTACATTCAGCTGCGCTGCTTAACCAAGACATGAAGATAGGAAGGGTAACAGGGCACTCGCATTTTCAAAAGTTTTCTCTGGGAATGAGTGAGTTGGTATAAGGTAGCATATTTTTCTTTAAATTTGTGTGTGCTTTTTTTTTTAATGTGTTACGTTAATGAGATGTCGAGTCCTTGCAGCGCTAGCATTGCTAAAAGTTATCCGAGTGGTCCAAGTAGTTCACGTTCTTTCTCAGAAGCTATTTATCTCATGTTTCACTGCTCTCCTGAGTTTCCCAAATGTCATGTTATTCAGCTTTTTTCACACCCCTGGCCAACTCATCAGCACAGTCATTATCCAACCTCTCGAGCCGATCTACTTAGCACCTCATTAAAAAAAATATGTTCAGCTCATCTCCTCTCACTGCTCTTCACTTGTCAACAAGTCCTGTTTTTTCCCCTTTTACATGCAGTCCTTTTGGTGCTTAATATTTGTCAATCATTAGTTTTTACCCTCTGGTGCAGTTTTCTCATGCTGCTCTTATTAACCATCTCATCTATATTACATACCACTGCCTTTTTATCTTACAGTATGTATCTATATATGGATTTTTTTGTTCTTGTTAATCCTTGAGCTTGAATGCTAAAGCCAAGGCATAATAGCATATTCAAATATATCCTCTGCCATTGGTTTTTTTTTTTTTAAAAAAGGATATTTTCATAAACATACTGCTATCGCTTTGCTGTAGTTGTCAGAAACTTTTTGGTTGAATTTTTCTGTAGAAATGGTTTTCTTACTTGGCTAGATGATTTCCTTAAAGGATCCATAATTATTTCTGAAAGAAATTTGTTAAAAGTAAGCCCATAAATAAAGATATAGATGGTTTCTTTTTAATTTTTTTTTTTTTTTTTTTACTGTGAAGCAGTTAAAATCAGAAAGATAGCAGATAATTTTATTAATTTTTTCCTCAACAGAAAATAATTAGGGTTCAATGATATGGAACATGCCATCCTTGTAATTTATTTTAAAAATCAAGTAGCTTTTTTTAGTTGTATTTGTGTTCTTCACTGCATTTCACTATGACTTTACTTTACTCTGCCAAGAGATGTATAACCTGGACAATTCGTGAAACTGATAAGTTAGTCTGGTGATGGGACTAGGCACTTAATGATGTTTTTGACCATTGGGGAAAAATGGGCAAGTGAATAAAAAGTGACTTTAAAAATACTTAACAGTCACATGATTTCTTCTGTACCACAATTGTTTGATTTTTTTCCCTATACATAAAACAGTGACTGTATTTTTAGGAAACACCAGTGTGTGTTAACTACAGGTAAATACTGACTTTGTGAGGCTGACCATAGTGTGTTTGAGTAGCCAGAAAAATAGCGGTGATGTTTGTGGCTGTCACATGAACATAAGACAAATAAGGTTTCTGAGAAATTGGAATTTCTTGGTACCTGGCAATGTTCAATGAGTGTTGATAACAATTTATCTTACTGCTAGCAGCTGGAAACCTAAAGATATTACTCCCTGTCCCCCAAATACCAATGACAGTTTTTGAAGATTACAAGGGCTTAGCAAACAAAACTGAGCATTGCAGGACTAGAAAAGAAAAATCATAAAAAACCCAAAATATTTCAAAGCATTTTCCAAGAGATCTAGAGCTTCAGTAAGCTTGATATTCTGGTGGCTTCTTTGGTTCCTCCACTATTTGGTATAGTGAAATACTTTTATGCATGCAACTTGCTTTTCAAAGAGATACCTTAAACGTTTCTGCATCTACTGCACTGAAATGTTAAAGCTGTGAGGTTCTAGACACAGACTACAGTCCTGGATCAAACTGTTGAACTCTTAGGAAAATTTTCCTGCAGAATCAGCTTAGCTGAGCTCAGTTATCACTAGTGTACCGTGGTTCTCATGCTGATGTTGCTGTGAACCTCAGTTTTAAGTTCAGGCCTGTATTACCCCCATTAGCCTGAGCAAGACAGAGCTGCTTTTCAGTATACACAGGAATGAGAAATGAGGAGGAAGAAACACCATAGTACACTCTATACCCCTGATACAACCTTTTCCTTTTTCTGTCTGAATTTTGGCTACAACAGAAAATCTAGTCTTCATTTTCAATACTCTGGAGAATGGACAGCACAGAAAATTTGACCCCAAGGAATATGTTCTTTCATGATTTTCCATCTCTTAAACTGTTATCTGTACAGGTCCTGAGCAGGAAAACATCTAGAAAATGACTAAGTCCCCAAGCAGAGGGAAAAAATGTTATCTCACCGTATTGAAACCTGTTTGGAACCTGCTATGAAATCTCCATTGTGCCTGAAAGCAGAATATGATAATTTGATTATGATAACTGTGCCTTTAAATAACTCCCTGCCATAGTTAAAAAGTGAAGAATAATGAAAAAGGAGAATGGGAATGATGGAGAACAATATTCTGACTACATCCATCACCTCTTAGCTGTACCTGTGTGTTTATGCATGCCATCAATGTCATAACAGCAGCTGTCTTCAGAGAAGTGTGCATAATGAATCCTTTAGGTTGACAATCTATTGAAGTCAATTGTTTGTATCTCTTGTGTTTTTTTAAAAAATGCACTTAAGATGGCTGATGACTCTACTGTTATGCTTAAGGGACTGTTAGCTGCACAAGCATGAATAGTTCATTACTATAACTATGCTGGGGTTATGAAAAAGAAGGGGGAAAAATATTAGCACAGCAAATGTCTCAAGGGCTGAATTATTTTTTCTTTCCCTGCCTTGCTCAAGAATGGGAGCTACAAAGTCCTATATTGCCATCATTGCCATCACCTCACTGCAATAGCTTCCATTATGCATAGGAGGGCAGCCCAGTGGATTCCACGTGCTTTGTGCAAGGAACCCTACTACTCATCCCTTACAGTCCTCTGGACTGTGAGCTGTAGCCAATGGATTAGGGAAACAGTCTATTCCATCTCCATGAGGTATAGATTTGACTTTGAGTTGTCCTTCTGTTTTTTAGTGCAATCTTATGTATATCATGAGCAAGACTTTTGAGCAGCCTTAAAAGCATAAGGTGAAACAGCTTTTTTTTCCCCATCAGATTTAAAAAAAAAAAAAAAGGAAGACCAAACATCTGCTGGATTGTGGAAAGCTTCAAACACATTTGTAAATGGCTGAAGCCTAAGGGCTTTCACTGAAATTACAACATAGTTTACTCTTAGCAATTAGATGGAAACTGGCCATACTTCAAATATGACATAAAAATGAAATGTCTTCCATGTCAAACTGTCATTGTAGTCTTGCAATACCTGATGTGTTGCATGCAATGTTGTTTTCTTGTGTCTCTTTTCAACCTCAATACTCTGATCAATAAATGCATACCTAGGCAGCCATGGTGACAAAGGACAATGTCTTTTCTTCAGATAATTGATACTGAATAGAATACATGAAACACCAGCTAAATTTGTGCATCTTCCGTTCAGTGGTGGGTACTTTTGAGATCTGTCTTTCCTTAGCTTCAGCTTAATAAAGGATTTGCAGGGCAGATGCAGAAAATGCTTTGCAAACCAGAGGAAGTACAATTAGTTTGATTAGTTATGAAAAAGGGAAGATCTTGGGCTCCTTAATTGAAAAGCTGTAATGATTCAGTTTTACAATGTATAGAATAGAGGGTTTCCTGTGTTCTATTTTGATGGGATGATCTGGAATACTTCATGAGTGCAGTGAAACTATAAACAAGAAGTGTTGGGGTTTGATTTTTTTTAATTCAGGACTGCAAAACATCTCATTCAGTCAACAAAGTGAAATGGCTGATAGAGAACATGCAAGCATATTTCGACAGTAACAACAAAGAAGAGAATTTCATAGTATTTACTAAAGCTTGCTGAACTCTTAGTTTTCCTAGAGCTGTTTAAGTTCCACAGGCGCACTGCTTCTTCCACTTTGGCCACATATAGTTGGCCTTTCAGCAGCAATGCACTATCCTATATCCATTACATCTACCTACATTATGTTCTACCCTAGCATTACATTAAAACCCATATGAAATATTCATTAAAAGAACGTGGAAGACAGACACACAGGCACTTCTCAAAGTAAATGGAATTTTACTACCTCATCTGGAATATATGGTCATATTAATTCTTTACTCCTTCAGGTATGTCCCTGCATCTCACTGAATCTGAAGCATAGGAGGATTACCCTTAACTTTCAAAATATAATAAATGATTGGTTTTTGAAACAATTGAGTATGAAATTTATTCTTAAAATGCACTTTTCCTAGGGAAAAAGAAGAAAAAGTCTCAGGCTGGAAATCGAGACCATCCAGAGAGAGAATGTACAAAAGGTGGATTAGCACTCTGATACTGTGAATATTTTAGATAGGTGGAAATATCACAGAGGGATATGCCAGGTACAGTTGCTCCTGTGTGATTTTATTAATGTAAGAAGTTGTGATGTATTACCTTTCAAAATATAAGTCTTGTTTCCACTCTCTGCCTTGGTAGCAGAAACAGCTTCTTTTAAAAGTAAATATAATTTACTGTTGAGCTAAGCGCCCTCCACCTGGTTCCTTCACCATGGAGGTAGTATAAGGGGCCTTGCAGCATCAACATTATTTGACTGAGCATGATGTTAAGAACTTTCCTTTAGTGCAGATCCAGACCAGTGTATTCATTTGGTTTTGCATAGCCACTGTACCGGCTTACCAGCGTGAGACTGGGAGCAGAACTCAGTATTTTCAAGTGTGTCTCTTTTATTCCCATGTCATGTCTAATCAGCATCGGTGTCCCTGCAGCAACACCTCTAGGAGTTCAGGCTCTGGATTTAATTAGGGTGGAAGTGACTTGGTGTTGACTGTTTCTATGGTGTACATATATTCTATATTGTCCTTTGTATATAGGACAATTCAGGACAAATACACCTGGCTAGGTGTGCAGTGTTGTATTTAGTGGTAGAGCAGATGGCATTTCCCTTCCCGAGCTGTGCAGCAATTACTGTATACGTTTGCCTTTGAGAATTTTGTAACTTAGGGCTAAGACTTCCCAGCGCAGTGGAGTGTTTTGAGTCCCTCATTAGCTGACTGGGGATGTGCATGGCTAATTTGCTTTCGGCAGTGCAGTGGAAAACCATGTTTGTCATTTTCTTATAAAACCATGGACAAGTTCATGTAACATGTTTCTTCTTGTCAGTTACTTACAATATGTAATTCAAATGATGCCTTTTGCGTTTGAGAAAGAAATGCAGTAAGTACTGCTCATACCAGGAGTGGTTGGGCTTATTAGAAATCTTCCCATAGTTAGGAGGAAGGATAACATATACACTTGCTTTTAAGAAGTATTAGTATGTTAAGAGAAGTGCATGCCAGTATCCACTGAAGTATCCATTGAACCAATGGCTTGATTTTTATTGTTATCTTACTACTAGATTACAAAACTGATGTTTAATGATGTGATTGTTTATTTGGTTGCACTTATAGACATTATTCTTTTAAACTGTGATGTTCAACATCATACTGTATCACGTTAACCTGTGATCACTGATGCAAGAACTTGTCCACACATGGGAGTCCACAAAATAGCTGCTCTGAAATAAATATTGCAAAGAGGTGTTAGGATTTTCTTTTCTTTTTCCAGCAGTATAAACCCGCTGTGCCGATATTCTTACTCCAGAAAAAGTGTCCTCACAGGGACTTGTTCTGAAAGAAGACACTGGTAACTCTAGTTACTTTAAGAGGTAGCATGAGTCAGGTTGTTGTTTCCTTCTGATAGCTGAAAAAGACTCCATAGATAGTTTTAAAAATCTTCCTTACTCCATGTAGTCGCATATCAGCCAATTGCTTTGTTACAGACCCTGGGAATTTATGTCATCTGTTAAGACAAATCTCGATTCAGAAAACAGGAAACATGAGGGTAGTGCAACTGCATTTTTAGAGTGGCTCTCAACAATCATGTCATATACAGTCCCATTAATGAACAGTTTTTGTATCATGAGAAAATTAAAGTACATGCACACTCATATGTGTACAGATTGTACAGCATTCACTTGCATCTAGCAATGAATTATAAAATGTCCTGTCCCAACAGTGATGTTACAGGATGGTTTTGGATGTTAAAACAAACTTCTGTGATTGTCTATTGGCTTATAGATAGTTCCATAATACATGCTACTCTTTTTGCTTTGTGACCTGGTCCTTAGTAATATCTAATTAAATATTGTAAAAATACTAATTTTTCTCATGAAAATGGACAGCTTTTCTCTCCCTCTGTGTCATAGCTTCTCAGGTTTACCACTGCAAATTTTACTGAATGCTTGGCATTCAACAATT
This sequence comes from Burhinus bistriatus, assembly GCA_013397275.1. NCBI lineage: Eukaryota > Metazoa > Chordata > Aves > Charadriiformes > Burhinidae > Burhinus > Burhinus bistriatus. The sequence goes on from VYXH01009021.1 coordinate 132,446, forward strand.
AATTGAAATTGATGCAAAACTATTAGCTTTGGCATGCAATGTTATTATGTTCATGGCCTGCTCTTCTGCCTCTGAGTCTTAACTCAGAGGAAACACCTGCTCCCTGAGTGTTTCCTTCTTAGAAATGTGTCAACCACAGTAGTGGATCCAAATTGCAAATTTGTCTTAACTCCGGCGATTTTACATGACTGGGATCATCAGATTTAACTTTAAAAGAGTAAGTGGAACTTTTATACCTAAATCCTCTGCTAACAGAATCCCAGAGTAAAGCCAGAAAAGAATCAAAGCTTTCATGTCTTACTGACTGAGAGAAGTATTTTGCTTAGTCTTTAATTTTGCAGGTGACAGTAATAGTAGTAGTGTACAACACTTTTTCCTCATTGACAAAAGTATCATATGTTTTAATGATTCACTTGTTTCAGAAGATGTTTTTTCCCTGTGTAAGTTGGATAAAGCAGTTCGGAAAGCAAAGTAGAAGAATAGTGATGTCCTTCCCATTGGCCGGTGGAAAAGTTTGACTCCTTCAGATCCTTCTGAAGGCTCTAGAAATAGCGTGTGTGACCTTTCAGTTTACTTGTTTGTGACACAGAGAGCATGAAAAACTTCCCGCTGGAACATGAAATCATCTGGTACAGACATCTACAGTAATGTAATTGAAAGATATTTTTATCAAAGCTTTCCTCGGGCTTCTGAGTCTTTTACTTTTTCTTTCTTTTTAAAATAGAAATCTCATTTTTCTGGTTGGAATAGTAAATCCAGCTTTGATGCTTCCTTATCTACACTACAGGTTTTAATGCTCAGGCAGGTGATTTGCTTGGGGTACAGGCCCTAGATAATCTCAAAATGTTTTCGTGTTTGATATCATGACCACTTCTGCATAGGATGTAGTCTGATCTGTGTGCTGAAGGTTAAGTGATACTAAATTATTAAGTGGCCTGTAGAGCTGAACACCTTAGTGAGTTTAATCCTACAGTTAATAACCTCCCCATCCTTCCAAAAAACCTCCCAAACCTCTGGAGGGAAAGCCTGATGAATACAGCAGATGCCATACATATTCTGATAATGTTTACGCTTTCTGAGTCTGGTGAGAGCCTGTCCAAGGAGGCAGAAGCATAGAGGTCTGGGAAATCCAAGTACCTGGGAGAAGCAGCAATGACTTGTTGCAAAGGGTGAACCTGTCCTGCTATAAGCCCTTACTTCAGCTAGCTCCTTATACCCTGGTTCTGATGGGGCTGGAGCTGTGAGAGTTGAAATGCTACAGCATGACTGAGAATTTCAGCAGTGTAGCTTATGTTATCCTGCTGGGCGCCCTGCCTACCACAGTCCCTGCAGCTGGTCCTCCTTGCCTCAACCCGCCCTCCCATCCTCCTGGAGGGGAACGGAGCAAGCGACCTTGAGCTGGCGGTGTCTTTCTTCTGCTCTCTGCAATTACCTGATACCAGGATAATCCCCCCAGGTCTCAGCAGCTTTATCCGTGGAGTGATAGTAGTAATAATTCCTGGTGTTACTACTACTCTGAGCCTGATATTCTTATTTCATGTAGCTAGAAGTACTCTTTGTTCAAAATGTTACACTTTAAAAAAGTAATTAACCAGATGAGACAGGGCAAATACTCTTAATTTGCGTGCATATGGGGCTCAGGGAGTAAGGAACACATGACTGTTAATAAATGGTACTAGAGAATCTTATAATAAGATGCATCTCTTCTAGAAGCCTGGTACTGCCTAAGGCATCCTGGGTCAGCCCTTGCTATCCAGAAGAAGGTTTAGCACCTCTGTGGTTCAGTTCAGCTGAGCTCATGAAAAATGATGACAATATGTTTCTGGAATCTTAACATCTCATCTGCTCTGTGCAAAAAAATCTTACTTTACCTTAGAAGTAGATGCTACTCAGAACAAATGGAACTATTGCAGTGTCTCACAGTTTTAGAACATCTGCTGATAAACTGATCCTTGCAAGGGCAGGCTTTCCATTAACTACTGAAATTCCAAATTTCAAAGGTACAGGACTGGATATAGTAGGTTATGCTGAAGGACAGCAAATAATCTGTGGGCCAATGTACACTGCTTGTGCTATCTGTAGGATGTCTGAAAGCATTAAAGATGCATGATCTGTTAACAAGGAACTACAGGAGTAACAACATCAAGCTCCAGAATCAGCAAGCAATAGTTTACAGGTTAGTGCTTTGAAATATTTATTTTGTCTGATTTTAAAATGTTTAGTCTGGAACATTTTAAGTTATACTTTCCCACTGTATATATTTGGCTTGTGGAGCCTGTCTCTCTGACTCTGGACAAGTATGGACTTTGAGTTCCTGTATTTTATTGTTTAGAAAACCAGTCTGTGGTTGAAGCCTAATGTAAAAAGCCAAGTGTCCTTTTGAGAATGCCAGGGTCAAAGTGTAAGGCCAAAAGAAGGGAAAATGAGATAATAGGAATCTTGTGAGATTTCTCTGGTGGGAATAGAGACCTCTGAAGTCCAAACACAGTGGAAATTTATAAAATAGTGTCTGAATGCATGTGCTAACAGAAGAAAATCTTCTGCGAAGTATGATGATTGAGTTCTAAAATGAATGAAATAGAATAATAAAATAATAATCTCTTAATTACTTATCTGACTTGGCCTTTGTTGTGACCAATGGGAATTTAAAAGTCAGTTTTTAATATTTTAGTAAGGATTCTCCATTTCAAAAAAATTGTCCCCATTCACAAGGAAGCTGAGGTAACTGGTGTATGTGTCTATCTTTAAAGCCCAAGCTGAGCCAAATAGCTGATTTAGGACAGAACTATCAACTCACTTTGAATTCATGTTTACAGGTGGATAGCTATCAGACTTTTGCTCTCACCTTCCTTTAATACCACACTTTGGCTACACTTTGACTGCCATCACCCATATCCCCCTCTGACAGGTTGTCGCTGGAGAGGAAAGAACTGTGTTGTCTTACGGAAAGCTTGTCTGTTGTTGGCCAGTTTTTGAAAGCCTAGCAAAGAAACTAGGTTGCAAACAACAGAAATGTCCAGAACAAAGTTATAGGGAACATAGAAATGTTGCAGTAAAATACATGGAAGTTGAGCAACTAAAGCTGCCTCCTTTGATTAGGACTGGATTTTTGGTATATACATGAGGTATAAATATATACATTGATGTATATACTTGATGACTGGATAGTGATATATGAGGACAGGTTCTTAATTCAATCACAGCCAAGTCAATAGGAATGGAGAAACTTCCTGATTAGACACAGAATCACAGAATCACAGAATGGTAGGGGTTGGAAGGGACCTTCGGAGACCATCTAGTCCAAGCACCCTGCCAAAGCAGGTTCAACTAGAGCAGGTTGGACAGGAACGCATGCAAGTGGGTTTTGAATATCTCCAGAGAAGGAGACCCCACAACCTCTCTGGGCAGCCTGTTCCAGCTTTCTCCATCATCAACTGGAGAAAAAACGAGGCGTTTTTCTGTGTCCCACTTTTCCCTTTTATGCTTTCCTTAGCTGCTTGCTTTTCTCTGAATTTTTTTTTGCCTTTCTTTCTTTTCCTGTTAAGGGCCAACGCTGTTTCACTTATAAATGAAAGGTACATTTGTTGGAGTGAGAGCAGAGATTGGCTCTGTTCTCAGGGGTTAAGTCACAGTTATGCCTCTAGTGGAATTTTCACTTGCGACAATAACAAGTGATGTGGCCAGTCTTCCATGCAGAGGGGTTTTTTTAGCTGGATTTAAAAATCTTTCACTGTTTTTCTCCTGAAGATCCTAATGCAAACTCTCTAGGGTACATCACAATAAAACTTACACTGATGGCAGACCTGCTCTAGTTGCTCTATGGCCAGCTACAACCAGTTCTCATGCATATTTGTTTTTCAAAATTAAGATGGCCTTCACCAGTATTTTCGGTACTCTTGAGACATGATGACATTTAATCATGAAAAAAGCTTTAGACACAGCATGGGAAAGTGCTTTATTTTCTCTCACCATTTCCCTTCAATTATGATATAAGTGAAACCAGATAGAATGCAAAATAAAATCCACTCAGCTGAAATACTTGCAGCCTTCACACACACATGTTCTCCCACATTCTGGTAAAAGCCTCTTTCTCTTTATTCTCTCCCAACTTTAACATGACCTTTAGAGCTAAACACATCTCTGAAGGCTTTTCATTATTATTTCTTTGCAGGCAAATAGATAAATAACTGCATAATTTAAAACAACTTATAATGCTCAATAGGCAGTGACTAGTGTAACAAAGAAGGGAATGAGGGGATACTGTGCTGGAACTGGAAGAAGAGTTCTTGTTAAAAACATATCTATGGCTTGGTGATCAGCTTCTGACAATCTGTTTGGACCAGGAGATATAGAAAAAGTTTGGGTTGTACCCCTACAGTAGCGTTTTTGCAGTTTCACAGTATAGTGAACCTGCCACGTTCCCTGTTGTGTCTGTGCAGAGAGTGTCCCAGGTCACACCAGCAATGTTTGACCAGAAGACCTGGATGTCCTACACATTCACAGCTGAGAGAAAAAAGAAACAAACTGGTTGCATGGGAATGCTTCAGGGCCTCGCTCTAAAGAATACAAGGCCCTGATTAAAGAAATCACTCAAGGATGTGTATTTACACAATCCATTAACCATGGAAGTAAATGGAGCTTATTCATAAGTTTAAAGATGTGTTATTCTTTCTCAAGATTAGTGTCCCAAATCAGGCTCTCTTGACTTGCAGTTGGGGTACTGGCTAGCTGTAGCCACATAAATTCACCAGTGCAACTGTGATCAAGGCTTACCATGTTGTTTAAAAATAAAAATTTAGTTTTAAACAAGTTAGGACATTATAACAAATGTGGCTAAAAGCTGTACTATGGAGAAGAATAAAAGTTTCTGATACGTGTGTTATTCCTCAGCTTCCACGTCTGAACTACATTAGAAAGTCTTAAAATAGATGGGGAAACATGGGCTCACATTTTATTGCCTACAAACTGTATGGATAAGAGGTTTGGGGTTTTTTTATAGATCAGAAATGCCATTATGTATTTATGTGTTTTATTAGTGAAAGAACAAGCTGGCAGGAGTGTATTTGTGACAAGAGGACTGTATTTCTTTTATAATGGGAATACTTTGGCTTCTCTCATCAAGTGTTGTTCAGCCTCTCTGATGTATATAGTTATCCACTACAGAACTGAACCCTTCTTTTGTGTTCTTCCTTGCTAGTTACATACTTTGTCTGATGTATCACTTGTTTTTTTTCCTGGTACAAAACATTTTCAGTTGCACCAGATCAGATTGGGGGTAGTTTTTAATGGAAACACAGCAGAAATAATGGGGGTATCTATGGGGATAAATGTTATAATGACAACAGGATTCTTTGTAGCCATAAAAAGAATAAGACCTGTCCATAAAGTAGGTGAGCAGTATAGGACCTATAGAGGAAAACTGAATATTGGAGGAGACCTATGGAAGGCACTGAGATGCTCAAAAGTCATAAATGGATTGGGCTACATGCAATGGTGGAATTAAAGTCGTTAGTTGAGGCCGACCTAAGTTCATTGCACCAAGACAGGTGATGCAGAATATGACTTTCTTATGGTCTGTCTGAGGGAAAAAGCTGAAGGGCTCACTGGAAAAAGCAGGAGGAGCAGCATCAGAAACAGAACTGTCAGATAGCCGTTAGTCTTCAGCATTTTGGCAAGTCATGCTGTAGGGAAGGTAGTTGGTGGTAGCTGTGCTTTATTTAGTTACTTAGATACTGTATGGAAACCAACACTTGTTTCTATTAAGAACAATGTTGTTTAAGTGGGATTAAGAATTTAAAAGAAAGCTACCTGGGCACCCAGCCAAACAGGAGATATCCATTTATAGTTTAGCAATGATGAGCCAACATCGTGAATTACCAGGCCAAGTTCCTCCACGGTGTAAACTAATATAAGCAAGCCTGAGGCCCTGATGCATGAAACGAGGCTGTGTTCCCCCAAAATGTAACAGATACAAAAAAAGCTCCTTGTTGTCAGCTTGTAGAGGTTCAGTATTAGCATAAGAAATAAGTGAATGCTAGCTGGACAGACATTTGCCTGCCGAAAAAGAGGTTCATACCAGGAAGGAAAGCTGCCAAGGAGATTGTTTTTTGGTGCTTAGAAAACGAGAACTTGTTAAAAACATGAAGCTCTGTACTGTGAGAAAAGGCAAGGAAGTATCCCCCACTCTCCCATGTTACAGAGCTCAACAGGGAAGGGACTTGATTTTGAAGATGTATTATTTCTTTTTAAAATGATGAATCAGCTGGATGTCACTAGGTGAAGCTGTGCAATACGAAAAATATTGACCACAAAAACAGTTTTAACATAGAAAAACTTAGACATCTCTTTCCCCCAGATTGTCCTCACGGTTGTTTCCCAGACGTAAATGTTTAAATAGCTGCACTAGTTATTCACTGACTTATTTTGTATGAAGGCATTTACTTTACCTGTTGCCTCATCCAAAATTAGCTTTAGTTTTTTGCCCACTGATTCCCTGCTATCCTTTTCTCAAGCAAATCAATGTAATGAAAAAGCCAGGTAATGTTGTTTTCCTCACCATATGAATACAATATGAAACCATAATACACTCCACAAATACGATGGCTCCTTTCTCAGCTCTGAGTTTACTATATTATCCTGAATGAATTAATTTTCTGAAAACTTGAAAGCTGTGCTGTGGATTGCCTAAAATTATATAAATGGTCCGAGACACTGGCTGTCAACTGTCTGGTGTCCCTATCAGTGGGAAGATGATTTAAGTAAGTAAAGGTCTGGATTGCTCTCAGTTTAAATGGGCTCCAAAGACCTTTATGGTCTCTGGGGACAGAGGTGCATCCTTGTAACTTGATATACCAGCTTAAGAAAAATTGATATAGCATGGAAATGTATTGTCAAGGGCTTATCCCCTATTTGTTGTTAATCAATGCTGAAAGCTGAAGTTTGAAAGTTGAGGTCAGCAGTTCTTTCTGAGATATTTAACAGAAAACAATCAGAAGAGTTGGAGCTGCGAGGACAAGGGATCCGTTTGAGGAAGTACCAATTGATCATCTGAAAACTTCTCCCTTTGGGAGTGGCTGTGTGTCAGAAGTTTGATTCATCATCTGTCCTGTACAGGCAGGGAGTAGTGAATGCTTTGTTGTTGTATTCAACTTTATTTGATTAAGCACTGGGGACTGTTAGGTCATATGGAAGGAGCAGACAAGAGTGTAAACAATTGAGAAGATGCATGGGGTTGTTGCAACTCTCTCAGATGGGCCTGAATATTTAGCTCTAAATCTGATTACATAGGATTTAATGCAATATCATGAACTGAACAATCCCTGTGTATGAAAGAGAGGGTCCTCTCTGTATTGTGGGGAATGTGCTGGCAGGAAAGGCAGCAGGTGATTTACCATCCTTTGAATGAGTACCAACCTCCGTAATAGCCTTATGCACTGGGAATGTTGTATTTTGCGGTTTTCTGACCTACTTTCCATAAGTTACTTAACTTATTGAAACATAAAGTGGTTTTGTCAGGACAAGTGAAAGGAGAACTGGGCCCAGAATGTCTAATGCCGTGAAAAAAAAGGGCATCTGGGATTATGATGTCCTTGTAATGTAAGTCTTTGGGAAATGAAGCATGTACAAATCTTGAGCTAGATTGTGGAGAACATGTAAGTATTTCAAGAGCAAACAGGAGTCATGAACCTATTTGGTAGTGCTGTTTGGAGAGAGTGAGATCATAGAATCATAGAATGGTTTAGGTTGGAAGAGACCTTAAAGATCATCTAGTTCCAACCCCCCTGCCGTGGGCAAGGACACCTCCCACTAGACCTGATTGCTCCAAGCCCCATCCAACCTGGCCTTGAACACTTCCAGGGATGGGGCCTCCACAATGTCTCTGGGCAACCTGTTCCAGTGCCTCACCACCCTCAGAGTGAAAAATTTCTTCCTAATATCTGTTCTAAATCTACCCTCTTCCAGCTTGAAGCCGTTACCCCTCGCCCTATCAGTACATGCCCTTGCAACAAGTCCCTCTCCAGCTTTCTTGTAGGCCCCTTTCAGATGGGAACTGCTAGGAACCACATGTGGCTCGGTAGCAAGTAGGTACCCCAGAGCTATGGTGGCTTGCTTGAGGGTTGTCCTTCTGCTGAGCACAGCACACACTTAGTTTGCAAGCTGCTGGAGTAACAGCAAGAGAGACTCAATGAAGCAGCAAAGCAAAAACCTGACAAAAATGCTAGGAACGGTGTAGTTTTCTGTTTTCCAGGGTCTTGATGATACCTTAAGTCTAAAGGTTAATTAAATAGCTGAAATCATAGGAATGAAGGGAAACCTTTAATGACATTTTTTACAATTGCACAGGGACTGTGTACTTTGTAAACCTTTGTATTAGAAATTTGAGCATCAGTAAGACTGCTGCAGTATCTCAAGGCACACTGTTATGTTTAAAAAAGATCCATGTGAGGTGAGACAGTTCTCTTTCAGATAACTTGCCTTAAAATATAGGAAATGTGGCTGAAAATTTGGTGGCCATTTTCCATTTGATCGCTGTCTTCAAACCCACAAGGATATTGGTGTAAAAATGCATGAGATTCTGGGTGCTTCTTAGGCTGATCTGGCCCTGCACATGAAATCATGAACAAAATGTCTCTTTTAATACTATAATAGTTTATACTGTTGTGCTTGCTAATTTTTGCAAAATTATGCCCTTGAGAAAAAGTGAAGTTAATAGTATTTAGTTTAAGGGACAACAGAAATTCATGGCTGATACTGGAGTTATTAATGATGCCTAATTAATATATCCATTAAAAGTTTGCAAGATTAATCTAACAAGTATATTGTAACCAAGTTTAAACTTGAATTTTCTCTAAAATTGGTTTTCCAGACTTTTAAGAAGGATTTTAAATAGAAGTGTTGTAGTTAGTAAGAAATCCCAGGCAGTATTATTTATATGAAGTAGCAGGCTGAGGAATTGGTAACAGGATACTAAATCTTTTTCTTTACTTTACCACTGTGACTGTAATCCTTAGTGGTTTTAATGAATAATTCTTACAATCTGTTGACTGTTTGCTAAGATACATTAAATTACTAGGTCCTGAATTGGTTCAGCTGGGCAGGTGGCCATGCTGCAGAAAGAGATGGTGTTATCTGACACGGATCACTCACGGAAGGAATGCCAGCCTCCCCAGAAGGTCATGGAGTAGAGAGCGAGGACTGAAGGTAAAGAGAACAAAGCAGATCACCGAGATTGTGCCCAGGCTACTCAATAAAAACCAAAGCGACATGGCACAGACTGGGTTGTGTGCACCCTGTTTGGGGATAACTCCCTGCAGAGTTACATATCATTTTGCTCTGTCTCTCTTTCCGGCATCACAGGGTGCCCTCCTGGCCTCATGACATCATTATTATTTTTGTGTGTAATTTTTTTCTGTTTAAAGAGTCTGAAAAAACTGGGAGGGCTTTGTTGCTGCCAGTTGCTGAAATGTTTCTGTAGCACGAAGTTGAAGGTACGTGTTACATGTATGGATGTGGCTTGTGGGCATACAGGAGTGTTTCAGGGAGCAACACCTGTAGTGGTTAAAGACTTGGGATACCTTGTTCACAAAGACGTATGGTAATCCACACACTGAGATTCCTTGTATAGTGAACATGGAGTATGTTATGTGTCTAGGCCTGGCATGAAGGAGAGGCTGCTTAAGCCAGAAAGAAACACTGAGGATAGAGGTGTTCTTTTTTTTCCAGATTTAGACATTTTCTTGGGGCGGGGGAAGGGGATAAGATAGGCATGTTGATGAAGCTGGGATTTTCACATTGATAAAAGCTTTGAGTATGAACTGCTGATTCACTTTGTTTCCCTTTAATGACAACCGAGTAGTTAGTTTCACCTGCCTGATAAAAACAAGAATTACAAATTAAAATGCTCTTTTGTACACAAAGACAGCCATAGCATGACACTAATTTGTGGAGTCCCAGGCATGGGGACAAGATGTATTGCCTGTGGGCACGTGCAAAGTTATGCAATTTACCTTGGCGGCTACAGAGCAAAAGCTTGCAGCCTCTCAAGTGTTCAGCTGGACTGCTGAGGGAACGCTTATTTGTGCTTAAGTACTAAATTGGGTTTATGTTGGTTTTTTTCTGGCAAATGTAAATTTTGTGTATGTGGTCCCGTATGACGTGGTTACAGTTGCACAGAGAGTCTGTCACAGAGACCTGAATCCCTTCCTAGAGGCCCAATTACTGGGCTGTATCTTATTCATCTCCAAACCCACTGAAATCACATGAATCTCTTTTTGCGTCAGGCAATTTTGTGTTAGACGGTAACAAGCAACTAAGTCACTGTGGTTTAAGCAATTATTGCACCTTCTGCTGAGTGTTTGTAATTCTTAAGTTAAAAAGCTGGTACAATGGGCACATTCAGAGTATAACGAAAGGAGCTGGTGACATGTCATTGCAGCATTTTTACTTACTGTTGGTTTGCACCGGCAGTGCAGGTGTGCACATCATAGCTGGAAGAGTGGTAACATGCAGTTGTCAGGAGGAACAATTTCTTAACGTGCTGTAGCTCGGCTGCTTGAAGTGATCTTTACAGTACATTAGAGCAAGGTTAGAAGCATTTAATGATATCTTGCCAAAATTACCACCTTACAAAATTTCAAAAAGCCTTTCAGTTTGTAGATGTACGAGCAGGTGAAATGAAATATCAGGAAATCCTATGAAGATATTCATATTTTTTATAAGACTATTTTATTAGGTAGGCGCTCACAAGATGTAACTGGCTAGAAGTGGACCTTTTTGTAAATGCACAATTACCCAGGTATGTGGGGAAGATTACCATGACTTCTAAGAACCTATATTTTCTCTTACTCACGTCCCCACTAACACACACATTTTGTTTCAAGTAGTGCACCCTCCATGTCACGTGTTGGTAAAATTGGATCAATTATGTAGGACTGCACTTATGGAATTCCAGCTTTTCAGCTATTATGTTACCCTGTAACAGTATCTGGGACAGAAAGTGATTCATGCTTATGGAAATAGACTTTTTTTTGGCTACATGTATCCAAATTTCTCTGGAAAATCTGGAAAGAATTTGCTTTGACCATGTACAGTTCTTCTTCAACACTCTGTATTTTTAAATCTTTATGTACCTAGAGACCTCTCTTATATCATCATCATTAATTATGGTACTACTGAACAGATTTTTTTAGAATTAGTTAAAGAACAAGAGGAATTAGAAAGGGGGGGGCAGGGAAGTCTCTGCACAGAGCCATTCTTTGTGTAGTATAATTCTGTAATTTAAAAATATCAGCCAATTTTTGCTTTACAGTGATTGAAAACTGGACTATATCCATGGATTTTGGAAATAATTTCTTTGTAAAGTCTTAAGCCAATGATCATTAATATCAATCTAAAGACTTCAGTGTGAATTATTTGGAGGAAATGCAAAACTTGACACATTGCACCTGCTTTTCTTTCCATTGTTTCAGTATTACTTATTTAATGCTAATTTAAAAGTGGGAGGTGAAAGGTAGAAGGTAGTAGGTGTTAGAGATTTTCAGAAGTTGTTTGATTTTTTTTTTTAACAGCAGCTGCCTTAGTGAATATAAAATACTCTGTGATCTATATTGTACCTGAACATTGATTACATCATGTCAAATTTGGTTTATTTTATTAAGGAAGATGACAAAAGTAAGTAACTATGTTCTTTCATATAAATCCAAATCAAACATTTCCTCATAATTACAATGTATCTGACACAGGTCTAAGTGGAAGGAAAGATAACAATTTGCATATTTTAATCTGGAGGTTAGGGACCCCTCTCAGAGTAGCAACCCAGTCTGGGTCAGCCAGGAGAAACAGAGAGGAGAAAAATAATTGAAAAAGCAGTTCACAACAAAATGAAATTTGTCTCATTGTCACTTAGGGTTGTCTTCATGTTTGCCTGTAGGAGAGAGGTCAGCTTGGGAATGAAGGTGGGAAGGGAATAAACATGTCTCACTAAGGACCAAAAGACAATTTTCTTTTCCTTAGTAACGGGAGCAATTGTAATATATATTTATGAAGAAGACTAGGGAATGGCATATCCCCATTACAAAACACCAGGTGTCCTTTTACTAGCAGCACTGCAGACAGCAGGTATATCTAAAGGTTGTCCTCAAAGACGAGCTGTGTACAGAGCATGAGGAGTACTTAATGAAATAACTCACTATGACATATCGATTTTGAAGGCAAGAGGGCAGGAAAGGATTTTCACCAAAATTAAGATTTCTCAGTTTGAAACAGCTGCAGTGGTGGGGCTCATATAAGCTCTTTGTCAGGATCAAGGGCAAGCTGAAAATTTTCTCCTTTCCTGAGTTTACTAGGATGTCAAATGTAAAACAGCAATGTGAACTTTTGTTCCTGGGACCAGCTACAAATTCCACTGTCTCACAGTATTGCTGAGGGGACAGTAACCTTGTGGAAGACCTCCACATTAACCGTGGTTACTGTGCACACATGCATGTGCTTAAATTCCGCTCCGTATCGTGTTTTCAGTTGAGTTTCACATTAACCAGACCATGGCAACAGCAAGAGATGGGGGCAGGGGAATGTTAGTTTGAACTGGGTAGGTTTTAGTGAAGATTGTCATCTCGGCCCATCATCTCTCACAGGAAACAAGAGAACTCCTGTTTTCTGCGTGAACAGGCCATGGAAACAGCCTCTGAGCGTTGCAGGATCCTGCCTCCGAAAATGATTGGAGTGCTTTGCCTCTCTTCAGAAAGGATTCGCCTCCCCTGTTGATACCCCTGCTAGTCACAGAAGCTTGTTTGCTTGTGCAGCATATCTTTGTGGAAGTGCTAGTGAAGCCTCTGCCATTCTTGCTCTGCCTTCCACCCCACCCCCTACCCCCACCCGCCCTTTCTTCTGCTAGAAGGTAACATCTAGGTCTTTTCACGAGCAACGAGGCAGAGCGAAAATTAGCAAATGTATCAGTGTGTGGTCTCTTAATCACAAAGGCTCCTGAATTACTATAAAACGCACTGTTTTCAGTCTTTAGGGTCTCCACTCATTCTTGTAGTCAGAGAAGAAAGACTTTCTGATCATATCTTACTGCCAATTGGTTTTAAGAGATGGAGTGGATCATCAAAAGTTGTGTGTCTAAGCAGTGGTATTAGCAGGGCAAGCAGTTTCAGCCTTCGTTTCCACATTAACTAGTGAAATCACTTTATATCAGCACAGAAGATAGAAAGAGTAACTCTTGACTGAATCTGCTGAACTGGGAAAATCTTCTGGAAAAAGGCAGAGAGGCTTTGAATTCCACAGAACAGCAATGTGGAAGAGTTGTTACTTTGGAAAATTTTCTTTTGGACATGCAATTACACAAAGATATCTGGTGAAAAGACAGAGCAGCTGGGCATCCAGCTCTCCAGTGAGACATACTTCGTTTTATATACGATATGCTTCTGGGAAGAAGAACTCTATTTGCCTCAAAAAAGTGTGCTGTTATAGTAAAAGTAACAATAACACATTCTGTGGCAGAATGAGACAAGTGAGATCAGGGTGCCATTATGTCAACTATGGCAGAAGTACAGAGTATTGGGTCTGGCCCCAAACGTCTATGATTGAAATATGATTGTTTACACACTAAGTTGGCAGTGTATCTTTAACAGTTTAACCTATCTGTATGTATGAGCAGCTGCCAATTTTTACCCTTCCTTTCCTCCCCCTGGTAAAGGGGCAAAGTTTTATTCTCCCTGTGTTCCCCCATACCCAGTTAATGACCTTTGTGGGATGAGAAGTCAGTGGCAAAACAGGAACTGTAGACTTCGTCTCCAAGGGATAGTGCCGTTACTGTTGGACCACCCTTCCTCTGCTTGTGACTGTGTGCCCATTTACAGTTTAGGGTTGAAGCAAAATTGATAGGATTCATCCTTGGACAATGTGAACTGATCAAATGAGCTGAAAAGCAGGATTCTAATCAGTTGAAACAGCAGTATAATGAGGGTGCCCATAGTGCGCTCTGGTTTGCTCTTGCAGCAATGTAAGTTAGTATTGAAAAGAAAATTGTATTGCTGATGAAGTTATCTTCCCTTATCCCCCTCCCCCTAAGCCCTTGTTCCATTTTGTCATGCTACAAGTAAATAGGGGATTGGCTCACAGGATTAGCAATGGGATGCTCAGTTCTAGGCAGGCTGCTCTGTTTCAGTTTTATTTGGTAGAGCTGGAAGCTGTTGCTTTCTGCTGTCTTGTTCATCAGCCTGCGGCAAAACGAGTTTGCATCATTTTCAGTGCACAGATTTCCATGTTGCAAAGATCCTCCTTGGTAAGTGCTGGGGTAGATTATGTGCACCCATGAGTCACCAAATGTCTCCTGTACGTATCTAATATTTTCCTGTCTTGCTAAGCTGCACTTGTGTTTAGTTCCATTTCAGGACAAATCCGTACTAGGTCTGAATAGTTATATCAGTATGTTATGATGGCAAATGGCTTCACATTTGCAGTGCTTTTACACAGGCAAAACTGCAGCACTGCCAAGACTTACTCAAGCTGCCCCAGCGCTCCCCTGAGTATATGCAGTTGCATTAGCCAAAGCATGCTTTTTATAGCATATCTTCATATAAACTTTTTCTTGTACAGTTTTGTTGGTAATAGTATGAGGAAGAGAAACCTTTGACCAACTGGTCTTTGCCAGCAAAATATGTGCTGTAAATCTGTCTTCATCTACAGGAATCATAAATTAAATGTAACTTTTTTGGATATAGAGTAGATAATGGCTTGTGTAGTTTTTCAAAACAGTGGCAAGACACTTACTGTATTCATACAAGTGTTACTGTGGTACACAAAGCATATGTCTGTTTTTAAATTTCTCCAGTTTCAAAAGACAGGCCTTTAGTTTTGTTTCACTGCTTTACCTCTCTGCTCCAGCAAAACTGATACCAAACCTCATACTTCCAAATAAGCAAATACAAATCCAGGGGAAAACTCTCAACAAACTACCTTTTCAGATTTTTGTCTTAAGCAAAGACTGCAGGTTCTCAGTGATGGCAACCTTCACTCTAGAAGATGGGCTAAGTCAACAAGTGAATTCTGCTTTAAGCTCAATGCCATGAATCTACTGGAAATGCAGAGAGCTTAGCTTACATTTAACTTAAGCTGTTATCAGCAGGAGGCAGCATTCTAAGACATTTATCCTTCATTTGTTTACAAACCAAATGTTTATATTGCACAACTTTCTTCAACTAAGCTAGTGACGCTCAACATCGGAATATTTATGTCTAATGAATGATGTGGCAATAGAGTAGTCTCCTGGCATTTCACCACTTCAGATGACGTATTGATAAATGTAAGAGATATGGTTCAATGAAAATGTGTTACAATAGTGTAAGATCTAACATATGTTGTAAGATGGAAATTAAAAAAATGCCTGCATGCAGGGAGTTGCAAGAGATTCGCTCGCTTGTTTATAGCAGAAAGTTGCTATTATTTCCACATTACACATTGCCTTGTTGGCTATACTTCTGGCAAATTTCTGCCCACCTTCCTGGTTCCATCTACCAGTAACAGTGTGGTTAAAACCATTTGCATAATTTGGGTAAAAATGAGTATCTGACCTGTTTATTTTCATTCTGTACTGTCAGGATACCCGATCTATAAGACCCCCCCCCGTGAGATACTTTGTGGTAGGCATGCATACATCTGAGGGGTGCAGAATCTGATGTGAGTTGTTGGAATGGAAGACTGGATGTTAGTGCTGCACATGGCTAGGAGGAGCTCACGCTACCCTGTGCACAGTGGTTATCCAGCAGGTGAGGGAGGAAACCAGTTTATTCTAAGGGCATGAACTAAAGGCTTGAGACACTGGTTGGGTAGTAATTGATGAGGTTCAAGTCCTTTCATTATTTTGATTCTTACGTATTTCAATAAGCAGAGCACTTAAGAAGTTAACAGCACTTTTAACGAAGATACAAGAACAGATCAGCACATTCAGATGATAGCTGGCTCAGTATCTGCCCAAGCTAATGCTATAAGAAGATAATCTACTGCAGCAAATCAGAAATTCTTTGTGACAGAATGGTTTTCATTAGAAAAGGCCAGCTAGTCACAAAACCCCCTGTACCTCCCCCTCTCCCCCAGTAACATGTCAGTTTTAACATAAACCTTCACTGGGAGGAATGCTTGGCTACAGGTTATAATTTTGGCCCAAAATAACAGGCCAGGGATGAAAAATATTATGGTTGGTAGATTTTCTGGTTTCATGCCTCATGGACTGAATCTCAAAACTGTTTATTAGATGGTTCTGTTTTCCGCTCCTCAATAAAAGAGTGAGAGCTGCTTTTTCTATAAGAGAGGGAGTAAACAGGTTCCTGTACTCAGACACCCTAAGTGGAATGCGACCTCATGGCAGTATATGGTGTTCAAATGCAAAGGAAAATTAACTCTGTGGTCTGAAAAACCAAAGCACTCCCTCTGCAATGTACTTTATAGAGGCAGATCCCCAGAAAAGTTATGTGACCCCACTTATTAAATTTGTGGTGAAGACCAGGATCTAAGGAGATGGACGGAACATATATAAAGGCAGATGAAGGCAATAATCTCTCTATATGATTTTTCTGTTTCCTTTTCTCTGTAACATGCAATACTGCTTCCCCTAACATCTTCATGGAAAAACAAGGAAGTATGGACTATGAGGTGAGGAAAATGAAGGAAGTGAACTCTGAGGTGGGCTGAAAACTGGTTGAAATGATGAGTTCAGAGGTTTGTGATCAGTGACACCGTTCAGCTGGAGGCTGGTCACTAGTGCTTTATCCCAGAAATCAATCTTGCAGCCAGCATATCATATCTTCATTAATGACCTGGATAATGGGACAGAGCATAACCTCAGCAAGATTGTGGATGACGAAAAACTGGGAGGAGTGGCTAATGAACCTGATGGTTGTGTTGCTATCCAGAGGGACATAAACAGGCTAGAGAAATGGGTGACAGGAAGCTCGTGAAGTTCAAGAAAGGGAAGTGTTGAGTTCTGCCCCTGTGGAGGCATAACCCCATGCACCAGGCCAGGCTAGGGCCAACCAACTGGAAATCAGCCTGGCAAAAAAGGCCTCAGGGGTCTTGGAAGGCTCCAAGTTGACCCTGAGCCAGCAATGTGCTCTTGCAGCAAAGCAAGCCAACAGCATCCTGGACTGCATTGGGAAGAACACTGTCAGCGGGTCAAGTGATCCTTCCCCTCTCTTTTACCCTGATGAGTGCTGGGTCCAGATCCAGGCTCCCCAGTGCAAAAGAGACATGGGCACTCTGCAATGGGTCCAGCAAAATGCCACAATTGTGATTAAGGTCTTGGAGCACCTGACATACGAAGAGAGGCTGAGAGCTAGGACTGTTCAGCTCAGAGAAGAGAAGGTTCTGGGAGATCTTATCAATGTGTATAAACACCTGATTGGGAGGACTAAAGAAATGGAGACAGACTTTTCATAGAGGTGCCCAGTGACAAGAAGAGTGGCAATGGGCACAAACTGAAGTAAAGGAAATTCCATTTCAGCATTACCACCTCCATCCCCCCCTTTTTTAACAGTGAATATGGTCAAACATTGGAATAGGTTGCCCAGAAAGGTTGAGTCTCTATCCATGATGATATTCAAAACCAGACAATGTCCTGAGCAACCTGCTTTTGCTGACAACCATCAGGTGTATCAACCACTCCTCCCAGTTTTGTGTTATCTGTGATCTTGCTCAAAGCAGGGGGTTCGACTAAAAGATCTCCAGATGTTCCTTCTCAACTCAGCCATTCTGTGATTGTGTCAAAACTCTCCTCTGGCATGGCCAGCCATTAATTTCCTAACTGTAGCCAGGAGATAAGTGAGGAACTGTGACAGAGGTAGTTTTTGAGAAAGGAAGAAATCTTGTCTTTCACAGAAATCATTTGCACTTAACTGTTCTTTTATTAGGTACCAGTTCCCCCTCCTACCCCGCATACACACACACGCACACACACACACGCACACACACACACGCACTCATACACACTCTTTCCCTCCTCCTCATACACAGAGGAATATGCAGTGGAAGAGATGTGTGTTTGTGTGTGTTCAGTGTAGTCTATGTATACATCCTGGTCTTGGGTTTTGGCTTTTTTTACTGTAAGTAAAATAAACCGAGAGGGTGGTGTTTTTTCTCTCTCATCTCCAATTCAATGGCACTCTACACTGTTGGCAGTTTAATCTGACAGTGGAGCAGACAATAGTTGTAAGGAGAAATGGAATTACATTTTGCTCCCTTTTAGTTTAGGCAAATTTTCAAAATTAGGTGTTAAAATGCAAAAACACTGTAAGAATGAATTAAAATGCAGAAATTGCCACTCACAGGAAGGCTGCACAATTCTAATTCTAAACATCATTAGGAAAAAAAAAAAAACATTTTGTGTCTAACGATCTTTTTTTCAGAGAGGGGGGTGGAATGGTTAATTTGAATTACAAAAAAGCCTTGATAACCCCCCACACATCAATTTACCTGTGAACAAAAAGATTCACACAGAGAAAACGGGACTTGGGACTATTTGATAAATTACTGCAGACTGCTTGAATATTCCATTAGCAAAATAATAGCTCGTTATGGAACCCAGAAGAATGTGGTATAATTATGATAGTACCATCCCCCACACACACTATGGGGTAAGAGGAATGCAAATGTTAGAAATGATAGCTACTTAACCACAGCTTGGAGATAGGCCTGAAAACAAATGGAAGGGTTATATGATCTCAGGCATTCATAAGGATTTCTCCAATGTCAATGCCTTAAATTGCTGAATACATTCCAGCTCGCTGAAGGTCATATTATTAATAGTCATCTTTATTGTGGTAGAACGCAAGAGCCCACAAAGAAGGAGGAGGCTCTTTTGCAGATGAGATGTAAACAAAGAGCAATTGAAAGCCTCTGCCCCAAAGTTCTTACAAACTAGAGCTAAACAAACAAGGCAAAACAAAGGGCTGCTGCAGTGACACAAAATAGCATTTTAGTCCCACATCTGGTTTTGTTTGTTCGGGGCTTGGGGGGGCACTTTGGAAGTAAATGGAATGGGAGAGACCACAGGGGGGAGTGGGGTGAGGGGGTAATCCATGACAAATAAAAATAATTTCAAGTTTAGAAACTTCTCTGAATATTAATTGCTTCTGCACTTGTGCCAATGGCCAGAGCTCCTGGCATATGTATGTAAACATAAAATACCGCTATTGCCCCGTGCCCAGTGTGCAGGATGCTTGGCTTATGGTGCAAAGAATAAAAGGAGGTCTCTGTCTAATTTACTCAGAGTTTGACCTTGCTGCTCCTAGCTTCATAGTTTGAGCTCCTCCAGCCGGCAAGCTCCGTGCAGTGCCCCCACCCCTGTGCTCTGTTGTGATGCAGGCATAGCCCCTCCTCTGTGAGCGTTTACATGTATATGTGAATGCCAATTGGAAGAAATACAAAATCTGTTTTTTAAGACCAGGTACCTCTGAATTCAAAGATATGATTATAAAAATTGACTGAACTGACCTCACATTGACTCCATCTGCAGAGGAACATCTTCCAGTGGTTATGTAAGACCCCTGTCTTGGCATAGGGTGAAATCTGTATTCAACCTTTACCTCTTACTGTATTCTACTACTAACAGCTGGAGCCCACATAATCTCTTCTCTCTTTCTTCAGAGTAAGTGGTTGATTGGTCATCTTTGTATTTTCTTGGAGGTAAAAAATGCATGAAAAGAAATCTTATAACATTTTTTAAAAAGCCCTTAAAACACTAGAATCTGAAAAGATATTGAAGAACATGGATTCAATTGATCTAAAATGATGTTTTTTTGAAAGTGCTTTCAGCTGTCTAGGTAGCTACCCACGTTAGTCCTAGACTTCAAGGGTAGCTGGGAGAAGAGAGAAAGGCGTTTGCCAGCACTTTAACTCACAGCCTGTGTGTTAAGGCTAAGGCTGCTTTTTATTTCACAGGAATCGCACACCAGCCTTCTGGCTTTAGGTACTGGTCCAATGCAAACATTGGGATGGCCACCATCTGATGGTTGGCTCAAGATTCAACTGAGTAGAGAGCTTTAGGATTTGGGTGTTAGGCAATTTTAAAGCATGATTCTTGGCGCTACCTTAACCGGTCACTAATGGAGTGGCATCAAAGATCTCTTATGGTGAATTATTGACTCTGTCTCATGAGCATAGGTACAGCCATATAAGCTGCAGGATAAAGAACTAAGTGCTCTTTATTTGCTGAAGAATTGTGTACTTCATTGCATTCTTTTCTATATGCATCCAAGAAGGTCAAAGAGTTAGAAAAATCATGTGAGAATATTCTATTAACTCCGAGGTTTCCACAAATCTCTGTAACCCTCCCAGTCACTGTTTTTATGAAAAACATTCCAGGAGGCATTTCCAAAAGAACTAAGTATCAACATTTATAAATAACATACAGTCTAGGACAGGCTGTGTGTTTGTGAGAGTGTGTTAAAGAATAAATAGAAATGTCCAATGTGATGTGTTCATAAATATGTAACAAATGCCCTTCTCTTGCTCTCTGGGAAAAAAATAGTCATATTTCTTCAAGGCTGCAAGAATTTAGCTTCATCGGTGAGGTGCCAGAATGTTAAATGTGACATTCAATAAACCACCTAGGAAAAGCTAAACAGTGCTAATCAAGCCATTTAATCTTTTAGAGTTAAGAACTGCAGTAGGAGAATAAAAGGTATAATTAATAACTCCAGCTGGGAAAGTAAGGCAGAGTAAAAACAGGAGCTAAGGCAAACATCTGGTCTTTGTTTCATGAAATATTTACCATGAAATCAAAACTTTTTTCCACCCTTGTGAAATGTGCAAAATTTCCTGAGTTGTATGCCTCCACACTGGAAAAAGTTTGCACCTGCAAATAAAAATGAGCTTTTCAAATCCACCTGAACTTGCACGTGCAAACAAATGCATGAATGTGTGTGCATGCCTGCCTCGCTGTCTCCTTGAGTTTGCCCTAATGTAAACTCTCAAGTTATATAAATTTTTGAAATTCTTACAAGGATATCACCTGTTTGTTAATTCATAGTGCATCTACTCTCATGAACAATCAAAGTTTAATGTGCAACAAAACATTTAGCAAACTGGTTTAGCTGCCTTGTGCTTAGCTACTTTTCTTGCCTGGTTTGTCCAGCTGTTCATATGGTGGTTTCCGAGTGCCTTGTGCTGTGTTGGGTATGTACCCTCATAGAACTTTCTTATAAAATGGGAATGTGCTCACCCCTTTTTACAGGTGGGGATCTACAGTTAGGCTGAAATGAAATACCTTGTCAAAGGTCACAGAGGAAATCTTAGTTGAGAAAAGGGTGAAACACACTTTCGGATTCTGACACATGATTTATGGGTCATTAATACCCTAATGAAAGACTGTAAGGTGAGTCACACAGTCTTACAGCTGGAACAGGCTGAGCTGATGCCCGTACAGTTGCCAGTGGTAAATGGCGATAGCTGGTTGTGCAGTCACAACTCGGCCAGTGGTGTGAGCTCCCATTTGAGCACCCTATGCTTATTATCCTTCCATCTCATTGCCGCGGTCGCATAAAATCTTGTCCATTTAATAGTTCAGTGGTGTAAAGTCCTACCCATCAACAAAGTATTTGTAATATCTGTAGCTCTCCTCTTTGAAATTTTTACTGGCAGTATACAGATTGCCAGAATTCCGTGCCCACTCTAGCCTACAATTGCATGCCTTTTCTTGAAATTCTGTGGCCAGCAGAGCCTTGCAATTTATGCAAATGCTGAACATGTCTTTCTTACTTTCAGTTTGTTGAGGAAGCTGTCTATATATTTGTCACACTTGCACAGCAGGGAACAATGATATTTTGATGGTCCTTCTATGGGCTCTGCATATTCTTATGTGAAGAAGAAATGTAGCATTTCCACTGTAGTTTGGGCCTTGCCTGCCTGCGAAAATGTGGGGTGTGACAACAAAAACAACATGCATGACAGTGTCTGTGGAAGATGAAAGTCCAAGGACATCTGTCTTCTCATAGCTACATGTTGTACCTCTGACGGGCAGTGCAGGATCAGTTTTATAGAATCATAGACTCATAGAGTCATAGAATCATCCAGGTTGGAAGGGACCTTTAAGATCATCGAGTCCAACCATTAACCTAACACTGCCAAAACCACCACTGAGCCATGTCCCTAAGCACCATGTCTACCTGTCTTTTAAATAACTCCAGGGATGGCGACTCAACCACTTCCCTGGACAGCCTGTTCCAATGTTTGATAACTCTTTCTGTGAAGAAATTTTTCCTAATATCCATCCTAAACCTCCCTTGGCACAACTTGAGGCCATTTCCTCTTGTTCTATCACTTGTTACTTTGGAGAAAAGACCAATCCCCACTTCATTACAACCTCCTTTCAGGTAGTTGTAGAGAGTAATAAGGTCTCCCCTAAGCCTCCTTTTTGCCATGCTAAACAACCCTAGTTCCCTCAGTGTGGCCTCACCAGTGCCAAGTACAGGGGGACAATCACTTCCTTAGTCTTGCTGGCTACACTATTCCTGATAGAGGCCAGAAGATGGAATCTAGACTCCTGTCAAATTAATGAAAACAAATAGTTTTCTGTTTTAATAGGGAAACCTGGAATATATTTCTATGACATTTATTAAGAATCCAGTGATTTGAGAACCCTAAAGGTGGCCATGGTTTGTGTTCCCATCCTAGAAGTCCAACTGCAAGCTGGTATGAGATGTAGCAGGAGAAAAGGAATGAGTACCCAGAGTGGAAAAACACTGTGGTTATCATTAAGTCCTGTGCAAGTTAATGTCTTGAAAGAATCTTTATGAAATTCTTGAAAGGATGCAGAAAGCATAGTGAATTGATGAGAGGAATCAAGAAAGCTCAGTGGGAGCTGAGTTTTTCAATTTGTTGTGTTTCTCAAGTTTATTTTATTCTGGAACAGGATAAAACCGAAAGTATCAAAAATTGTTTTAATTTAAATTTCTTAAAACAATTAATTTAGGGTTGGCACATTAAATTACAAAAAAAATCCCTTTCTTAAAAATCAAAATATTACCTTGTTGTTTTGTTTTGTAATTTCTTCTGAACTGGTTGCATTAGAACATTTTACCTTTTCAGATGTTTTAAAAACACTTTTTTCTTTTGAAAGGGATCTTTCTCAATGACAAAATATGTCATTTTAGGTGACCCTATGATCCCAAATACAAAGACATTTTGCTGAGGGTTTTTTCTAACCACCTCTACTTTGTGTTTCAGAGCAAAATAACTCAGTCAGAGTTCTTGCTGTCTTCCAGCAAAGTTTGCAAAGCAATGAAGTCGGATATCTTTGGATTGGCAGAATTCCTTCTGCCTGAGTAGATTTATGGGCCTACACATCCATTAACGCAATTCTCTGTCTTTGCACTTCCACCTCCTCTGTAGCCTAAAACATGCAGATGGTGGGAACTTCAAGACAGAGATAAGGACACAAGTCTTGCCAAGAGAAGCTGAGTCCATTCCGTGGTCCTTCCTCCTTCAGCCACACAGACAAGGAGCAGTGCACTCAGCATCCAAGGGAGGATACCCACTGTCTTCAAAAGGAGGTGATCCCCAAACAACCTCTGACTTCTGCCTTACTAAGAGACACATCTGCCAAAGAGGTCCTCCACTCTGAGCCCAGACCAGCCTTGGAAATGTCTTGGTGTATCCTTCACTGATAATAAGGCAGAGAAGGAGACTGATTGGCTGTCCCATTACATCTGCTGTCTTGGGACGTGGGGAAGCAGCCATGGAAGGGATGAGAGCTGGGGGTCTGTGGAACACAGCAGTTGTCATGCACTGGCATGGTGAATACAACCCCGTGTCACTGGCATGTCCAGAGTCAGCTACCATAGACAGATTGAGTGAAGTCCTGCAGGGTTATTAGGATAAAGTAAGTATGAAATTCCCCCCAAAACATAATACGGCCTTCCAAATCTCAGTGACCCTTCTGTTCCACCTCATTCTTTCCTCTGTCCCATGGGATCCAAATCCAGTTTCACAGCCATGGGTTTCCCATGATACCTCCCAAGGACTTCCCTTTTCCACCCAAGAACAAGATCTGATGATGTCTCAGAATGGAGTTTTTACCTTCTTTGGGGCCACATAGTTCAATTTTCCTTACGCTATTGAGAACACTTAAGATGGCTTTGTTATTAGTGCCTTTTTTTTGCAGTTGTCTTTGAGTTGCTTGATCATCTTGTTATATAAATACTCAGTTTTTACAAAACAGTCCAGTTACTGATGAACATAATTTCTGCAGATATTCATGGTCTGGAAAAAAAAAAGGTCTATCTTCCCTAATTTGTCAGATATCAAGTTATTGGGATAGGTATCAGCCTCAAAACTGGTATTACTGGAGAATTCATGAATGGCAACGATCCACAGAGTTTAGTTTACAATAAAAATGATTCAGGAGAGCAAGACAGGCAGAAAATGATTCATAATCAAGTCATAAATTCTTCACTGATCATTAATTGTTCATTCTTCGGTGATGCAAAAGTAGAAAGGCAGAATGTGCCTGCTCCATGAAAGTCTTGACTTAGTTTTTGCAAGCTTTGGATTGCACCCAAATGCTTAGCCTCCGCTGGATTTGTTTGTGTGCTTATTTTACATTGTTACTCCTACTCTGGATGAAACAAGATGATTTGCTTTGTTTGTCAGGACTCCCAGCAAACACTCAGAAAACATGGACAGCCTCAGTTGCCATACTTATTTTGTAGTCATATTTCACAAAAAATGGGAAGACTCATATGATTGGGTGTATAGGAAAATAACCTGTTATTTTTAGCTTTACAGAACTATTTGTGATAAGGTAAGATCAGACTCACTTGAGTAAATCTGTGAAGCCTGTCCTTCCCTCGACTTCAGCAGACGTGGTGTTTGCCTAGCTGAGCAGGACTTTGTACCTCTGAGATTCAATTGGATGGGCATGGAAGGGCTGAAATACTGCAGGGGAGGATAACCTCTCCATATAGCCACACAGCCAGGATGACCTGCTTCTTTCTTACTCCTCCCTGCCTTGTCAAAATTATTGCTCATCTTCTTTGTTTGAGGGGTATCTACATGAGCATTTTTGTTTGGCTGAAGTGTACCCTCTAAAAGTGAGTTGCCAGACTGTACCCCTGTACTTCTTGTGCTGTGCTTTCCATTGCACAGAGGTCTCAGGCTCCGTAACTGGATTCTGCTCAAATTAAACTAAACCAAAAGATGTGTTCAATGAGCACATACAACCTCCTTCCATCACTAATGGGAGTTCAATCCACAAGAGAAGTAAGTATTCAAGATAAACGCCCTTGAAATATGTATAATGTGGGTTCTCAGCACTGACTGTTTCTACAGTCTCCTATTGGTCTGCACTAAATCCTGATATAGACATAGCTTGTAGACATGGCTGAGAAACAAGTGCACTGCAAGCAATGCCAATATCAAGATTACCATTTCATTAGCAGATTGGGGAACTTATAATTTCCCCTGTGATTGATGGGAATTTTCATAATTTTCAGTTGTAAAACTCACGAGATAGCAGTTTCATTCAACAGTTGCAAGTTCCAGGGAATTTTCATTTATGGAAGATTGTATTAATTTTGATGCCTTTCAAATCAAAACTAGATAATGGAAAAAGAGATGCCTTTTTTTCCCTGTGTAGTAGCCATGTTGTTTTTTTGTCAAGCTAAACTGTTTTTCAGTTTGGAACTTGCATGTTGAGTCATTTTTCTCCTCTCTTCTAAGTAAAGAGAGACCGTACACTGTGAACAGCAGAGTACAGAATTGTTGCTTTTTTCCTTGGGGTACAAGAGCTTTTATGATTTTCCAATTTGTCTTAGCTTGGGAATCTTTAAAGGGAAAGGACAGGGTATCTTACTTTGAGTCCTGCTAGAATATGCTGAAGGTTTTTCGTCACCGATAGAAAAGCATTTTCATACTTTATGTTTGAAGAACAGATCAAAAACTCCTATGTTTTTCCATAAGAATTCCCGAGTGTGACATACTAAGCAAGTCTTGCATGGGCAAAATCTGTCCTTTTTCTTCAGACTAATATATACCAGCTTACTAATATAGCTGGGGTACAGCCCCTTAGGCTGGAAGGTTGTCTGTTCTCTGTACCAAATAAATCCTTACCTTGGTTGTCAACACAAATGCTGATTAGTTTAATCATTATGATAGTGGGCCCCATTTCTTTATATAAACACTTTGTTGAAGGGGTCACTGACCCTTTTTTTAAGATTGCAAAATGTCCAGAGGTCTGAAAGCTTTTGTTCTTACCAACCCAAGGTCATTAACAGAACTTTTATATTGTCAGAGCAAGCCATCATTTCTTTCATATGGCTTTTAGTATTCTGTTCCTTGGATCTTCCCTCAATAATGGGGAGGTAGTTAAGTCTTGGATGTAAAAAGAGCTGTTCTGTCTGATACTTAAAGACCTCTGTCACATAACGATTGGAAGAGGAATACTCAGAATGCCCTTATCTTGCCTCGAAAGACTTGTGAGGATGGTGCTATACACCAACTTTTTAGTGACCATTGGGTTCTCTGGGATGTCACTGCCTCATGTAATCTCAAGGGAAGAGAAATACGTTATGTTAATTTTTTTTCTAGGCAAAACATCCACAAATCTACCTGACTGCTAGTTCTTTAAAATTGTGCTTACTCTGTGCGTTCTTCTGGAGCATGTGCCAACAGTCCTGGCTCAGAACGAACTCTGCCAGCAGTGACCTTGTGTTTTCACTCCTGCTCATAGCTATCAGAGCCTCTTGAGCTATGGGGCAAGGTCCACACAGAAAGAAACTTTGTGGGTTTTTGGGGGGGGCAGGGGGATGAATTTTTTTGAAGTGCTTAGATCCTGGCAGATCTTTGCAAGAAGCACTGGAACGGACTGAACTGCTGCCAGGCTGCAAGAGATCTCTCAAGAGCTGCCTCCCTTCTCATCTATCTTGGACTCATGATGAGTGAGGTGAACCACCTGCTCCACACACTTGCCTCATTGTGCCACAGTCTGAGATGTGCCCAAGTATTGAACTGAAGTCCTGCTGTGGAGGTTGGGAGAAGCCTAGTTTCCTTTAATCTGTTTGTTAGACCAAAGTAACTCTGGTAAAACAACATGTCATCTAGTCCTCTAGCCTGCCTCTGAGGCATTTGGCTCCAGCCCTTCTTAGAGGAAACTGTGCTCTGCATCAGACACAGTTTTAAGAATACCCTGGGTATTTTAGAATGGCAGCATTTTTAGGGCAGGAACTGAGCTTTTGCTCACAAACATGTATCTCCCCTAAAAGAGAATGGTATGGCAATGGTGAGATATTCTTGTACTGACTTTTCATTTATGCAATGTACAAAGTGTCTGTCTCTCTGAGCTTTACAGAACTACAGTATCTTAGATGGCATGTATGACATACAAATTAGCACCACTTAGGGGTTTTTATGTCATCCAGAAAAACAAAGTAAGTTGCTATTACTTTTGGGGAGGAAAATCCATAGAAGATATTGGGACAGTCATTGCCAGCATCACTTACTGCTAGCAGAGGTAATGAAGGGAACTGGGCTGGGCTCTCTGCTTTAGGCAGAGAGAGGGATGATAGCTGTATGGCAAATCCTTTGTTTACAGGAATACAACCCAGCCCAAAGCTCACTGCAGCTATAGAAAGTCTTTGACTGCCATTTCCTTTTTGGTGTCCTTGTAGGCAGTACCTGCTCCTTGCTACCATCTCTCTACACTCTCACACCCTGGGAGTGAAGAATGATGGGGCAAAAAAAAGGTATTTCTTAGCAGAATTTCCCCCCTGCTCCAGTTCACCATGCAGTTACATAGTTGTGCTGGCACATGTGGCATGGGGAAGAAGTGAAAGGGCATCAACAGCAGGAGGGACAGAGATTGCTTCAGTTGGAAACAGATCTGTGTAACTATGGCGTCTTCAGCTTCAGTGGTCTTTGAGCTTCACTTTTAGTGGCTTCTCTCGTATCAGGTGTTACACATAGATACAGTGACTGATGTTATAATTTACATTATTTTGATTACTGGTATTTAGTGTCTCTCCTAATGAGGATTTGGAGCAATATTTTATTCTTAGGCTATTGATTAGGGATCTCAGGGACAGTAGATTGTAATTGGCTATGGCTGTTTGCTACTTCAGGGCAGTGTTTCAGGCTGTTTGGTTGTGCTTGAACAGTTCATTTGCTTAGGTTTTTTTTTAAATTATTTAGGTACCTGAAGCTCTGACTTTGAGTGTGAGCCCTCCACTGGAATAAATCTGGATATTATATCCAGGAGGAACATGAGTAGCTTCAGAAGACTTTTTGCTGCCTTTGACTCCTGCCTTTTACCTCTCTTACATACTCACACATTGTATATAAGATAATGAACAGCAACGTCTGTTATGTTTTCCAGGAATAGATTCTACATTTGAAACTTTTGACCCGATAAAGACTATTGAGCAGCAGATGTTTCAGAAGACTTTAATCACTCACTTTAAAAGTTCACAGAGGTCCTTTGGTCCACATTGTCAAGGTTTCTTTGAATTATTTCTTGTTTGTTTTTATTGGATGACAGTTTATTAAGGGGTGGAGCCAAAAATACAGATCTTCAAAAAACTAAGATAATTACCTGCCCATTTATGATTAAATTTAAAATTAAGCCCAATATTAAAACAAAACCAACAATATGCCGAAGATGACAACCCTTAGATGGTAGCTAACACACTCTGTTATAAATTAAAAAGTGAAGCCTTGTTTTTGTTATGGATATTATTGTATTGTCTGCCTGAGGCAGAAATTTGTGAATTTCTTTGGTGGATGAACTAAAGGTAATTAGAGAGTCATTTTTAATCTCACTTCAGCTTTTCATGAGTGCAGTTCCCTTGGCTGACATGTGCTTGTATTACGTCACTGTGGATAGGTGCTACCTGCCTGCCCAAAGCAACATTAAATGACTGTGCTTGTAACTGAGAAGCAGAGCTGGACCTAAAGCAAAATCCCAAAGTGTCCCTGAAAGTGTAGGAAGCTTAAATCTCAAACCTGGCCTATTTCTCTGTAATGACTTCAGTCCAACCCCCGATCCAAACACCGTCGAACTTTGGGAATGTTTGGATGAGGTTCCAAAGTCTGTAGCTTGAATCCAGCTATATCTAGGAGGACAGATTTGTAAAACAGATGTTTTCCCACTGGAAGCATGTACATGAGCCCTATTAGCAAAACAAAAGGGGTTGTCCTGCAAAACATGTCTGAAACATTCCCTAATGCACTCAGCGAATAGAAATGGAAAGTTTATTCTCCAGGCAGTAAGCTAATGTCTCACTCAGAGTCAATTTGAAAAGATTCCAGTACGGTTGGCATCTGTCACCACGTTGAAACAAAACCAGCGGCTTTGAGGAGTATCATAGAAATGCATTATGTCCTATTTGACTAGAGGGAATGGTTAGGAACTGAATGAAGTATCAAGTGATTATTCTCTCATCCAGAGGTGAAATCCAAGCCCTATTGAAATTTGTGGAATACATCCCATTTATTTCAGCAGGGTTAGGATTTCGTGCCAAATCTTCAGCACTGCAATAGGAC
The DNA here is from genome assembly GCA_013397275.1 of Burhinus bistriatus. Lineage (NCBI taxonomy): Eukaryota > Metazoa > Chordata > Aves > Charadriiformes > Burhinidae > Burhinus > Burhinus bistriatus. The sequence goes on from VYXH01009021.1 coordinate 161,972, forward strand.
TTACCTATTTCATCGTACAGATCTGGAAAATCTGCACACATACAAACTGAACAGTGTTTCATGAAGAAGATAATTTTATGCACCTGTTATAGCTGAAAGTTGTGTGGTACAGAAAATACTTAATCAAAACAAAGTGAAAGAGTCTGCACCTTAACACAATTGTGATCTTTACTGATAGAAATGCACTGCTACTTTAAGTTTCTGACAGTTGATAAAATGTCAAAGAACAATTTAATATTACCAGGCTAGGTCTTTGAGTCTGTGTTTTAGTTTCCTTTTTTTTTTTTTTTATTTTTTACTGGCCCAGAACCAAGCAATTATGTATCTAAATGTGATCCTTCATTTACTTTGGCAATGGATCTTCATCTGTCATCATTTTAATCCATCTACTGAGGGAAACGATAGAGACTGCCATACCTGAGAAAGAAAGAATGCCATCTCAGATTTCTCTGTGCTTGAAATATTTCAACAGATGCCATTTTGTGTCATGCCTCAGAACGGCCTCTTTATCAGAACTCTGAATACTGCTGTTTGTCTCATAAATATTTTCTAGTATTTAACCACTGTGTATTTGACTTTTTGAATGACAGACTGTAATTCCTCTTGAGCCATGGTAGCCTATCAAGTTGACATTTATTTCAATTTTACACTGTGTTTCTTTTATCATTCCTTTCAGGATTTGTGGGTTTACAGTCTGATATACTTAGTGCATTAAAGAAAACAATTATTTTGCAGTTACATGAAATCATTCAAAAATTCTTCAAATTACAGCAACAGATGCTCTGAATAACGATACCATTAAAGGATTCCTCTGTACTAGGCATGAGAAAAGAAACAGGTGGAAGTGCACAGTAAGGGACAGTCCCTCCATAAACTCTCTAGCAACCAATACAAGACAGGGGAGGCAAAGAAGAGAGATGGAAACGTAAAAAGGAGTTGCCATTGTTACCCTATGGGTTTACCATAAAATCAGGGCTAGAACCCAGACCTGTTATTTCGAGTACCTTTCCCCAATCTGTTGAACAAGAATTTCCTTGTGACAGGTAGATATTAAATTCCTTTCCAGTACTATCCAAGTAGACAAGTGTTCTTCTTATTCATTCTAGAGGTGGGAAATCTGATCTACTGGGAGGTGAAGATCTATGGATGAGATTAACACTGAGAAAGGTTGGAGCCTTTTTAATAAGAACGTGAAGTCCCGTCCATATGCTGAATCCTGCTGGGTGTATTCCCTTTTCAACTATGCTGTAGAGCATGGAGCAGTTGTCAGTCATGGAGCCACCCTGAACATCTTGGTATTCAATTTTGCAATCACAGTACACATGATACAAAAAAGTTTAACATAGTCTCTGGTGTTTCCATTCGAATGAACAAGGAAAAAAATAGTGTTATCTTGGCAGTCTTAACTTTTACATTAACATGTAATATTGGGTATATCCACAGGCAGCTGCCTGAATACTATTTAAGCTGGGTGCTGAACTAGGTGCATGCAATGACAGGCAGTAGTTAAGCTGCTCTTATGTTTTTTTCTTCATGTCATTGGTAATGATACTCTAATTCTTTTCAAACTGTGTTCCTTTGGCTGTGTTTTGACAGCATGGTTGTTATTCCAGTGGTCTATGTTATTCTCTGACAGTGTCATTTCTGCCAGAGAATTTTACCTTAAATTTCATTTTTGAGCACCTTTAAAAAAAATGGTTTTCTTCCTATTTTCTAATAATCATTATTGCTCTAAACCACAAGACTGTCCTTTAGCACAGTGGTGTAAATCGGTGTAGCTTTTTTGAGTTCATAAGAATGTTTGTAGCTAATACCAGTTGAAAATCTGCTTTTCCATTACTTGAAATATGAGATGACAGATATTTTTTTCTGATACAAATTAGGAATTTTATTATTTTAGCAGATGTGAAGGAACTTTTCAGAATGTTCTACAAGAGAATAGCTGGTCTGAATTTTAAAGGAATTTCTTTTTTTTTTAATCTACAATAACATAAAGAAAATCTGGTAATTCTTGCTTTATTAAAAAATTATACTCTGTTCTTGTCAAATTCATATAGTAGCCAGACCTATTGTAAATTGTGAATAACTAAAGGTGCCTGGTGTATGCTGATGTATCTGAAGAATGGTCTACAGGAATTAAGGATTAGATTTTGGTAATGCAGTAGCTTCCTTTGCAACTTTCAGTGGGAGCATGCCTGATGTAAGACAATATGAAGGGTAAGAAAATAAAAACCTATTTCAAAAGCAGTAACTAAGCTTTTTTTAAAAAAAACAAACAAACAAACTTGCTCTTTGAACTACATAGTTTGCTAAGGAAAATGTCATTGTTACAACCACACAAATAATTTACCAAGAAAATTATTGTTTTTCCAACCTGTATTCTTCATGTGTATGGAACTTCCCTGTTATCTAGGTGTCACTGATGGTCCCAACAAAGGCAGTCTTGAAATAATAATAATATCTATGTTACTCATTTGGTGACAAGAACATTTGGTCTGTAGACAACTATTGCTCAAACCCAATAAAAACATAATCCATAGGAACATAATAGTGACCAAAATAGACTGGCTTCATCAAACAAAGGTTTGATGTGAAGGAAATGAAGCATCTCTGTGCTTTGGAGGAGTCACTTAAAATGTCAAGATTTGTCCAAATTTGCTGAGGTGTTCAGTGTAAAGAACTGCAATTTCAACAAGTTTGGCAGAAATTCAATATACCTTCACTGTTTTATTGTCTGCAATTGCCCTTGCATCTTCAAGGCTATAGGAGCAGAGAGAAAAGAATAGAGTGGGATAAGACACAGATTGGATTCTGGTCTGTAAGAATGTCTATGGATAGTATATATGTTAGGGAGACAGGAACGTAGAGAGCCATAGGAGGGAACAGAAGGAAGCTTTCTACACTGTACTTCCACAGATTTGGAAAAGCACATTAGGTTCCTGAATTGCAACATTACTCTGAGTTGTGAAGCATGTAGTTGTGAAACATAGTGTCAAGCTTTGTCCTCATCCCATTGCTAAGGGCAGATTCCTGAAGAACAGCCTCCTGCTTCCCATTGCTGTTGGTTACTCTGTTTAATCAGTAGAAGACAATGTGTTGGGGGCAAGAGGCAAAGCTTGCGATTCCATTGTAGTTACACCTGATGCAGTTTTATGTATTTGTTTTTAACTAGGAACATAATATTCTTGTATTTTCATTTTTTTTTTTTTAATTTAGATTGCATGATCATGTGGCCAGAAGCCAGGGATATCAGCTCACAAGTTGTCAATGCAATTTGAATTTGTGTCCTTTTACAGGTTCATGTTGCTTATGCATGTGATCATGCATTTTCTTTTATTGCTTCTGTGTCATTCAATAGGACAGAATAAACCTGCTGAAGGAACAAGTCAACACTGACTAGCGAATAAAGATTTTACCAGAACATTTGTGCCTCTCTGATAGCAGGATTTGGAAAGTGTACGGTGAGTGATGCAAGACAGCAAGAAAAGATTGCAAGACTTTGTGGCAAAGGCGGCATAATACTTGCCATCAAACTGCAATTCTACCCTTTTAGTAGCACCCAATTTCTGCACAACTCTGGGAAATCCATGGAAATAAACATGCATCTGGACTGCTGTTCGTCTGTGTCCCATTTTTCTGCAGTGTCAGTTTCAGGCACCCAGTGGCAGCTTCGCAAGGTGTTAGGTAATTGCAGTTGAATTTTAATTTTTCTGAAGCTGTCAATGTATAGAATGATATAAGAAGCAAAGGAACCTGAGAAGTTAGAACTTAGGTTTTTCAACTCGGGAACAAGGAAGAACTCCTCTGAACTCCTGTAAATGCCTTAGCTCTTCATTTATGAAATGGGGACAATGCTCTCCTCCCATGGGAAGTTTGCAAGATTGAACGATTAATACTTGGGAACAACAAAAATATTAAAATGCTGGGCATCAATGAAGAAATTGATATCTCTGTATGTAGAACAAGATTTACGTGCTGTCTTCTGCCCCGGAGTTAGTGTATAGGGCATTATGGAAAGAATATTGATTCCCATTGTGGGACCGTTTTCTTTCCTGTACTCTGGGTGAGGCAGGGAGCATGAAGAAAATAGGATGTGGCTGAGTGGGTAAATATAAACAACTGGGCTCAGTTAAATATTCACAGGCTTGACTTTGTAGCCTAAATTTTCTAATGTACTTGATACTTCGGAGCAGTAGCAGTCTAGACATTTTCTTCTGAGATGTCTGTAACCCTGTGTAACAGGTATTACTCATGCCTGTAATATGTTTTTAACAGCTATTAGTCAAATATTAACATTTAATAAGCCCTCTGTAAGTGGGTCCTTAAGGTGACATGCTGTGTGAGAATCTTTCCCTAATTTTCTTCAACCAAACATTCCCAGGGATTTCTCAGGTCCAATGACAGTGTTTAACAGCTTCTAGTGTCAAAACACAGGCAGTGCTGCATACATTATAAGAATTGCAATGTGCTGAAGGCAGCTTTGGCACCATTTATCCAAATGGTCAAAAGTCACTTCCAAGTCTCCTTGCTCATTTCCAGGTTCTGAAAAGTTCATCCCATGGGAATGAATTTCCTGAATTTTTTTGTGCTGTGAATAGCTAGTACACCCACTCAAAGCCACATCCAGCCAATCAGTGATGAAGCGGAACCTCTTGAAATAATCCGAACAATCTTAAAATAGTAGTCTTTATTTACACAGAAAACAGAAATGACATACTGTTTTTCCTTTCCTTTCTTTTCTCAAGATAAACTGGTTATCTTCTGTGACTTTCACACTTCAGCTACGTTCAGAATCCCAGGTTGAGTCTCTTGACCTGCAGTATCTGAAACCCACTCTAGCTAGGCTTTCCAAGCCAGGGCTTCATTAGTTACTATTTTAGGGAGACGGGGTTTCTCAGAACTGCAAGAAATGACTATCCAAATAAAACCAGCAGATTCAATGTTAAGAATTTTTTTTTAAAGTATGTAATATGGGTTACCACTGCACTCTGCTTGGCTAAAAATCTTCTTTTAAGTTAGTGTTTTGTAATTTATATCTCAGCCTCCATAATGTTAGTGAGATATTAATATATGCATGAAGAGCAGCAGTCAGTGTAATTACAGTGGCAAAGTGACAAATGCATAGCTATTTTGCCTGGTAATACTGTGTATTTAACAAGTTTATTTGTTCAACAGTTCTTACTTTAATTATATTTTGCCATTTGGGAATTTTAGGCATATAACCATCATAGCTCTTCCATGAATATTATTCTTAAAATAAGTGTTCATGCATTATTAAAAATGCACGTGTGTTTGCTTACTTATTTATTGGCAGTGATTTTTTTCTCTTTTTTAAAAACACTGAATTTTTTCTTTTTCTAGTAAACTTGCAAAGAAAAGAAACCAACTAACCTGTTGGAAGGAAGGATATAAGGCAAGTTTCTTGCTGTGGACGGGCTCTAATTAGGACTTATGCCATATTTCATGACAGAGAAGCTAGAGGTAGGTGTCACTCTTTGAAGGCATGGCCCCAGAACCTTCCACGGGTCTTGTGAGTGTACAAAAACAGTGAAAGAAAATAAACAAGACGTTTGCATGGCAATGAATGGACAGACACAAAGGGGCAGTGTTAAAAACAACATTTGATCTTATTGCTGTTGGGCTCAATTGTGACAAAATACTCGCTTGGAATATTTGCACATTCCAACAGTGAAGTTTTGGGTTAAACCTACCTGGGAAGCCAGTCACCAAACATACAGAGAGTTATAATGCAGACTGTACAAACCTGAATACACTTTTACTCGCTTGTACAGAATACCAGATTATACTCTATTCTTGAGGAACACAGAAAAATACTCATTTACAAGTAACTTGCACAGTTGTCAGAGTATATGCACTGTTGAAATTAGAGACAAAACTAGATGCTCAGTTGATGTAAGTTGATATAGCTCAATAGAGCACTTAAATCTGTGTTAGAAAGTCCTCATTTGGATTGTGAACTTTGTAGAGTAAGCTTTTGTGATTTTTGTCACAAATCTCACAGTATGTTTTTTAAAATCTCCATCTCTTTCAGTTACAGGATTTCAAAAGAATTGTAGCCTTTGCTAAAGGCCCTGGAAATCAACATTCTGGCCTTGATAGTCAAAAAGCCTCAAAAAATATCTCTTAATGATTTAAAGTCCAGAGGAGAAAAATAGCAATAACATTGCACCCCCAAAAGTGTCATGAGTTTTAAGTAAAACTTGTTTTGGGACCCTGACTCATTATTTTTGAATGGTGCTGGCTTTTCAGAGTACTGGTAGCTTCAGTGCTGGGGACATTTCCTTCAAATTCAGCAGATTGAGTTTCAGGATGTTTCCTCCCTGAAATCTGATGGATGGAAAGGCAACGAGTTTCAGACTGACGGTGATGTGGGCTTGTTTGCTGGAGCTCAAATCCTTAGTGAACAGTCCACTCCAGCTCTAATTATAAAAACATTACAGTTCTAACAGTTGCCTGGCCATGAATTATTCTGACAATGTTTAACCTGCAGATAAGAAACCACTATCAACCTGTCACATTTCCCCCACTAACGAGTTCAGCATCAGTTTAAAAGGAAGTGCAACTCATGAAGCAATGGCTCTGTGTCATAAATTATAGGTATCCGGCATGCATTACAAGGACAGAAACAGTAAAATAGCATGGGACTCTTTATTATACATTCTGACAGTGACAGAAAACCAGCACTCCACAGTGTTTAATCTACCATAGCTTGTTTATTCCCTTTCACATCCATGCCAGTTTCAAAACACTCGGTGCCATATTCTGCTGCTATCTGCAATTAGCACAAGTATTTACTTAGAGCTCGAAGGTAGAGAAAAAGATTGTCTTTGATAAGAAGCATTGGACTCTCTAATCACTCAGACAGTGGAAAAAGGTGCTGTCACAGAAGACTTACTCCCATTTATTGCTCTGTGCGTATATACATGTGTGTGTGTTACTTTAGGTGAGTTTCTTGAAGTACACAATCCCTTGTTGAAACAAAATCTTGTAAGGAGACCTGTCTTATTGAAAAAGCCATGGTGTACACACTCAGGAAAAAAGTGAACTGAAACAAACAAAAAACCTGTGATGATATCTTGTCCTGACAATGAAATGAAGAAAAGCATTACACTAAAATAAAGGAGGCATGCTTTCACAAATAGTTACAGCTGCATGAAGTGCATGAATTATGTGTGCTACTATGAATAAGCATGATATGGTGGCAGCAATACAGGAGAATATTGTTAAAAAACTTCACAGTTTTGTCATTATTCTTGGACATGTCCTTCATATCTCCATTACCTCTTTTGGAAACTAGGTAAGCAAAAAATGTGTACAGCTTTATCACACTAGTGTTTGACGCCTAATTACATTGAGTCAGAGTACGATATTTCTCTTGTAAATTTGCACAAAAAGGTGAGGGCAAGAAGACTTTTCTGTTGATGTTACAGCTGAAAGCAGGATGAGAAGCTAGCTGTGTTCAGAGAGCAGACCGCAGAAGAAAGAGGATATGTCAATGGATACAAAGAAATGCAGAAGATTAGCATCTTCTCATACTTCAGGAAAGAGAGGAAGAAATTGTAACCTGGTATCCCTTTCCCGGATCATGGTCTTAGTCACCTAGCAGTAGGGCAAAAAAGAAAGCCCCTCTTTTCTCTAGTTTTGTGACTCTAACCCTTAACTCCTTGAACTAAGCATTTCATTTTGTATTCAAATTGGGAAAGGGAAAAAAACCAACAAAGCATAACTCCCGCTCTTATTCTTGTGCTTTAATGAGGAAAACCACAACACCTCTTTATTAACTCAGAATTGGATGACTCCTTCCTCAGGCTTTACATCAGTTTGGCACCTGAACAGAAACACTAGCTGTTTACACCCACGTACTCTGGATCGTCATGACCAATTGCCCTTACTCTGTTGCAGGCATTCTCCACAGGGTCATTAGAGTTTGGTCCTTGTGCAAAGACTCAAGGTGTGAGGAATCACAGAGTCAAGGCTTTGGGGTGCTTATCTGATCATCATCTCTTGCCAGACTTTTGGCAGGTAACTCAGCTTCTCTAGCTCTCATAACCAATGGCATGGGCCAAAATTCCTTTAAACCAAGAAGCTGGAGGGATTGCTATGGAGATTTGGTCTTGGAAAGTGTTCCTTGCAGCTTGGAGAAACAGGAGGTATACATTAGGTGGAGAGATTTAAACTTTGTCAGCAGAATCAAAAGCCTGAATATTGCTGCAGTAATCCTGCCTAAATTTGATACAATTGCAGGAAATGTTTAGATGGCTTCATGATGTTCAAAATGTTTCTTCCAGGCAGAGATTGAGATCTTTTAGGGAAAAACAGATATATTATTAGTAGATTACTAAACATACACAATACTTTGTTTCTTGGTCTTTCAGATGATTTGTATAGAAGGAAAACCAAGTTTCTTTCCCAGTATTTTTATTTTTGTGTACAAAAATAAGAGCAGAATTTTGGTTCTGCTATGGCTGTAAGGAGTTGATGCAAAGGGTACAAGAAGAAGTTTGGAGCATGGCAGTCATTTTTTATTGAGTTGGGAATACTTCTGACTTGTACCTGAATGGTCCCATTAATTTCCCATTTTGTACTTTTATCTATGAATAAAATTAAGGACTTAATTAAGGACTGGATATACTGTCCTGGAGTGGTAAAGCAGATGCTTGACATCTGTCATTTTTTTGTACACAAAGGAATAATAATATTATGAATATTTTGAGCCCCTCAGTTCCATATTACTTGAACTGCAAGTAACTTTGTCTTGAATAGTTAGACCTTTTAACCACTTCCCTAGCCTTATTTCAGCTTGTTTTGCTGTTCTAATTTTTGGCTTTTCTGTTTGATTCCCCTCTGACACTTTACTGGATAAGTTCAAGTCTGCCGCTGGAGAATCCAGTTGTTTCCATAGAAAAGAATTAATCTATATCCCCAAAGTACTGTGAAGGCAAATTCTAAAAATATAAGAGTCCAGTGCCTAACATTGCCCGAAGAAGGTCAGCAGAGGGCTGTTGTCCTCCGCTTGTTAAAAGCAGAATATCTGCAAGCACCACTGAGTAAAAATCATCCTGCTTTGCCTTTTACTGGCCTTGTCAGTTAACGCAAGAAAAGGAATAGCTTCTCTTAAGTAACATATCTGCAGCAACATGCAGTTTTGTCCTATGTTCTTAAGTTTCTCCCCAATCCGAATGACAGCTTGCCTGCCTCAGGTGAGCCGCTAAACATCCCACTTCCAGGGCTGGTGAGGACTCTCTTCTACCTCCCCTCCAGCTGTGTCTGTACTGTCCACACTTGACAGGTATGTGAAACTGTTGAAACATTCGTACTGTGAATGCATCTGTGTCAGCAAAGCTGTGCTTTACACTGCGCAGTGAAACTGCCTACTGGAGCCAAAAAAGCTATTCTGGTTAAAAGATAATCTGTAGCTATAAAAGCTGCTGCACAAGAATGTGATCTGACTTTAGGTTTGCCTGAGCTGCATGGGCTTCCCAATCCTTAGATGTTGGTGATGCCATAATCTAACTGCATCTGGGTGAGATGGTATCCGGACACGTGTCCTCTCCCTAAACTGTAAATGTTTCTGCAAAAATTAAAGATGTTTTCCTGTCTGTCTGTCTTGCTAGACTAATACATGACATCATTGCTTTTGATGGCTCCTTCCTCTTTAGCATAGGCCTTTTTGCTTAGGGTACATCTCCTGCAATTTTATCCAGGGAAGAAATGGAAGGAGTGGAGTGTGGGAGATGTAGGCTGGCCAAAGAGGTCTTGCAAGTGATGAGCCTGAGGCACAAAGTAACCAAACTATGTATGTCAGGAGATGTTGTGGCAACACATCTCAAATCATTATATTTTGTATTTTGGCCAAGATATTTCCATTTTTTTAGACATCTGAGTCTCCTTTCTCCCAAAAGAAAACCAAAGCAAATCACAAAACACCAAGTGAACAGTACAACATAATGTAAAGCAACATAGAGAACATGAACTTCTATGTACAATTTCAACTTGTTGAAGACCAACATATTTGTTGATGGGTTTATGGACATTTTTGACCATTTGCTGTACCAGTAGATGGTGCTCAAGAATATGTTGCACAGTTTCTGAACTTTTTAGAATCAATAGCTCTTCTGGTGATTCAAGTTCCCCATGAGTAGTTCGTCTGGTGCTGTTTCAACAACTCCTTCATAAACCAATGGAATGGGTATCCCACGCAGAAACCCTTCCGCAAAAACGTGTAAAACACTTCAGTGCCCTAATTGCAGTAACTAAGTCTTATAACATCAATATGACGTAGATTTAAAACCTCATCCCACTTTATGGATCACCTAAGGAGCAGGATTTCTCTGACTTGATCAAGATTACACTGAAAACCCACAAAAGAGCCAGGAGTAGATGCAAATTTATTTGAATCTTTGTTGCTTGTTCTAGCTCTCAAAATCCACAGACATTTATATTCATCTGTAACACCTGTAAGCAGAAGCACTGTTAATTTCATACTGTGCGATTATTAAGTCATGGAAGGAATATAGATGAGGTAGATATTTAGAAATAAAAGTATTCCCTCTTCGTCTATTCATTAGTGAATTAAGCCAGTATTATACATGTCAGACATAGAAATATGTATCTATATACACATATATATGTTCAACATTATTAATTAAGGGCATTTTCAGCTGTCTGCATTCCTTTTAGCCTGATAGCATATGTAGATCTAAATATGATACAGTGAACATAAAGGCAATGTACTTTTATGAAGCTGCATTTAGGAAAAGTATGCAAGTAATATGGAAATAATTACAGGATTTTTTTTTTTTCTTTTAAATCTGAAACCACACACTCACTATGGCTGAAGACTATCCACGTGTATTAAAGATGAAAACTACAGTATTGAAGAATTTCAAGATGAACAGTACGGTCTTAACGCATCCCTCAAGCAAAATCTGCTTGAAAAGAGGAAGTGCTCTTTTGCTTTTGTTCTGTGTATATTTTTGGCTTTCTCTACATCACTTCTGCATATGATAGTCTGTAGAAGTGGGAAAAAAATGTCAGTGTATGTTCCATTGTGAACTTTATGCATATTTAGTGTTTATGGTGGCACTACTTGAGAAAGCCTGTGATTAATGATAAGCGTAACCCTTCTTTCCATAAAAAAAGGCTTCCTCAGTGGCAGAAATGCAATATATGCAATGGTGCAAATTTCAGACAACAATAACAATCAAAGCCCAGTCTGGCTTTTTCACTTTCATGCTACTTGTATCATGCAACAACAGCAGTCGTTATAAAAAAATTGTAGTTTTATATGTCACGTAGAAAATATTCACTTAAGGCTTTCCTAAGTCATGCTTTAAATCTTACTTTCAAGGTATTGCAGGTAGCTTCTGAAAACCTGTGCTTTATTTTCTGGAGTTTTGGCACAATGTTTTATTCCTAGCCACTTTCCCTTTTATAGCCGCATAACGGTTTCTTAAAGCCTAGGATGTAGCTGCTTGAAGACTGGGGTGAGCTGTGGCAAATGATAAAATTTAAATAAATACAGTAACACTTTGAATGCATATTTAATTGGTTGCTCATAACTGTCACTGTAGTAAATAATGTTATAAACAGTGTGCTGTCAGACCTTTAGGCATTGTCTAGTATGTTATGATTTAAACTACATTGAGGTTTCCTTCCTCCTACAGCACTACTTAAGGCTTCAAAAAAGTTGGATCAGATATATTTTTTCATAGAGGACTTAGAGGGCTTAATTGATAATTTCCAATCAACAGCACAACAATGAATTAGGAAGGAGTAAATTTACTTTGGGCATAGCTTTGAATATTGGGATTTTACTTGTTTTTACTGTAATAAAGAAGCTTGGTCAAATTTTAACATTAATACTTATCCATTTGGTCTGGAAGCTTTCAAAATTTTCCAGCCTAAATATATCCAAAAGTGCGTTAGTAAGTGAGAATCCCTTCAAAGGAAGCTCCATCTCTAACTTTAGGAACTAGTGTAATGCCCATCATCAGAATACCAGTGTTTTTAAAAAGAAAAATAATATCGTCTTCTCCTTCCTAGCCAGCACATGTTCACCAGCCGTGCATGAGTCTTGGTGACAAAGAATGAAAAGGAAGTGATAAGTTTTGTCTTTACATCTAAACACAAAGACACCTGTGGACAATTTCGTCCGCTGCATGCCAGAATCTAGGCCAGTTCCTCATCAAACAACATCTCAGGAAGTTCAGGGACTCTTGCTAACAAGACAGACATGTCACAGGTTACTGGGGCTATTTGTACTTGTGCAAAAGGGTGAAAAATAATCCCCTTACCAGCTCAAAATGACATCACGCTCTTGCTGTTCTTCTCAGAAATTTTTGCCAAAAAGTTGCATCAGAAAATATGATTTGTGGAGTCCAAAATGCTTTGTCTGAGGCTCCTCTTCTGAATCAAAGGATGTCTTGATAAGCTGTACAGTGCATGCCTGAAATGATTAGCTCCTGGACACCTCCTGTCCATGCTCTCCCACTTGTACAACAGACATCCAGAGCCCATGTCTGGGCTGAAATCCACGGAATCTAGAAGCGCTGGCTCTAGACTGAATGCATCTGCACCACTTCACACCTGAACTAATAACCCAGTTTCAGCAGGATGCTGTGACGTGGGCTTACCAGCCTCTGGGATCTGAGACCCTTGTAAGGAAACGTGCAAGTTTTGGAAATTAAATTTCAATTTAGGTGAAGATCTGTTTATGCTTCAAAAATCAAAATTGCCTTGCAATTTGTTTTTTAATATCGGATAGATGTCTAACTTTTTTAATCCTCCCCCATCAATTGGAATTACACTTTTTATAAGCTCCAAAAATTAGTCTGTAAACAGTAAAGCTGTAGATAATCTAGAATCTAAATTAGGCGTTTACAGGATCCTATGTCTCATTCTTGTGGTACCCTGAGCACCTGGATGCAATTCCTCTATCTATCCAATATTAATATTGACCGCATACTGCCAGTGTGAACCCAAGCGAAAAGAAGCCTCCCTCTGGCTAAGCCATTCAATGCTGTGCCAAGTGTATCTAAGCTGGAAGTGGCTTTTTCCATATCTTCCCAATCTCTTATGAATTGTTTTCTCTTCCAAAGGTTGTGAAACATCTGGGTCAGCAGGTATAATAGAAAAGCAAATGGAAAAAAAATCTATTTTTGCAAATCCTGAGCCCTATTCCCAACAATTTATTGAAATAAGATGTCATGCATGCACATGTATCATTGATTTCAGATGTATGGTGAAGTTGCCAAAGATATATTCAGCAGAAATAACTGTAATTTTTTCAGATCTGCTCTTCTCCCATCAACTTGGCCTCCAGAACAAGAATTCAGCAGAGTGAAACATATTTCATACTCCTGGGCACCTGCTGATGCATGTCCTGCCTCCTAGCTTGGAGAGGACAGAAGGTTTGATGCAATCATGGTATCTGCTGTGAGTCGGACTTGCTTGCTTTACTCCTTACTTTTTTGCAATTCTGATTTCTTTTGCAATCGTTGTTTTAGCCCAGTTCTCTCTCTGATATTGAACTCCCATGTGGCTGATGCAGGAGCAGCAAACAACATGCTGCAGTGAGAGAAAAGGCTGTTTTGCAGCGCTTTTAGCAATGTGACCTTAAGTATTGATTTATAGCCTGCTGCAGTGCTCTAGTGCAAAAGGGAACTGTGGTAATTAAGTTAGTATCTGCGCTTTCCAAAATAGTGCTGAGCTGCAACAAAAAGAGACCCTTTATTTTTCCTCTCTGCCTCCCAGTGAATGCAGATGCAGGCACTGCCCTTTGACCCTGCTCAGCTTTCCCCAGCTGCAGGTTATTTTTCTCCCTCTGTGCCTTTAGGTGCTGATAGATGGAGTAGGACCCATTAATTCTTGTGTCCGACTTTCTTATTTTAGTGTAGGCAATGAAGCAAATTTCTACGCTTGTACCTGACTTTTAAAATGTGTGTCCTTATGTGGGTGAAAAAAGAACAGTGGCCAAGGAAATATAGGCAGCGTTAGAAAATTCAGCAGGGTGGGTGGTCATGAAGTGGCTCAGACTTGAAAGCAAAACCTTTTGCATGAAAATTCCCACTTCTCAGCATGACACATTATTCTGAAACTCATGTATAAGGTAACAGGGTAAACACAATGAGAAATCTCTTTTGTATTCCATTACAGTCATTAGAGAAATAGGCCACAAAAGGTAATGGCGATAAAACTGAATACCTTGAAGTAAGCATGTAAATTACATGCTAATGTATGCAAATTAGCACACCACGTTCAATGTTCATAAAACTACAAAATATAGCTAATTAATGGTAGGTAAGTTGCTTCATTTTATATTCAGAGAGTTACGGGGGAGGCAGTATATTTTTATAATTGTGGAACATTAGCCTTGGGGAACGCATCAAACATTCAGTTTCTCTCCTCTGGCAGATTCATCCAGTACACTGGAAGCAACTGCCTTTCCACTTCCTCACCCAAGGTCTTACTCTGAGAGCAGGCTCTGAAATTAGAACTAAAACGAAACAAAAAGGCTCCCAGTTTTACGATTACTTTCTTGTGGAAGTAGTTCTTATTAATGTTGATATAGTCACTGCATTTGGTACCCTCGGCATATCTAAATGGATTTAATGACTGAATCCCCAAATGGACATAGGCTTTGTAAAGCCCAGCTTTTTAGGCAATCTATTCCCAGCAGAATTCACAGTTCAAGCTCCGAATACAATGCAAGGGGACAATAGAGCACCTGAGAACAAGTTCAGCAAAAGCAATGGACTGAGCATGGAGCAAAGTAACTCACCTGGGAAGAAAGGCAGAGGCAGCATGTGGGTCAAGCCACACTTCTGGCAGAGACCGATAGCACAAGCAGACGCAAGCTCCTGTGCCCACGTTCTCGAATCTTGCATGGGAAACAGCTCTGGTTTGAAAAACATATCTATCCTGTGCCTAAAATTAATAGTCCTGTCTTTCAGCCTATCCAGCCAAGAGAGTGAAGAGGCCCGGGTCAAGGTGGAGCGAAGCCCTGTTAAAGGCAAATGTGTGTGTGTGTGCAACCTGAGAGACAGCTGCAATGTGAGTTGAAAGGAAAAATGACTATTTGAGGGTACACCGAAATTTTGGCACGAACAACAAGTAGCAGCGGGTGAGAACCCTGTGAAAGCCCTTCTGAGCTCCCTTCTGCTGTAAAGGTGCTAACCCTGCAATTTGCAGGAGCTTTCTGGGTGGCCATCTGCGTGCCGTGGGGCTGTGGCAGTGCAGGTTCCTAGTGAGATGCTCTGTTGAGTTTGTGTGAAGGCAGATCAGCTCAGCCACTCTGCAGAGCTTCAGGCATCATTCGAGCTGGCAGGAGTCTTCCAGATACAGCACCTGTGCCCCCATAGCAGAACAACTCCAGGACAGCCCGCTTCCTCTTGCTGTCCTGCTGCTCCTCTGCCGGGATTCCTTCCACCACACTGACTGCTCTACTCTGCAGAGGTCCAGTGCAGCAAAGGGATGAACAGTTTGGAAAGAAACCCCACTCCTGTGTCACAGATGAAGAGAGGATGTGTTTTGTGCAGGGTCTTATTTGATAGGCACTGAGATGAGTGATGGTGATGAATGTAAAATGTCTTAGGTACCCGAGAGAGAGGTTACAGTTTGCCAAATACTTTTCATGAGCCAGTGGTTCTCATTCTGGAAAGCTGTTCAGTTTCAAACCAAAACATTTATCTTATATGCATGTATGTGTGTGTATATATATATATATATATATATATAACTTCTACACCTGTTTGGCAGAGCAGTTGAACTTTGATCAACTTCAGGTAAATGCTTACCTTGCACTTCATGTAAAAATTAACCTCAGTGCTAAACATGTGCTTAAGTGTTTTCTGATTTAAGATGGTTTTCAGGATCGAGGCCTTAAAGAGGACAAATGAGTGTAGCTGTTTCAGACACAAGAAAATGGAGGTTGGCAGAAAAGAGACACTACAAAGGGGAAAAAGTTTGTGAAATATTGTAAGGACTTTTAAGTAGAAGAAGGAAAAAGATGTATGATAAAAGTAACAGGCTTACAGAGGGAAGCAACATACGAAAATAAATGTCAGAATAATAGAATGAGAAAAAAAAAGGAAATAGAAAATGGAAATAGGGGCTACTGGAATGTTAATTTCAGACTGAATGCCTCCTCTTAAGTTAATAATCTAAATCACAACATGCTTGACTGATACTCACAAATTCAACTTCTTCTCTTATTGGTAGCTGTAATTTCTCATATTTTGTAATGCTTCCCTACGCTAGGGAGTTTTGAGAAAATGTGCTTGGGAGCCTTATATTGCAGGGACTCCCAACTGCAGGAGCTTTATTTTCTAAGGAATAAAGGAATAATTATGGGGGGAATAATTCTAAGGAACAGGGTATCTAAGGAATAATGTTGCTCAAGACCAAAAGTTTAACCGTATGTAAGTTGTTTTGCAGGCTATTGAGAAACTAAAACTGCCTTGCTGCCAGTGGGCATTGGTGCCTGTCACAGACAGCGCTGTTTGGAGGGCTGCTGGTTCAGCATGTGATGGGCAGAGGGCTTGAGCTGATGTAACCTAGTGACAGCTATAAAAGGTCTTTAATGATATACGTACTGTAGCTTGATAGAAGAAGGAACAGTGAGAGAGATGAATAGAAGGATCTGGCCATAACCTCCTTGAATAAAGTACTCTAGTACTAAAGCTTTTTTAATGTCTTCACAGAGCTTCAGGCTAATCAGATACACTGAGTTATTTGCATCAGTTATTTACATCAGAGGCAATCTGGAATTAAAACTTTTTCTCTTCATCCCTGTCACCTTTTCACCTCGAACTAAAACTATTAGAAAAGTAAAAGGTCCTTACCCAGGTTGTGACCATTAACTTGGTCTTTTCCTCTCCTTCTCCTGCTTTCCCCTGATGCCCCATGTTATATATCTTGGATAGACCACAGCAAATCTAAAACTGATGGCCTTGTTTCTTTTGCTTTTTTGGCCCAGCAAAAGCTCAATACCTGCACAAGAGGGGAGCAGGATCAGCTTGGGAAAGAAAACAAAAAGTCCTCTGCCAAAATAATAATCATAATATTAGCACACAGCTGTAGGGAGACATTTTTGGCATCCAGAGCAAACGCTACCCGCTCTCTCCCCTCCCTCGGTGACCCTACTTCTGCTTTTTAGCTTTCCACTGGCTACCAAATTCTCTGCTTCCCTCAGTCACCTCTCTATGCCACTAACTACCTCCACAGTCCTGTGGTTGCTCCTTGGTGGTGGCAGCAGCAGAAGCGTCTAAAGAGACTTGGGCATGTGTCTCTACTCACGAGTGCAATATTCCTGCAAACTTGAAAAGTGCTTCAAGGACCTGATTCAATTTTCTTGATCTTGATCTCAGTCATTTGGAGGGAGGAGGAGGGAAAAAGTGAGGGGGGGAGAGAGAGGGAATGCTGCTCTTGGCAGAAGATACAGGCAATTGGCTGCTTTATGGCTTTGCCTTGATGTGTGTTTAAAAAACAGCCCCAAATTTGGCACAGAGAGCTTTTTCCCACTTGTTTTACTTCTAAATATTCTTCAAAAGCTTCCACGGGATATAGAATATTGCTTTGATCAGACGAATATACTTTGTGTTGAAGTTTCTAGTTAATACCGACTTCAATTCATATTCTGCCAATATTTTAATTTCAGATTTGATTTCAAATTTTCTCTAGCCTGTAGACAATGGAAAAATATGACAATTTCCCCTGTGGATCATGTTATTTTACTGATGTGGGTTGAAGTTTCAGAAGATGGGGAAGAACGAGTAAAGAAAATACTATCAAACTTGCTTCTTCAGCAAAATGTAAGTATGACCAAAAGGCTTAATGTACCCAGGGAGTGTACCCCAGAACAAGATGTTTTGGAAAAGGCTCACAGCTTGAATTTCTTTCAGATAAAGCTCCCATGTTTGCATTCTTACCTAATCCTTATCTGAGTATTTGAACTACTCACATTTGCGAAATTTTCTGGAAATGTCCAGGTAGGGGCCGTCATGTGTGAGTCACCATGCTTCCTGTTTCTGCTCAGTCATAAAACATCTCCTACAGCAGCCTTCGTCATGCTGCTTAGGACTTTCATGATCTCATTTGGAGCCAAGAATGTAAACATATTTGTTTTTTCCCTCCATTAATGCTGGGTTTTGAGTATTTCCATGACTTTCATTAAAAGTCAACAACAAAAAAAAGAGCCCCAACACTTAAACAAACTTTAATTGTGATATGGTGAGTCTGAGCCATGAACGCAGAGCTCAGTTGCTTGGACAGTATTCAATGCACGTCTCCTTGCCCTCCAGGCTGTGCTATTGTTGTGTTTCTCACTTTAGCTGCTCTGGGAGTCTGTGAGGAAGATTTGCCCTTGTAGAGTGATTCTGCTTACTTATTTGACAATACCAGCATTGCAGTTTGTGTGTCACCTGCATCACAAATTTAGCATAGCAGTCACATGCTTTTCATAGGCTGCCACAGTCAACAAGATGCTGTTCTTTCCTGCTGCAGTCCCAGGGGCTGGTGGAAGAGGGAGACATTTTTACTGAAGGATTTTGGATTCTGGACCTCATGTCACTAACTCAGAGTTGATAACCCTTGGGGAATGAAAACTTTTATTTATTTATTTTGTCTGAGGCAATTATGTATGGGATGGTTTATTTAGCTGTGACATCAGTCAGTAGTTCATGTGAAGCCATAGTATTGTTGTAACCTGGGAACCCTAGGTCTTCTCCAAGTTCCTCCGGTGCTAAAGCTTTAAGACAGAAGAACGGTGGCAGGAGAGCACCAATAATAAAAGTGAATCAGGTCCAGAAAATTTCCCACTGGATTCTTAAGGAAGAAAACCAGAGTTTAAACGTGTGAGTCTGTGTCTTGAAACCAGTGGAAGGTAAATCACTGACCTCAGCTGAAGAAGGCTCAAGCTCAGATGAAAAATCTCTGGTCATATCTGCTAACTCTGCTAGGCTAATCTTAAGGAGCTTCCTTGCAGAGCAATGTAGGGTATGTGCCATCCACCCTGTAACCTTTTCATGGATCTCTGAGCAAACTTGTTCACATTACAACAGGATGTTTCAAGCACCTGCGTCCCACAAGCCCTCTGGCATAGTCTTTCCAGACCCAAGCCCCAGACCTAGTTCATCTTGATCACACACATCCTATAGACACCCAGTGGCCTCTCATCACTTGCGTCCTACAGTGCCATGCCAATCCCCTTGTCCAGAGCCCAACCTGCAACGATGGGAGGGCAATAGAGGAAGCAGTGGGCTGCCAGGTGCTCTGTCTGGGGGAAAAATGAACCCACTGCCATGACAGCCGGGGATAAGATGGTTCCCATAGGCTGTATTAACACAGGGGCTGTGATTCAAGACTAACAGCCTCAGCAAACACCCCGTGACAGAAAACAGTTTGAGCTTATGGTGTTATGTTACAGTCTTCCCCGGGGGAAGCATGTTGTCTTCCAAAGATAGAAAAATAGAGAGCAAGATGCTAATTCCAGACATAAAAGGCCACCTCCACGGCCCTTTACAGAAGTTTCTACAAAAGGCTGGAGAAGAAAGAGCATCCACTCCTTGGCTGCAGCCCTGATCTCCTCTAGACCTGTGCCACAGCAGTTCAGCATTGACAAGTACACCATTATTTTTATCCTGGATGTCTGCAATGTCATGTGCTTGTGATCTGTTCTCAGCTGCTAGACTGAATTGTCCAGGCAGCACTGCGACAGTGGAGAAGCCCAGCTGTGCCAGGGCCATAAGCAGGACAGTGTTTTCTGTTTGGTGCCCACCAGAAGGGAATTCACGTTATTTACTAATATTTCACCGTATGTCAGGACTTCACTGGTTGGTTCATGAGCACCACCTTGTGCTTTCCAGTATAGACGGGTGGCACGCAGATGATGGGTATGCAGAGCACGCCTCCTAGCTAAGCCATCCTATAAAGGAAAGTGATTTCTGCCTGGGACTGTGAGTGGTGAGGGGCATCCCATGCAGATTGGTGGGGTACCTGTTGGCAGGTGGAAGGTGCTCCGGGCAGTGGTGCCCAACAAGATGGTTCGGCCAGATGGTATGTGGGGGATGCTTTGGTGGGTGCTGTGACAGCTGGGCGATCCCAATGTTTCCCATGTGGTGTTGCAGTCAGGGGAACTCAGGCAAGCTGGGAATATAAATCAGGGATCAAAACAGCATGGATGCTCAGGCCCCAAAACTGCTGCCTGAGCTGCTTTAATAGGATGGTGTAGACACAGGTAGCTGTTTTTCCCCAGAGGGCATTACATATTGCTTTTAACTCTACTTGCTGTTGGGGTTTCTGCTGCAGGAGCATAATACATATTTCAACGCCAAAGATATGTCACAGAAAGGTCCTAGATCCTCCCCCCCCTCACCCCAGTTTTAAGCCATGGTGACCTCAGAGAGCACGAGACTGTATTTTTTTAATCTTTGTGAAAGGAGTCTTGTTTGCTTGCTGGCCCTTACACACCAAGGCACTGTTGTGTTACTTAAAATTGTAAATTATGTCTGTTTAAGAAAATGTCAGTGTTTTTTAAAACAGAATAACAGAACTGGAAAAGACTTGGCTGTGCTGTTTGTTACACAAGTTGCAGGCAGGCCGAATGATGCATTCATCATTATAAGCATATTCAAGGAGACTAATGACTGCTATACAATATAGCTTCAGTTCTTTCAAGTAACATGATAGTTGTTTCTTAGCTTGCCAGCAAGATTATCCGAGCAACGTTAATGCTCGTGCACTGACGTATAGAGGAACCATCAATATGGGGCTGTGCCTACCAATTAATAACTCTCCACCCCCACTTACTAATTAAAATGACCTTTATATCAAAAAAGAGGATTGTAAGATAAATACAGATTTGATAGAAGGATATGATTTCTTTGGCACCTATCATTTTGCATATGGGTATTTCTCATACATTCCCCAGGAGTTCTGTAAAACAGAACTTCAGCTTTAGGATAGGAATAAATTATAATGAATATTCTTTCTTGTCAGCCTTTGAGAGCATGCTAGGAGGCTCTGTTGTACTAGATAATACCAGTAAATAATCGACAACCATGTCGCTTCCGCCATGGAACAAACCCCAGATCCTTTGAGAAAGAAAGTGAACTAAGAGGGGTGGGAAAAACACAACCCATTTTTCCGCCTCACCACTGTCACCTGACCTCAAAGAAATTCCTCTTCTCCCATCCCAAATGGAGGCTTACCTTTCCTCAATATAGCAATAGCAAAACAAAAAGCAGCTGGATCTTTGCTGTCAGTGTCTATTTTATGTGGAACAATATACAACCACTGAGGAGCTTAGAGCAGGAACTGTTGTGCTTCACAGTTTTTCATCATGAAATGCCACAGGAAAATGGCCTAAACATCTGGACCGTTTCCCTGTAGTTGCATGAGCCTTTGGCTTGGCTTTGATTCGCCTTAAATATCCAGAAGAAATAAGAAGAGGTGCACCGACTTTGTAGTGGCTGCTTTGTATATTTTTGTTTGTCCACTTGTTTGGAAATATTGCCCACTGCTTCTACTCTTTTCCTCAGGGGAGGTGCTGCCTTTCCTGTGTTTTTTCACCAAACATTGAGGTTAGACTCTGCTCTTCAGTGGTGTCATTTTGGAAGCCTGTAAGTGAGGTTTCAGCCAGAAGAAAATGAAAAAGATTACATTTATATATATGTTTTCTTACTAAATAAGGAGAAAAACTAACAGAGGGCTGCAAACTGGGTTTGTCTGTGTGGGTGAATTGTGTTCGATGTGAAACATGTTTACCAAATTTTTTTCCCATGAGAATCAAAATTTTCCCCATCTGACATCCAGGTTTCTCATCAGAGGAACTGTGCAAATATGCTATTTCAGCCACTGTTTTGGTGACTCAGAGCTCTGGCCCCTGCAACGTAACAGGTCTGAACTCTGATTGCCCTTTCGCCTTTCATGCTTGGACACAGAGCCTTACCTGGGGCACCAAGGACTAAATTTCTGGGCTGTCTTTCTGTAGGTATAGATTTTGAAAACTTAAGGTTTTCAGAAGATGCGTGGGGTCTTGGAGGTCTAATGTATTTACGTGTCCCTAAATACAGCTGAAAACTTTGCCCATGTATTTGTCTTAATCTGACATTAATGGGGATAATGATATGATACTTATTTCCTAAATTTTCTTCCAAGCCAGTACATATTAATCTCTGTGACCAAGTTGTCAATTTTTGGTTCATAGGTGAATGGGAAGTTCTATGTTTTTCTTGAATGTCTGACAGATTTATAGAAATCACAGTCAACAGTACCAAATCTCCCTGAAAACATGGCTTTTGGATATACTGCAAAACAGGGAGAAAATGTCTTCTTTCTCTGGCTAGCAGCCACCATCTAATTTTAGCTGCAATCTTCAGACTCTGTAGAGTGGGGATTGCCTCTTCCTCAAAACGTGATTTCCCCAGCCTCGACCCAGACTGGACCAAGTTACTATTCACTGCTAAATTTGCTTGCGTGCAGCTAAAGCCTGATAATCTTAGGTCTCAACTAAGCCAAAGCTCTTTAACTTGTTTTACTCTGCTAGGCCACATGAAAACAAAACAAAACAAAACAAAACAAAACAAAACAAAACATGGAATCAGCTCATTACACCTTACTATGTAAGCAGAACTGGGTTGGGTTAGTACTTGAGACACAGTAACAGTCCTGTTAATGCTTCAAGAAAAGCTGGTGCTTCTGGATCCCTACCAAATCAACATTTAAGCATGGAGCTCATACAGAAAAAGAGAAAAACAAGGTGTTATTTGTCTTTATTCACATTACAAAGTAATTTTCACATTTTGGGGGACCTTGTTTCAGATGCAATTGTACCTAGTTCTTTAAGTTCACTTTACTGCACTATTTGGATTTATGGTAAGTGCTTGTGATGTGTAAGGTGCTCATATTAGTAACATCACACTGCTAAACAACTGCTACCTTCCCTCCCAGAGAGGAGTCTGTTGTAAAGGGGAAGAAAATCCCGATACTGTTACTGTATGAATATGATCCCTGCTACCACACACGCACATATGTGTATGTATTTATACATACATATATAGCTTTCTGTAGGATTCCTGGCAGATCAAAGGTTATGTTTATTTTATAAGCATATTTATACTTCTTTTTACGTACAAACAAGTTTCCTTAAACTCATACTTGTAATTCTCTAAATAAAACTGAAGACTGTAACTGAGACTACAGATTTATTTTATATTTAGAATTATTTTTAGACCTGACTGCATTTTTTCCCATCTCACTTACTTTTTCACCTTGTAGCTGCCCTCTTCAAACTGTGCTGAACAAAACAGTCCATAAGAGCTAAATCATATTTCTAGAAACAGAATTAGAGCATCTTCTAAAATGTGTAAAAAAAGAAAAAGAAAAAAAAAGAGAGAGTTGTGCCCTCCTTTTTTGCATGGCTTTACTTCACCATTTTGATTCTACTTCCATTCCTCATGGAGATCCAGGAGGACATTCAGGTCTTTCATTTTGAATGTGGGAAGGAAACAGCTCATATTCCAGCAGCTGGCTTTTAGCTTTTCATCTCTGCTCTGACCTCACTTTCTTGCCTCTGTAATTGGGCACACTCATTTTGTTTAACGGAGTGAGAAAGTTCCAGTTATTTATTCTGCTGTTCAGTCCCCATGTTCTTTCAGTCTGTCCTCTAATAACAAAACCTGGGATCAGACAGCCATGTGAATGCTAACTTCATTCCTCAGCTAAAATACCATGCTTTATCTGGCTGAGGGTGGGATTTCCAAGGAAGCCTAAGAGGGTTAGGTGGCTGAGTCTCACTGAGGTTCAGCAGATAGCTCCTGTAAAAAAAAAAAATAAAAAAAAAATCACATTTTAAACCTCAAATCACATGGAAATCTTTTGCTTTCAGGAAAAAAAGAAGGTGCCTGGGAGGCTAAGTCTGATTTAAGCTCTTGACTAAAGTCATGGACCACTGGGGGCCCTATTCAAAGTGTTACTTTGAATATAGACAGCCTAAGACTGTGAAAAGCCAATAAAAGGAATAGATAGGACACAAGGGCTGGAGAAAAGGTTCATACTTGTTTTTCTAACCATTACGTTAAAAGCAATGAAAGTCTATTTCTTTCCTCTTCCCCCTAATGACGCTCCTTCAAATACCTGGTGGAGGCTTTTACAAAAGTTCCACAGGACTTGGTTGGAAAAAGAGAAGCTACATGGTAATCATTGGAGCAGGAGCAGGTTTCCCCCCTCCCTCTGTCTGTCTGGTTGGCATCCCCATAAAGAGATCAGAGGGATCACTTGTGACAGTCAACGCTTTTGAAAAAGAGAGTTCAGATAAATAAATATCCATTGATTGAAGTCAGGTGATCAGATGCTCGCAGTGTGCACATGTGTTTGTGGTTTGCTTTTATTTTTTAAGATGCATTGGCCTCAGCTCTAAGGGTGGAAAGTACATAAGGAATTTTAATTGCCACTCCTTCTCAAAATCACATTCTTGAGCAAACCTGGCTTACTGGAGAGATTAATTTAATGTATAGACATAAAAACAAAACATGGTTTTCCAAAGTTCGTTTTTGGAATATGCTTGGCAAGCATATTTCACCATTTTCATTCTTTCCAGGTCAGCATCCCACTGCAACCCCAGCAATCCCACCACAGCTGAGGAAAACTAAAGCTTAAAAAACAGGCATAAGGCCAAAGAGTGATATTTAGCCACTAGCCTGAACAGGAGGCAATGCAAAGTCACCCTGTCTGGTGAGAGTCTCAGAGAGGGCTTACAATTTAGGCAGGACACGCACTCTTCTTCAGTGACATGGGGGCAACTGCTGGGGATGAGAGGCAGAGAAGCTGGTTCCTCACCCTTCTTCTCGGCATGCTCCGGGTCCCAGGGGAGCAGGGGATGGGTACTGACGTGGCTCCTGGAGGTGGTGAGGCAGCTGCACACAGGGCTGGGAAAGGAAGAGACTGTGCTTGTGCTCCTGGCACTCTGGAAGACACCTTGCTGGACTCAGGAACATTTAAAGCAGCTTTCTCCAGCTGTTTATTCCACTATCTTTACTTCCTCTGATGAGGGGAAGTCTCACTAACATGTCTCTCTTGTCTACTTTCACGATGTTCTGAACTAATAAATGTTTTTATCATGAGCCTGCTCTAAAAGGTAAGCAAACAGGCACTGACATAGCTCCTAATTCTGTACATTTTAAAATTAATGCCAGCCAAGAGCAGGAGGGGCAGCTTGTGGACCTTGTGAGGGCAGAAAGAAATCCCACTCAGAAAGAAATTGCCTTGGTTTCACTTGTTAGAAATCTCTCAAAAAGCTGAGCTGGTAAAACAGGAGTTTTACCAACCCCAGCATCCGAGCGAGCAGCAGCAGCAGCAGCAGCAGTAGCAGTAGCTAACTTCTGCCTGTCCCTTTTTGGAGCAGTGACAGCTGTTTGCTAGATAAGGAGGGATACGTGAAGTCCTTGGTGTGTTTTGGAGAAAGACGATCATCCCAGACCAAGAACATGTTAAAGCCTTTGCCAGCACTGCTGTTTCACTGGGATTCAGCTCCATGGACCATTGTGTGGGGTTAAGAGCCTGGAGGGAGGGAGAGAAGCGTGAGCAGGGACAGAGAAAGGTCATCCAGTGACGGGAGGAGGAGAGTCTCACAGAGTCTTGTGCTTCTCCAGCAAGCTGATCCGTCCATCCAGCTTTACCTGGAGTCAAACACCTGGTATGCTCTGTGGAGGAGTTGGTGCCCCTGCACATAATGGCAAGGCTGTGTGTGCGTGACACACAGGTGTTTCGGTTTAAAGCTGCTCCCAGTCCACAGTCGGATTTTTTTGAAGGGATTATGAACAGTTGTTTCACAGAAAGAGAGAAAACACTGTGCAGAGGCACAGAGACTGCCCTTGACGTTCTCATTACCTTGCTGGCCCACCACATCCTCTGATGTAAATCACTGAAGCAGATGTGTGCAACACTGAGCTCTTTGTCCTGTCACTGGCACCTGGCACAGAACTGCCAGAGGAGTCTCTCTGCACCCTCTAGGCATTGGTGCTGGCAACCAGACTACCTGCACGTTGAGACCTGTCTAGAGGTTTCTGGAGTTTGGTGGAGGATACAACACCCTTTCTCATGCATCCTCTCCTGGTCCTCTAACTTTCTCACCACATGGACGTGTCTGTCTTTTCTCTGCATTCTCCACCAGCTGCCAAACCTGACCCTTACCCTTTCCCTTCCAACCTGCAGGGGTGGGAATGACTTCTAGGCCCCTTGCAACCTCTTCTCCAGCCTGCATTTACCTGTCTTGCCTCGTTTCCTGGTGGCTGTGTGTCACCCCCGCTCCACCCGTCTGTGTGCACAGCTGAGAAACAGCTGCAGAGGTGGGGATGCTGCAGCCAGATGCTGCTCACAGAGAGAAGAGAGGGAGAGCTGCTGAGCATCTGCCAAGACAGAAGCAGTGCGGAGAAGCTTTATCGTAATGCCACAGCAAGAACTATGTGATAAAATGTCATTTGAACCCTTTAGAAATGAACCCTGTTACAATGGGTGTATGGGGTGTTTCAAGATCTGCTCTCTATAATTTTTTCTTTTTCATCTCGAATTATCTTTCCATTCATACCCATGCAACTGCATTTTTGGGCAAATTTGCAGTTTCTGAAGAACTCACTGGCCTTTAGCCAGAATACAGTCTTGAGATGTTGGCCCCAGCTCCTGTTCCCTGGGACAAGAGTCTGGAAAACACGAGGACATCTTTCCAGACCCAGAGTTTTTCTCAGCTCTGTGGTCATGACATTATCCCATACGTCTCCATGACTACCCATTTAACTAGGAAATACAAGCAAATATGAGTCTTGGGTGCATTGTGTCAACTTACACAACTGCCTTAGGAGGGCATCTGACATCGCAATCGGGAAAGAAAGCACAAAGGTTTGTCATCCTTCCTTTTAGTGTGTAGTTAGGGCAGGATTTTTACCGTCCAGGTAGACTGGTGAGTCAGGTTAATGTCAGCACAGAACTGTTTTAGGCCACGGGGGTGGGAGCTGGCAAACATATGTTTTACACCCAGCCGTGCCACTCACTGGGCCTTTAAAACCAATCCTGTTTTCCCACTTCTTGAGAGTGCAGTGTCTTCAAAATGAAGACCTTTTTTTTTTATTATAGGAAATATAGTAATACTACCAGTGATCTGAGCTGAGACACTCTAGGAATTAAATCAATAGAAATCAATGTTAATGTGAGGAGCCAGAGACAGGATGAGGAAGAGACGGCCTGGAGGTCCTGATTGTTTTTTGGGTGAATTCTTAGAGTATCTATTCATTTTGGAAAAATTATAGCTAACTGTGGTCTTCATTCATCTATAGATGCTGCTGTCATTGTTTCCATAGTCCATTTTATTTCTTGGGAGTTCGACCGTCTGTATCAAATGGTATTTCCAGCAATGTCAGGCAGTGATGATAGAGTTGCAGGCATATATGGGAAGCTTTTTTTTCCCCTTTTTATTTTCAGAGACTTTATGCTTGTAAATTGAAGAAGAGAAAACAGGTATAAGGAGGAACAAACTTCATCTGGACTAAGAGTTTTGCATATGAAATTTTTCTTCCTGCAGTGAACTGGGTGTCTGTTGATGTAATGAATTAATTATGCTTTAGGATCAGAAAATCAGATTAGAAAATGTTTCTGTATGGTTCTCAGTCTGGAGGTTAATCCAAAAGAGATAGGAGTCTATAAGATCGCTTAAAATACCTGTTCTGGTTTTTATACCACTGGTTTCTTAGTTAGCATGCAGATCCTGTAGTGATAGTGATTTTGGATTTCTACTCTTTCTTCTTTACCATATGCTGTATAAAATGACCTTCTATGTTTTAGTCTTTAGTGAGTGTACACACCTACATATGTATACATGTGTATTCATAAATATGCATGTATATATGCATTCATACATGTGTATATATGTGTATATATACATACATAGACACACATATCTATTTCCTGCATTTGAATAGGGCATTATCATATATTGTTTTTGTTTTATTTATTTGGTCATGGATTCTGTATGTTCCAGGACAAAAATTTTTAACTGAGCTTGATTCCATCCTGGTAAACTCCTGGCAGTGGTTTGTGGAGAGGCACAGATATAGGCATGGCTGGACATTGATCTAAGTGTCTAGGTTGCAGCAGTGGGCTCAGCATTGCACGAAAAGGCTGTGTGACTGCTGGCAGGTTCTTGGCTCACGTTGCCACAGGTGACCCATCGGTCCTGTTGGTTTTACTCTGGTCTTCCAGCATGCCATGCACTTCTTCTCTAAAGCTGTAGAAATAGAAAGAGCTGTGATATCCAGCAGATCTCATTTGTCTGGCTGGATATACATGCAATAACTTTTCAAAAAATGAAACTAAAACACTTTTGATTCAGAATTAAATTCCTATTCGGTACAGAGAGATTTATTGTTGTTGTTATTGTTATTTGCATTTTAGGTGACCCTACCCAATAACTCCATTTATCTGGCTAGACATTTACAAATACCTTGTGTTAGATATTGTACAAATACATAAAAGATAGCTCCTGCTTCAAATAGCTTACATAAATTTCACAGACCTAACTCATTCAACAAACTTTCTGAAATATTTCTGAAGAAAAATGCTGGTGTTGGTGTTGGATCAATAATTTTCTACAGTTGATGCTCAGTATGGAAGATGTGTATTTTTAAAATGTAGGGAAGATAAAGCACATTTTCTGCCTTTTCGTAATTTTTTCTTGTCTTTCCGTTGTTTTCTGAAAATTGTTTCTGATGGTCTGTTTCCATTAAACCAATGTCCTTCTCTCCATAACCATCCACCCCTTCAACCTGGACCCACATTTTCTATTATATTCTGAGCGAAGACAGATTATTTATGATAGGTGTAAAATGAGATGCGAACTGGCAACATGTGAAGCACTTCACTCACAGCAGCAAAAAGTAAATCTTGTCCCCATCTGAGACGATACCCCCATCCCTTCTTGCTAAAAAGCTGCAATGTGTCCTAGGAAGTAAGATTCATAGCACTGTCTTCTCAGTTTTCTCAGGTGGTTTTGGAAAGGAGCTAGTCTGTATTAATCAGCCAATGGACCTGGAGGTGGGCAACAAGAAACATGGCCTCGCTTCCCGCACTTTCTTCTTGCTTTGCTGCAGTGCTTCTCTGGGTTTGGCTCCTTAATTGGTGAGTGCTAGCTCTACAAGATTTCCTGCACCTGTGTGTTGCTTCTACGGGGAAGTCAGGGGAGGACAATATGTGAGAGGCAATCTGTATGAGTCCCTTCAGTTAGTAGCCCCCATGAAAAGGCTATCAAGATCCAAATTAAAAATTTGGCCCTGAAAAAAAACAAGACTGAGTAATACGATACTTATACAAACTGTGTTCAAGAGAGGACTACTAGAGTCCTATGCAAGGAAAGAACACCAAACTAGATCAAACAGAAGAAAATATTTCACAGAAGAGTGATATTTTAAGTATGTAAGGGTTTTTTTGCCAATACATAGGGAAAGAGCCATCATAGTAATTAAAGGTAGCTAATTTTGTTTGGGAGGACAGTCCGCCTTTCACATTCAGCTCCCCTTGCACTGTCCTTCCATCTAAAATCACAACACTAAGATCAGTTAAGAAAAAAGCACTTGTTAAAAGTTACTACATTTTTATATCATTTGATATTATTATGCACTGCTAATGCTGTTTTATATTATTATAATGGTATGTACTTTCATACATAATTACAGAAATACTTACATAAGTTACATAAATATAATACAGACAATTTATCCAGATTACAGGAATATTTGGTACCTAGGCTCAAAACCTGCAGATGACTTTAAAGATAACATGAACAAGGCTATGTCACTGTAAGGCTTCTTGCTTTATAGGTATCCAAAAGCAAAGCAAAGGAAAAAGAAAGAGAAGACATGCAAAACAACCTTGAAATTAGAATGAAGTAAAAATGAAACAGTTTTTAAAGGATACCATGAACGTAGACAAGAAGCACTCAAGGGAATTGTTCTTCCTCCTGCACGGTTCTGCAAAATACTCCTAGACATCCCACCCCACTTTCAAAATTATGTCACTAAGTTAATCACTTAGCTCATCCCATGGCCCAAGGCAAAATATGTTAAGATAAATACTTCAGTGTTTAGGATTTTACACAAAAAATGGTGGAACTTGCACACATTTGCCTACTGGCAGTCAGTTCAGTTCCTGGACCGCTGGGTGAGTCCACTCAGGATTCAGGCTCTTAGGTAGGGAGAGAGTTTTCAAGTGTTAGGTTGTTCATACATGGCACTACCAAGATATACCTGATGAAAATTACTGATAGATTTCAAAACATTGGTAAGGACAGCAAGTTGGGAAGCTCAAGAGAAGACATGTTTAAATAAAGTTTTACATCCTTAAATTGAAATGGCTTTGCATCCAGCAATGCTGGTGATCTACAGCTCCTATAGATTGATTTCTTTCTTCCCTCCCTTCCCCCACATCAGCTTTTCCTTCCTCAGTTTTACCAGTTTCTATAGCATAAGGGTGAACATAAGTCTACAGTTAATCTACCCACTTATGGTTGTCACCATTAAGAAGCTTGTAGGGTTTTTTCTCGAGTGTCACCTGACAAAACTTTAGGAACCTATAGTAAAATGCAGACTTTTAATACCAGCCAATATATGTATCCATCACAATATGAAAGATCTGACCTTTTGAATAACTCAATCAGCACAGAGCAGACCCATCTAAATGACATAAAAATCATGAATAATAACAAAGTATGATTTTTTGTTATTCTGAATAAAATTGTTAACTGCAACATGTTGACGTTATCAATTGACTTAGATTTACCTTGAAACCTGAAAAGAAGAAAATGGCAAATACTGATGTGGGCCAACATTAGTTTTATTGTTGCAAATGCAATGCTAGCTGATGTCCCCAAAACCAAATACCAAATCGTATTCTTTAAAACAAGTTGAAACTAATTGTACTCAAATTAAGCATGAAATTTGTGAACAATTGCTGCTTTATAAAAGAGAACATCTAGTGATTTCTGACCCCTAGTGCTCAGCCTTTTCACTTGAAGAGCCCTGTTGAAGCAGAGAAAATTGCACATTGCTTTTAAGTGCACAAGCAGGGAATTACAATACATTAGTTTATCAGGGCTTTATGTACCTGTAAGCTTAGAAATGTCTTCAGCCCATCCCGAATGAAGTGCTCGTTGGTTTTTCTTCTGTTTTGAGACTTGACTGTTTCAAAAGAGAATTTTATTTAATTGTTCATTTTTCTTTGCAAGCTTTGATAGATTCTATCATGTCGATCATCTCTTTTTTTTCCTTTGCATAATGCTGTATATGCACAGTATATGCTTTTTAGGCAGTCCTGCAGTAAGAAATATTCAAATAGAAACTAACGTAACATATATGATTTTTACTGTGGGAGATTTTTCCAGAAAAAGAAAAAAAAAAAGCAAATTCTGTAGCAGTCTTCGCACAGCTCACATTTGGAGACCCATAGTAATCTTCAGATCTCAACAGTGCAGACTTAAACTTGTGGGTTTTATTTGCATTAGAGATATTGAACAGGACAAAGGGTAGGGTAAAAGAAAAAAAAAAAAGAAAAAAAAAAGAAAAAAGAAAGAAATGAGAGGTGTCTCTCTCAGAAAGACGAGATTAAATGCAAGAACAGTACTGTTGTTTAATATTAACTTTATAGAGAAAATATTTCTCTTGCTTCTCTTCTCATGTTACCAAGAAGAATGTATTCTTCATGAGAAGCCTTTTGCAAACAACTCGTTTGCTGTTGAATATATGGCTTTAATGTCACTGGACTAGGACTTTTGATTTAAGATCAGGACCACCTGGGAATCCAGAAGATGATACGTATAGGTATCTTGATGACATCCAACTTGGTGTCTTCTTGGCTGTAGTTATTTCTAATCCAGCCATTTCAAATCAGAAAATGGTAAGATCAAGACTGCTTCATCTTTTTCTTTCTTGCCACCAACTTTTTCTTTCTCTGCCCTGAATCAAAAGTGCTATTCAGCCCGCAGCCATATGTGAGCAATCACAGTTTGACACAGGCTACTAATAACACCTACTCCAGCCATCTACTTTTTAAATTGGAGCATTGCCATTGATGTGTGCTGGCGATGGCTCTGGCTTATGTAAGTTGCACGTGAGCAGCAGTGGGCACCGCGGGAGAATGGGCGGCGAGCCCCAGCCCTGCGAGGCCAGCGGCTGCGCCAGGCGTCCAGCAAATGGAGCAAGGCCATCTGAAAATGGAGCGAGGTCAGAGATCACCGCTCAGCCTGATTTCGTAAGTGGCCCTAATGTGCTCCATAAGTATAGATCAGCAAAGAGACCCGGAGTCAGACCCCAGATTAACATTTGTTTTCATTTTTCAGTGGCTTCAGAACACACAGGGGTCATTGAACTGTTCGTGCTGACGCTATTTAACATTCATGGTCTGGAGGAAAATAAAGTCCTAACCTCTGACCTTTCATTAGAGTAGAGCTCACAGGGGGTTAGAGGTGAGGGGAAAGAAAAAGGGAGAAAAAAAAGTGTTATTCTCCCTCAGAAAATAAGTACCTCCTGTTCGTGGTGCAGGTCTGGCTTGTCATTAGCACAGGACGATATTTGCTAATAGGAAAAGTTAGAATGTGCTGTGGTACAGTGAAGTACCACAGAAGATTAATTTTCCTTGCGTGTAGCTGCAGTAACCCCTTCCTCTGAGTTTAACACTCATTGAGAATAACAACAGAATGGCCTGTCAGGATGAGGGTCCATGCTGAGGAGGTGCTTAAGTCCAAGATATGTAAGCTGTTAGTGTTACTGATGACTCCAATGTCCCTCAACCTTTCATTCTTAAATGGTTTCCAATTTATTTACATTGACCCTTTCCTAAGATTTTTTTTTTTTCCCTAAGAAAAATAGTTTATTTTTATTTTTCACTCAGATGCATGTGCTCCCTCTGAGAAAACGTGGATTCGTTTCACCCAACTCTATTAAAATAAATACTGTCCATAAATCTCGGTCAATGCTATGTGAAGTTCACTGCCAAGTACTGGAACTAAGGAGTGGGCTTGTGCATCCTTCTGCAAGCCAGCGGACAGAAGCAGTTTCAAAACACTTCACGTGCATTACCCATATACTACCTAACTATTTCAAGAAACAGCCTCATTTTCCACTGCTTTCCCCAGTCTAGTAATTGATACGGATGTAAATTGTCGGCAAACTACAGCTTCTGGCTGAAGCCAAATGATGTACTTGCTCTTTCCGTGGTTTAAACGGCTGCACACAGTGCAAGGCAGTGCGAGGGATGGGAACAGATTGGCAGGCCAACAAAACAGCTGTGCACCTTGTATCTCTCCTGTGAACGAACAGAAAAATTAAACACACATCCCAAAAATATTTCAGTGCCTGAGGCTGGCGGGGCTAGCCCGGGAAGGGACTGTGCTTCTGAAACTTCCCCCGGGGTTTGCCAGCTCCCTGCTGCTCCCCTCCCCCGTGAGAGCCTTCTGGGCCAGAGAAAGCAAATTCACTCTTCTCTGTACCTGGATGTAGTTAGATATTTAGGCACAACTCCAAGAAGACCGGGGCAGATATCCAGAGGAATTTAAACCTGCAGCATGCTGCTAGAAATCTTTTGCCAAAATGAATCCTGCCTAAAACCCATCAGGATGCCATTCCTGATGGCTTCTATAATATTTCAGAGCTGTTTCGCACAGAGCAGGAGTGTGTTTGTGAGGTTGGTTTAGTTTAGTGGCAGCTCAAGAAGCCTATGGATTAGGTAGAAATACTTAAGTTGTGTTTGACAAAAAGAGATTTGGACGGAGCCACAGCTGTAGCTTGCTGGCAAGCTCTTTAGAGATAGAGGGATCTGTACCTGTTCCCCTGGCCTCGCTTTTATCTCCCTCCTTCTGCTGATGCAGTTATACTGAATAATCAATGACGTGTCTAGGGTATGTATTTTAAAACATCCAGTCAGAATAGTTTAAAGAAACAGTGTATTTGTTGTATAACTCATCAATTCTTACATTTAGGATATTCCAATTTTGAAAGTTTAATTTTTCAGCTAAATATGTACGCTGTGTTTGTTAATTATATAGTATTGTTTCCTTCCCTCTTTTGGTGACCAAAGTAAGAAGCCAACAGAGAAGAAATTTTGAAATCCATATCTGGGTGTAACATGAAAATTTCACTCTGGTATGGTCACACTGTTACATTGTGCAATCAGAACAAAAGCAAAACAGTGTGATTTATGTAACTATTCCCACTGAGAACTGAGTTATAAACACAGAAATTAAATTCTCTGTTTGAATTGTTGATGTCCACAGTCAGGCTACAACTCAGCTGAAATTTGCTGAGAGTGAATGAGATAGGAAGAATTTTTTTCTGTGGATTTTCATGCTGGGGAACTTGAGTTTGGAAGGATTCGTCTGAAATAATCATGAAAGGTTTGTAGAAACCTTCACCAAGAAATTAACTTTCTATTAGTACAAATATTTGAAACAAATTTTCTTCTCCCAGCTATTTCCTGAGCCGTAACGGCGAGCAGAGATCTGCTGAAGGCTGAGATGTGTTTGCATGGGTGTTAAGAGCGGATAACCCACGGCGCAGTTGCGGTACCTACACAAATAATGGTGAAATTTGTGACTACTGTAAGCTGGGTGTGTACCAAGGAGCTATTCTTAGCCTTGACCCTGAGTTACTTGAGGGTGTAACTGAGATACTGCTCAGCTCGATGTCAAGGTGTGGCTCCCCAGAGAGAACTTCTGAGGATGCATGCGTGCTAACAGAGATTAACTTACTGCTGTCAAATCTTTCTAACTACTATGCGGCCACAGACTGGTAGGAATGAGAAGGTACGAGAAGTGGATAGTCCTGAAAAATGCATGGTGCACAGTGACGAGAGACTTGTGCAGCACTGTAATACAGGAGGGACGCTGTATGACCTTGCCTCTAGAGGAAGAAATGTGAAAGAAACTACAGATAAATGCCTCTGCAATGAGCACTGCTACTGATTAATTCCTACTCTCCATACATATATTCTGTGTCAACCTTTCCTGCTTGCTTTCAACTGAGGTTATCTATATGAACCTAACAAACAACACCATTGTTACACTATGTAAATAATTTAGAGATGGCGTAAAAAAGCATTAATTTAGATACAATTTTTCCCCAGGTCTGGCCTTGCTATTAAAGCATGAGAGACAGGCTCCTAACTGAGTTTCCAAAAACACTTTCTTAAAGTCAGCTGAGTCCTTTGAGGGAGTTACATTAGGTAAGGCTTTTCTGAATCACACCTAGTTGTGAACTGTAATTAGCCTTCTCATTATTTAGTGAGGGGAATTAGGCCTGCAACAACTTTGTCTCCATGGTCGAAAGAAGCTGGATGTGGGATCTTAATCCTGGGCTAAAGTACCTTTTTCTGGTGCTTTGAGACTATGGTGAGTGCAAGTTTATTGTATGATTACTGTGAGCACACAGACAGCTATCACAGGTCAATCTGAGCTATGCGAATGTGACTGTGAGCAAAGGCAGAACATCTACAGATCTTTTTGAGGAAAAGAGAAATGTCAGAGGACATTTTTTTCTTAGAGGAAAGGAAAACCCAGAAATTTTGGGAAAATTGGAATATTTGTCTTTATTATGTGTTTATGAAAATCAAACTTCGTTTAAGAACAAAAAAGTCTGTTGATTTAGCTAGCTAAATATATTTAGTAATTTAGAAAGTATTAATATATAAAGTATGTCGTGCTGGCACCACATACAGAACAAGAAGCCAGATGTATGCAACTTTCAAAAAGAAACCCAAACAGTGAGTGGAGCTGTAGATCTATAACCCAGACAGGAAAATTCATTTCCAGAAACAATAATGAAGATGAACATCGGCACCCTTGCCCAAGAGAGGATTAGTGTCTGCCTGAGTTCAGGCCCTGCATCTGCTGATCCTTGGCTGGGTCCAATAACCTTTTGACACACTTGGGCTTAATTTTAAAACTGTAAGTTATTTTATCCCCTTGCTCTGAATAGCAGGAACCATTAGGGGACACGTGTATGTTACAGAAAGATGCTTGTGAGTCTCAGGATTAAACCAAGTCAGGTTGTCCACACTTGCAAAAGCTGTCAGCCTTTGGGAATAAACACCATTCCTCAAACCTGGCCAGGGTCACATGTCTGTACCAGCCAGAAACCTAACTTAATGTTTCTGTTTTACATATCTGCCTTATTTTATCCTACCTTACTGGCCCAGATCTTTGCCCCAGTCCTATCCCCAGCCCTAACCTTGCTACAGATTTAAAAATTTTGGAAATGTTGCAAGTTTGGAAAGCAAATATTTTCCTTGGAATGTATGGAGGGGGAGGGGATGGAAGGAGATGTTCAGAAAAACCGTCCATTTAGGGAAAAATTCCAGTATCATTGTAAACATTACTTTAAACATTCTTTCACTGTTCATTCTGAGACAGAGTATTTCACATGAAAGCCTCTTTCCCCCCAATTTTCCCTTAGCAGACCCAAGGAAAAAACACCCTTCCAACACTAACTTTTTCTGTTTATGTTTCCAGGATTTTTTTCCCAGGCCCTGAAGTTTCTAAACATGTTTTAGGCCCTGAACTTCCAAATGTGTAGGTTGTACGACATGTGAAAGTCTGAGTCACCTGAGGGAGTGGTTGTGCCCACAATGTGCTAAGCCTGTGTGAAGCAAACCCTTCCTTCCTCTGTGAATGTGGGATGGAGCTATGCTGGATTCTTTCAGACCTGGAAAAAGATCGGTGTGGCCAAAAGCCTTCCTGGATTTCCCCACCCAGTTCTGTCAGTTGTCCTGTTGCTAGATACTGCTCCATCCTACCTGCTTTCCTGCACTTATCCTTAGACCATCTGAGCTACAAGATCTGAGCAAGGCTTTGTGGCAGATGCAATGAAGAGCTGTTTAGCAAGGGGCATTTGGCTTGCCCTTCTATAACAAGCCATTGCAGTATAGCACCGGCTTGCACTGTCTCAGTCTTACCTATAGTTTGAAGACAAAAACAAAAAAAAACCCCAAACCAAAACAAATGAACAAAAAAGCCCACCAAACCTCTAGAGATTTAGTAGGACTGGTAGGTATTTGGGGAACGGAGGGGTGCATATTGGTAGGCATCTATGCATGCATTCATAACTGTATCTAGCTGTGTGTAGCCAGGGACCGTAGCTCACTCACCCAACAGAAAATGCTGTTAGGTTTTTCTTCACCTGCTATTTAAGGCGCTACTGTGTTTTCCTCAATGCCTTTCAAAGTTACCAGTATAATCCTTTACCCGGTGACTGATAGCCCTGATTCACGCAGCTGAGATGTGGACTCATGCAACTCCTCCTGCTGTCTGAATGTTTCGCCATGCTGTCAGAGGTTCCTGATAATGAAGAGACACAGGACAGGAACCTGTCAGCCCGCAGGCATGAGCTGTGCTGCAAGCCATAATGCATATGGCATGCTGGAAACTTCCACACTAGCAGAGGGAATGCTGCTCTCCCCCACTCTAACATACATACAACACAAATACACACACACACATTTAGCTGAAGTGGTAGTTAGCCCTGTAGACAAGGGACATGAAATATGGCTAAGAATAAATATGTATGTAGCAGAGTGCAGCTTGAACTACCACATACTTAAACATTTCAAGCTTTCTAATAAGATCAGTGTAGAACCTGAAAATGGTTTCTGCATGTAACTTTATTTTATATTTTGTCCTGCACTTTTGCTAAGTCAATGTTTCTACTCTTCCAAATTAAAACTGATTTATTGATTCAAGATTTTTGAAAGCCCAGTACTTCAACAACTGCATTAGAGGAGGGGGAAAAAAAACAACTTCAAAACATTATATGATGTTTTGAATGTTTACAGATCTAGCTTTCCTGCCTGCATTCCTTTTTCTGCAGGGTTTATATGTGTCCCTGAGAGACACATGGGCCAATAAGTCAGAACAATCAAACCTTTGATGTGGAGGCTGGCCAGTTGGCCGGTGAAGTGCATCTGCAGCCAGGCAGCAGTGCCAGGTTCAGAGAGGTGATGGGTCAGCTCAGAGCTTCAGGCTGGCTGTCGGGGCCTCCCAAGCGTCTGGTAGCCAGAGGATGGTATAATTGGCTACACTATTTCATTAGGGTGCAAATCAAATCATTTGACCAGCAGCGAAGCTCTTTGTTGCCCTCTGCAGGGACAAGAATAAGGAACCTTATTCGTCAGATACTGAAAAGAAAAAGGGAAAATGGAAAGGGAAAAAACAGTGGTTGGAGGAGTCTTGAAAGACTATACATCTATGGCAGTAAATCTTGATGCATTTCTGGTTCTTTAAGAGCCCTTCCATTGTTCAGTGATTTATACAGCAGACTGTATTTTAAAGAACTGACATTTTTAATGCTTTAGAAAGGTAAAGGCTTTCTGCTTGAGGAAAAGGGATGTGTGTGTCCCTTTTTTAAGGAGTTTTTCTGTTTTTCTGGAGGACATAGTGTGGTGTTTGCTGGAAATATGTTATTTTGGCTATGTGTATGTGAGTAAAATGTATGTTGTCCATCATGAAGTTCATAATTACTTCCTGCTGCACAAATAAAGATACTTGACTCTGTGAAACCAGAGCTGGGGCCAGGGGGTTGGGGGGGGTGGGGGGGTGGAAATCACTTTTTAAAAAAGGCAATACTGTCTAGAGGGCAGCTATAAGGAAGGTTCTGATCCAGTTTTCTTAAAGGAACTCTAGAAACACGAAGTGTTTTATTCTGCTGTGTTATAGTTATTTTTAAATTGCAGAGTAGCTGAAATAACTAAAAGGCAGAAGGAAAATCATTAGGTAGAAAGCAAAAATAGAACCAGAGCTCCATTAGCAAAGTACCTTTCTCTGCTGTCTCAGCTTTTCAAGGCTGATGGGATGACAGCTTCTTGTTTAAGTTTTCACAGATTTCTTT
The DNA here is from genome assembly GCA_013397275.1 of Burhinus bistriatus. Taxonomy (NCBI): domain Eukaryota; kingdom Metazoa; phylum Chordata; class Aves; order Charadriiformes; family Burhinidae; genus Burhinus; species Burhinus bistriatus. The sequence continues at coordinate 200,902 of VYXH01009021.1, forward strand.
ACAGGCGCGTAACCCATGAACTTATGACTGAAAGATATACATTATACATGCATTCATAAATGAACATTGATCAGTCTTTGGAATACTTGATGATGAACTCGTGCTTCTTGTGTTCCTTGAATATTCACACCATCTTACAAAATCAAATGTATTTAGATGCACCTTATGTTTTATGGGGTATTTCTGGCTTCTGCCATTCAAGACCTCAGAATCATTATATGCTGAATAAGGAGATCAGGTGGCTACATCCAGGAGCTAGAGTAGAGATTTTATTTCAGTTAATCCACCAGGTTATGTATTTGCCATGTAATTCTGCCCTGGAATATAAGGAGGAAAAAAATATCATAAATAGGGGGGAAAAAACCCTGTACCACCAGGCTTCCATTTTTTGACTGATCCAGCAGAGCACCCATTGCCTTCAGTGGATGTATACTATGGGAGTAGAAGCAAGATGCAGAAGATTTTAGGTCCATATTTTGTTTTATGACATGTTTCAATGAACAGGCGAGGCTGAAAATGCTCCAGTTTTCACCATAGCTAAGCCTAGGCTGCAGGTGCACACATTCTCCGTGCCGCAGGCAGGATGCATCACCCTCTCTCACCGGGTGACTGTTCATACTCTTCTGGCCACAGTCTCTCTCCCTTCCCACACACAGCAATGCTCTTCCTGGCCCTGTCTTGAGCAAACCCTTGAAGTGCTCCCTGCTTCCCTGGGGGAGCCAGGGATGGGACAGGAGCCTGCCAGCTCGATGGCTGCTGCTGTGAAGGAGTGGTGAGTTGTGGCTCTGTCTGGCAGAGGCTGCACCCCCAGCAGCCAGATTTCGTCTCTCTGCTGCTTGAGAAGAGAGTGTAGCTGAGCCATCTGAGTGGCATTCGCTATTCCTGGACTCCTCTGGGAAAAGAGAGAAGGCCAGGCAGGAGTGCTTTAGTGGCCCGATCTGGCACATTGGATGCCAGTTAATACAGAAGCATAAGAATGGCTTTCTTGCTCAGCCCAAAGGGCCCTGTGGGGCAGCACCCTGTCTCTGGTGGTAGCTGAGGACAGATGTGTCAGGAAGTCTACAAGCACAGGCAAGGGTATAGCAATGTTTCCCCTGCTGCCTGTGGCTCAGGGGTGTCCTGCAACAATCACGACGCCTTTGTGCTCGGTAGCCTTTGTTTAACTTTTCTCACCTTATCTTGTCTAATCACTTCTTGGAGCTGTGCAAGATTTTGGCATTCACAACATCCTGTGCTAATGAATTTCCATAGTGTAATGGGTTAAAAGAAGGTACTTCCTTCTGTTTGTTTTAAACCTACCACCTGTTAATTTCATTGGAAGTCCCCTAGCTCTCATATTGTGACAGGCAGTGAACGCTCAATCCCTCTGCACCTTCTCTACCGTGTTCTTGATTACACAGACCTCTGCCTAGGTCCCTCTGGATTATGAAGTCTTTCTTTTAGAAAAGCTGTCCCTTACCAGGTGGTATGGGCCTTGCAATTGGTCTTAGCCTCACTGATGCAGAAAATGGTAAATGCTTTAAAAATTCAACATGTGTTACAACATATCTCCGAAATACTGTCTTTTCTCTTTCTTTAGCAATTTAATCTCATCATGTTCCAGGTAGCACCAGTTGCAAGTCTTCTCCTGTCCTGAACTTATGGCTGGCTGATTACAAATACATAACAATAACATGGCATATTTTACAGAAATGAAAAAATATGAACATACACCTGATCTATCACTATGGTAGCCAATTTCTCTTATATTCAGGTCACCCTCTGTCACAATAACTCTTAATTAGCATGAAAAAATAATCTTGTTTCATATTTTAATATGTGGAATACCTTCAAAGATGAACATGAATGAAGTTGCAATTGCATGCAGTATCTGCTGCAAAGGAACATTCTTAAGTTTAACATGTCTTACGTGTTTTAAGTCAATATGATATGCAGGCCTGCAAGCAATGAGGAGAGGCAAACGTGACAGATTACTGGTGATACAAAGTGAACAAAAATATCAAGATCTACAGAATTATTGTGGAGATTTGCTGGGAGGGGGAAGGGAGCTGAGTAGTTGGCTGGCTCCTTCTCTTCTGCTTAAAACTGTTGCTCAGTCTCTAAAGTTGCCAGCTTGTCTGTTTGATGGCTTGGCAGGGTTCTATCGGGAAATGTGCAAATTGCAGCTTGTGGGAACAGGGGAAAAAATACAGAAACTAGACTAATGTGGAAGAAGAGCATCTAACCTCACAAAATCAGTTTTTAACCTGGAACTGCCAGGCCTGGTTAAGGAGAAGGATTGGTTTCTTGTAACTTTAATCACATTTGAAGTAGTTAGCCTATTAAGCCTCGTTTATTCCATGATTCTATTAACAGCTTTGATCCACGTCTGCAGTTCTTCCCCACATTAGGGGATGTATAACATGTGTGGCTGCACAAAAAGAAGTGGGAGGAAACTCTTTGCACAGTGCTGCAATAAAATAGCTGCCTTGCATATGGTTCAGGGAGGTTGACGAAGCACTGCCCTATTCTGAGCATGCCTGCCCCTGGGAAAATGGCAGCAATCTCTGGGAAGGATGGCATAGGAAGTAAACACTGCTTGGCTGGGTCTGACAGTCACACCTCTTAAATAACCATCTTGGAAGAACAGACTTCAGTCAGCCAGTGGTCGGGGGAAGCAGAAGTATCCTGGTTTTGGTTGGGCCAGAAATATTGCAAGAACAGGAATATATGAGATATTTTGATACTTCTACTGTCCCTTTCAGTCAACGCCTGGCAGGGCAGAGGTATGGGGAATCTGCAAAAGAAACCAGACTGAACTTTTGATCTAAAAAAAATAAATCATGTCACTTTGTTAATCCAAACCCACAGGCTTCAACTTTATAAGGACACTTGTGTTTTTCCTTTTTTCTGTGGTTAGATTGCCATGGTAGAATTGAAGGGTTCTGCTTACACTATACAAGCTCCAATTTAATACCAATTAAATATTCTGTAGAAGGTTGAAAAAGTGCTCTGGATTCGAATTGTCTTGTTTCATGGCAAATATATTTATTTTCATTCTTCATTCAATCACTCAACAGTCTTAAGCTTGTTGCAGCTATGCAAATAACTCTTCTGCTGTTCCCCTCAGAATTTTGTAGGAGGCAGACAATCTAACTGCTAACCATTGCTCCTGTGTAATGCAAGTAGAGATTTATAAGCACAGGTCTGTAGCAGATATAGTTACTTTACCAGATTCTGCTCTAATTTGCAAATCAGGTTCTGTCCTACCAAGCTGAACACATCTGACACCGGAGCTCAGGAATCAGGTTTTGTGGGGCAAAAGCTGTGGCAGAACCAGGATCCTCTTTCATGTGGCCTTCTGGCTAAGAGCTGACGTACAACTTCATGATTAATGAAGAAACACTTTTCTACTGGACTTCAAAGTGAGTAGGAGCTGGTCCTGGCATCTAAGAGCCTACAGTTCTGTTCTCAGTTACCTCATCTCTAATGTGGGCGAATGATACCCAAAGGTGCAAAGTCTTTGCTAATAAAAGCATTTCTCAGCCCAAGGCTGTTGCTCTTCCTCTGGGGTTCTGTCCCATCCACAGCTCTTCTGTGAAGTTGTGAGTCTGCTGTCAATAGGAATCAAGTCTTATGGCTTGGGAGCATTTATGATACTCCACAGTACTGTCTACCACTTTTCTCAGCAAATTCAAGAATGACCTTACACCTTTCTTGGCATTCATCTGTCTGTTGTCCTTCAGGTCTTTGTCTTCTTTGCTCATTTGCTTTTTTTTGTCCTTGCACCACCTGTATGATTTTTCTATTATTTGTCTCCAGCATTCAGTTATCTTTTGGGTTCTTTTTTTAATTACTCCTGAATGGTAGATTCATGTGGGACATTAAAAGCCTGGGAACTAACCCTTCAAAGTGACAAAGAAAAGCTGGATCCATGAGACCAGGGTGGATATCATGGAACCAGAATATGTACAGAAATCAAACTTCATCTAACTCTTGCCTTGAAGCAGAAGTATCCCAAGGCAGACCCTTCACCTCCAACAGATGTTAACCTATTCTTAAAAGGCTCTGCTGAGCCTACGCTACAGAATCCCCATGTGGTCCACCCCTCACTGCCCTCATAACTAGAATTTTCTGTTAGTATCTTTCATGCTAAGAAAATGAATGCCTCATTTTAGTTGACTTGAACAACAGATCACCATCTGGTTTACAACATTCCTTTTTTACATGTATGAAGATTTCCCATCTGCTGTTCTCCTACCTAGTTCATGCCTGTTTTTAAAAGATGTTGCAGAGAATATTGATGTACTTTTCTTTCTAAAAGCAGCATTAAAAAAAATCTGTAACATGGAGCTACTACTGGGGAGTGGAGGGGGTGGAGGTGATGGGGGAGTGGTGGCCATGCAAGTTTCAAATATTTTGAAATATTTGGAGAGTTTCTGTGTACTTCTTTATCTCTGAGGACGCACACAGAAAATAATTATTTGAATTAGAATTTTACATACTACTAGTCAGATTGGTCTATTTTTGTTAAACGTTTATCTCTTGAAGGTTGTGTCCCTATATTCTGTCAGAACTGGTCAATTTTGCTAAACCTGTATTACTTTACATGTAACACTCTACATTCAGAAAATAAGACTACTGTCATAAAGATGATAATATGCTTATACTAAATCTAATTGTAAAAGTTCCCATCACAATAGTTTTGGGAATACACCTGACTGGTATATTTGCCTTCCTCAGCAGGATTCAAGAGGATGGAGCCAGGCTCTTAGCAGTAGTGTGTGGTGGGAAGATGAAGCAATGGGCCTAAGTTAAAATAAGAGATTCAGACTGTATATAAGGAGAAACTGCCTTCCCATGAAGACAGCCAAGCAGTGGAACAGAAGCGCTGGAAAACTGTGCAGTCTCCATCCTTGGAGATTTTCAAGACCCACCTGGATAAAGCCCTGATCAATGTGGTCTGATCCTGCAGCTGACTGCGCTTTGGGCAGAAAGTTGGGTTAAAGACACACGAGGTCCCTCCCAACCCGGACAGGTCTTGTGATCCTGTGACTGTCAGACATGAAACCAGGACAGAGGTAAATAAGATAGAATAGTAAACAAAGCTTCCTGGTAAGTTTAGTAAACCTCTCCTGAGTGATAGCTCTTCACTCCTAGCACTCACTTTCTTCTAGGGAATTAATCAGTTAGAAAAGCAATTTACTACAGTTATTTCCCCAAACACAAATATTAATGATACTCATGATATTCTTTTAAAAACATTTAATTTGGCTCCAGTCCCTAGAATATGTCCCTGTGTCTGCTTGGGTGTTCTTGGTCTCTAGTGGCCTTGGGCTTCCTCAGAAGCAGAACAGATAATCCATCTTCCTGCCTGAATTTCTGGTACCTTCAGAGTTTTCATTTCCTGTTGCTCTGTTGGTGAAAAGGTACCGGAAGTAAAGCGCAACCATTAGGCATACTGTAACAGATGCAACTCTGTGTTTATTGACACAGAGATGGGGGTCTGGAGGGGGCTGAGAGGATCCTTCACTGTGTCCCGTCTCCCATCGTTATGATTTGCTGTATGTGCCTTTGATTTCAGGGCAGGTATCAGGTAGTAAAAGAAGCTGGAGAGTGCATTTGCAGGGCAAATACCAAAGATGGGTTAAGAAGGAAATGAGTTCACTTGTTGCAGGCTCTGTACCCCATTTTCTATTAACTACCTGATCTCTCAAAAGGCTGGTTGATGCTGAATGCCTTTTGAATTGGATTGCCAATTCCCTCACTGGTGACTTATTTACCAGCAGAGCAGCTGGATGCTTTCTCACTCCCAAAGGAGTCACACAGCCATGCTTCCAGTTAGGATGTGTGGTTTTGTAGAGAGCACCAAGCAGAACCATGTTACCTAAGCCTTTGTTTCAGCTCAATGGTAAAAGCTTCTGGACTGTCTTTTGCTCAAGTTTGTTCTACTTGAAAGAGCTGAATTATGTGTGTGTATGCTCAAGCATATAAAGCTTATTCTGTAACCAGTCTGTGCTGGATGCAAACATTTGTAGTTCTGTTTTGTGTATGCGTGGGCCAGCTGGCAAACTTTGTCATAGCAGTTTAACAATCAAAAGTGGCAATGCCTAAACATTGTTTTGTTTTCATAAGTATATTCAAAATTAATGTGGCTTCCAGGGCCAGGTGCTGACACCCTTAAGGAGTAGTCAAGTAGCACTTTACTCCTCTTGGAAGTCTGTTTCAGTCAATGATAGAGTTGCTTGCAGAGTAAGAGTTGACTCATTGTGAGCATAGGAATCAGCATCTGGACTCAAGTTAGCAATAGAGGCAAAAGGTAATGTATCAGCTAGTATGTTCCCCACATATCACAGAATGGCAAGGGTTGGAAGGGACCTTCAGAGATCATCTAGTCCACCCACGCTGCCAAAGCAAGTTCACCTAGAGCAGGTTGGGCAGGAATGCGTCCAGGCAGGTTTTGAATATCTCCAGAGAAGGAGATTCCACCACCCCTCTGGACAGCCTGTTGCAGTGCTCTGTCATCCTCAAAGTAAAGAAGTTTTTCCTCATGTTGAGACGGAATTTCCTGTGTTCCAGCTTGTGCCTGTTGCATCTTGTCCTGTTGCTGGACACTGAAAAGAGTCTGGCCTCATCCTCTTGACACCCACCCTTTAGATACTTATAAGCATTGATGAGATCCCCTCTCAGTCTTCTCTTCTGCAGTCTAAAGAGACCCAGGTGTTTCAGCCTTTCCTCATAAGAGAAGCGCTCCGTTCCCTTGGTCATCTTCGTAGCCCTCCGCTGGACTCTCTCCAGTAGTTTCTTGTCTGTCTTGAACTGTGTAGCCCAGAACTGGACACAGTACTGCAGATGTGGCCTCATCAGGGCAGCGTAGGGGAGGGAGTATGACCTCCCTCGACTTGCTGGCTGTGCTCTTTTTAATGCACCCCAGGATACCATTTGCCTTTTTAGCCACAAGGGCACATTGTTTATAGTCGTTTATAGTTTATAGCTGTCTATAGTTTTTGTAAGAAGAAAATTGTGTGTTCTAGTTACAGCTTTTATTTTTAATTGTTAGCTTTTCGTTTTCTTCAGCAATAAAAATAAGCTCTGTCTACAGTACACAGGCAAAATGCCTCAGATTTATTAGATCTGAAATTTGAAAGATTGGTTTTCATTCTTGTGGTAGAAAACTGGCTTCTGCAACACAGAATTTGAGGCTTGAGGTTGGATTTTCCCGAAAGCCTAACCAAAATCTCCCACTGCAACTTAGGTTCATTACTTCTACAACTGCATCCCTTCCTCCTTCTCAGTGATTCCTTCGTCTCCAGTGTGCAAGCCATGAGTTGTTGTGGATGATGACAACGTGGAATATAGAGGTAGGTTTGCCAAATATTAGGCTGAATGTTTCCCCTCAATTCATAGACTAAGCTTTAAGAAGAGCAGGAGAACCCTGAAACCCTGCAGCCCACTCTTGTGACTTAGAATTGTACCTTGTACGTGCTTGAGACTCTGATGGTAGCTTTCTGTTTTGTTAGTAATGCTTAGTGAAACTTACTTTCTTAACCTTCCATAGTCTGAAATATAATCCTTTAAATGTACAAAGCCTTTTTTTTTTCATCTCTCTTGCTTTACAGATGTAGCTTTCCTTATAAATCCCATCCGCTGTTACAGTTAAGGGATCTCTGTCTACAGCATATATGCAAGACAAAAGATTTTTATTTTTTTTTTTAATGGAGCATTGAAAATCTTCACAAAAAACATCTCTCTGGCTTACAAAAGAATGCAATGTGCAGGACCAAACCTGTCAGCTCTCACCTATTTCAGCTGAGACTTGTTCATTTTCAAACAGCTTTTTACAGCACACTATCTCACTCCAGTGAGGAGCAAATTTCGCAGTGTGATTCAGTGAGATTTCTCACTCATTTAACTGTCATCGCATGAGAATTCCTGTCTTGTGAATAGAGGTAACGGGAAGGTGCTGATTGTGAGACGTCTCAGCTTTTTGAGCTCTTCTACATCCAGTGAGAGATCAGGAAATTTTCTGCTCCAAGAGAAAGAATTTCTGCTCCAAGCCAGCAGGAGCTTCTCCATTTCCAGCAGTGGGCAGAAACACGATATTCCAGCTGTAAAATAAGTACATTTGTAAGAAAACATCCTCAAAGTAGAGAAGGTCTGTAGCAGGCTGAGTTCAGGGAAAAGATGAATGATTTTGCCTTTGTTAGTCCTGCATATTCTCTGCTGTCAATAAATGATATCTTTTGAGCAAAATGTGCTCAACTCTTCCAACCTGCTTGTAAGTATTTAACAGAAAAGGAAACTTTTCTCTATACGGTCCCTATTCTATCTGGAAGAACTGGAGTTGGGTCCAAATCACCACCCAAAAAACCAAGTAATGAAATATTTGCATTTAGTCTAGGATAATAACATAATGTGATGATATAAAATATTGCAAGTCTGTTCATTTAAAAAAAAAAAAAGCATGCATAAGAAGGCAAAAGCAAGCTAATTTTACAGAGCAATGCATTCAGAGGTCACGAAGACTTTTATAGCTCCTAGTATCTCTGTCAAACAACCTTCACCTTGCTGGCATCTCAGAAACGTGGCCCTTGTTACCCAAATGGCAATATATCCCACCGCAGCTGTGACCTGGGACAGCCAGTTTCACAACAGAGCTGTTACCCAACAAAGTCAAGCTCAGGAGCCTGTGCAGACACCAACTTTGTCAGTGGCCATTTCAGGACTGTAGGCAGTCTAAGATGTGGAAGTGGGTGCACAAGTTCAAGTGGTTTGGGAAAGTGTATGTCCTGATTTGTGGGACCATGGCAATGATTCTGTCTGTGTAGAATGGAGACCTTTCCCTTGTCTACCTTGTCTGAACCTGGTAAAGATCCCCATGTGCTGAAACTGAATTGACAGAGCAGTTTGGGAAAAGTATGTGAGCATATTTTGCTTCAGAAATGACCAACATTACTCACCTGCCATCCGCTGCTTAAAGGTTGGACCTCACTTCAAGGCAGATGAGAGGTGGAATTTGCAGTAGCTCTTGGTTCTGCTCTTGCTCTTTTTCTCCCCTTTTTTCTATACGCAAAGGAATGCAAGTGTGTCCCTGAACTCTACATTGAACTGACAGAGAAGCAACTCTATATGCTTTCTTCTCTCATCCTACTTCTTCCATGCTGGACTGGTCAGAATTTAACCTTTAGCAAGATCTGTCAAGCAGTGGCTGGATCCGACTATCTTCTTCCTTTCACCAATTAACTTGTTGTCCATGCTTGCCATTTCAGTGGGATCTATGATTACCTGGGTTGTTTTTAACTGATAACTGGAAGCTGTCTTTCAGAGAATATAGTCTGAAAGTATTTAGACAGAAGAGGAAGGACTGTGTGTATGATCACAAATACGACAGACACGCACCTGTAACCATGTCATGTGGGAGGCGTGCTGTTTTCTCCCCAGTGAGAAGGACGATCATGCCCTGACGTAGCAGCTGAGAATTTATTTCATCATATTGAGAAATTCTCCCAACCAAAACTTCAGCCACCTGTGCCACCAGAAACATAATCAATCTTAGCCAGTAAATCATAGCACCTCAGTGTTTTGAGCAACGCAAATTCTTCAATGTGTTAAAACACGATTGAATATTGACAGCAGGATAGGATTTGTGAAGCCTCTCATGATCAATCCCTTGATTGGTAAATTACAGTCTGAGGAGTTATGATACGCCTGATGGTTAAGAGCAGTTATGTTTTTAACAGATTCCTACACTTTTTGCAGTCGGAGCTTTGAAATCTGAGCTATAACCCACACAGGAGCAGGAATATAAGCTCTTCTTTCACAGACCATATACAATGGATACTTGTATTCATACTGTATATTTGCTTTCCTTTATTTCTGATCATATCGCAGACCACCAATTTGGGTGTTTTTTCTGAATTACAACTAAGTACTTTTTTCCACAGCAGATTGTTTTCACATTTATCCAATTTTTAGTTTTTCACTTGTCAAATAAGAACTTCTTAGGTAAATAAACATGGAGGTTTTTTCTAGCTTGTCTGCTATTCTCTGTGAGGTAACAATACCAAGCGACGGTTACAAAAACCAGACACTGATATCAGCCACACAGCATCTTAGACCAGAAATCATGCATTCTTCTAGCTGGCTGCAAAACACGAGTAAAAGTCTTGTCCTTTTAATTGTTCTGACTTCTAAATCCCAGCTGAAAGGAAATGTATAATTCAGCCTGTCCCAGAGCTGCTCACACTAGCATCAGCTTTCTGTGGTGCTGCAAAGGCAGGGCATCCACTCTTCCTCCATGCAAGACTGTCAGACATCAAAGAACATACCCCATAAATCCCTCAGCTGTGTATCTTCACCTGCAGATATGGCATCTTGACACTGCTGGCTGCCAGGACAAGTTAAAGCGATGCTCCATTTACTGTGCTTTAGAGGAAAACATTCAAGGAACCTTTCAAGAAAACCATTTCTGGAAAGGTCATGGAAAACTTCTATCGGAAGAATTGAATTGTGCTCCTCTCTGCAGAAGTGTGCACCTGAACACATGCTTGGCTTACCAGTGATAATTTACTAGTTTGACTTTTGGTGGACAAAAGGCAATAACATTGCAGGACCATCTTGTATTGGAAAAGGCTCTGATCGTTTACAGGCCTGGCAATGAACATTTTGAGATGTCTGCATGCCAAACTGGCACACAGCACCCTTGATAAGCTCAATGGCTGGTCAGCAGCTTGTGTTGGATGTGTTGGTGAATTTAGTCAAGCCTATTGCGTCAAATGTACATTGCATTGTAACAGCCTCTTTCAACAGGTAAATGACCAAAGAGGCAGCAAATTAAACTGTGCTTCAGCCCTGTATGTAGGGTTTCCTGCTGTGCAGTCACTGAAGTATGCACTGACAAACATGTCTTAACCGATATGTAGGACTCGCCTCCAGAGTGGAATCTTAAATTCCTTCTCCAGCACTGTGCAGAATTGTCTTCCACCAGTGAACCAGGCTGACAAAAAGGTTTGAAACCTTGATTAGACAAATCTCTGCATGAGGGAGAGAAGAGCAAGAGCAAAGCTATAACCTGGGGACTGGGGAGTTGGGGATGCCAGAAGGCTGTTCTGGAGGATGGTTAAATTCCAGGCAGGAAAGTCAAATATGTCAAAATTTTGGTGTCTCTTCACTTTGGAATTGTGACTTAAATTTAAACTGAAATAGTACTACACTGTAAGAAGGCCGTCTGGCTTTGTTGTGCTCCTTGACAATCACAAGCTGCTTGAAGCCGCTTTGGGCACAGAGTGAGGGATGTGCGGGGTCACTCAGCTCAGTCCTCTAGTGTTGCAGGAAGCCATGCTCTGTGGTGTCTTTCAGAAACATGTCCAGTTCTGTCTTGAAGACACTGAAAAATACGCTGCTTATTCCACATGCTGGGATCTGCATCTCCAGAGACTGGTGGTTAGAAACCTTCTCCTGCTTCCCAGCATGGCTGTATCCATGGCTTCCTTCTTCTCGTCTGTTCTGCTGCCAGGATTGTCTGAAAACTTCAGTAGTTCTCCTCCAGCTTTGCATTTGTCTTCAACAACCATATTCTTTTAAAGCTTTCATTTACCTAGGCTAAGCAGGCCTAGGTCTTTTAATCTTTCTTGTGTGATATTCCTTCCATTCTCGTGATCAGTTACATGGGTCTCCTCCATTCCCAATTTTATTGCTTGTAAGTGTGGATTGTCAGAATGCAGTGTGCAGCGTTCATGTTGGGTTGCTATCAACGTCTTCTTATAAGGGCATGAATGCTTTCTTTCCCCTGCTGGAGATAGTTGCCATGTATCTCCAAGGGCCACACATACCTATATACAAACATAACCATATCATAGTATTAGCTCCAACCGTCTTGTTACGTGACTAATCTGGACACATGTCTATCCTTTCTAATTTTTCAGCTGATTCCATCTCATAACAGATATTATAAGTTTTTAAAATGGATGATTTTGTACTTGTATTTCTACCTCTTCAATCTGAAAGGGCAATAAGGTCTTCCTTCCTTCTGTCTTCCATACTGACAGTTTTTTCTGTCCTTGCTAATGGCTAATTGTCATTCACTCATTCATACTCCTACTTTTGCATTGGTAAATAATAAAAATTACATCAGTCCCAGACTTGGTCCCTGAGGAACTCCCCTTGATGAACTAGTTCTCCTGAAGGGAAGTTGTGTGTATCCCAGCTGTACTACCCAAAGTAACCATACTCAATTTGCAAGACGACTGGGGAGCCAGGGCAAGAGTAGGAGCCAGAGGAAGAATGATGTGAGTCTGCCCAGGGAGGCTCGCAAGTGGGGAGGTTGAGGTGGGGGGAGTTGTCGAGACCCACACTCAGAGCAGTCAGAGAAGGGCACAGATGAAGACCCAGCATCTCCATAGTGAGCTCCTCCTGTCAAGTCAAAGCACTTTCAGCATCTTTGAAACTTGACTGCAGTGGCAATGACAACCTCTCAGGGGGGACGGCACTCCTTGCGCTGGGGACTATGGGAACACCAGGAGTGCTGCTTGGAGGACTTACACCTCACAGTGCAGGAATGTCTGGCAGTTTTAAAAGTTTCCACAGAGGCAGGTTTTCAGAACAGACACTGCTTTCTGCTGTTTGAGACCCAAACATTGCTGCATTGTGCTCTCACACGAAAACCAGAAAGCTATGGGGAGCAGGAGTATGTTTGTTTGCCTTATTCTCATTTTCTGAGAACAGAATTGTGCCAAAATAAACAAATGGTGAGCAGTCAGCAAGATTAAAAATATTTTTTTTACAATCTATATATTTTAAAGTGTCAGTGATAAAAGCTTCATGTGCATATAGGCACACACTCCCTTTCTGTTTTGCTCTTTTATGGTTTTTATAACAGTTTTCCTTGCAGGAAACCATTGCCATTAGAAGTATATGAATAAGAATATGAAGAAATTTAATTTGTGTTAAAAACCAAAAGAAAAGAAACATATCCTATATCAAAATTCAGGCTCTCTGATTCTCATTTTATTTAATCCCACATTTAATCCCTCAGACCTGTTAGAGTTTACTGTTAAGCAAAGTTGTCCCATTTACACTCCAGGACAAATTTGTTTGAAATACAATCCTGAACTTCATCCCAGACTGCAGGAAAACATCTATCCACATCTGAAGAGGATTAAATGCAAGCTCTCCAAAGCCCCGTCTATCTATCAGCAACCCTAAAAAGCCTATCACTATAGTGTCTAGACACTGAGATAACCATCCTGATGGAAGCAGATGGTAAAGACCTCTCCAGATCATGGATTTCCATGAAAGATATAATGACACAAGGTTAGATTAACAGTGTCTTGGCAAAGCTTTTCATAGGAAAAAGACACTACCATATTTAGATACACACAACAGGAGGAAGTTAATAGTGGATTTTTTTAAATTCACCCAGGCTGAAAATTGATGAACCTGAGCCTGGACTGCAGCAATAAATGAAGACTAGAAGAAGGAAAGAAAGAAAAAAACTATGGCAAGGGCTCCAGAGCAGATTTACATCTCAGGAAACGAAATCAGGGAAACTGAAGAACTAAAAATGAATGCATTTCCTTGAGATAAACACATATGGGAATGTTTTTATTCCAGTGAAAGAACTCTTCCTGAACACTGGATGCAAGAGGAGTCAGAGTCTCATTTAAGACTTAGTAAGAATAAAATTTAAGACCTTCATGAGCCAAGATCCCAAATACTCTGAAACTCCCTATTTACTCAAGCAAGCTCCTGTTGAGCCAAACAGTTTGACTGAGTGCAGCACTTGGGAATTTGCCCTCCAAATCCCCAGATAAGCACAGTCCTCGAATCAGAATTCTCTATATACAAAGGAAAAGGACCATGAAAATCTTTATTTTACTTTTTCATGTTCTCAAACCTCCACTCACCCCACTGATCTTGGGTAAGAGGCCGGCTTCGTCCTCAGTATTTTGGATGCACCATCACTCAATGGGACGTTGCTGTGCCATTGACTGTGGTGATTTTAAACATTTTCCTTGGAGTGGGAGACAGGTAGACAGGTTTCTGGGGCTCTGTAACACATTCAAACAGTAGAGGAAGTATCTGGCAACCAAGACAATATCAGACAATCTTAACAAGTTTACAGCTGCTTCTAATTTTATAGTAAGTAATTGTGGCTAGAAAGCAGTGGTTCCTACACGGTAAAATGGGAAAGTCTGGAAAACAATAACAACTCCTAGACTTGATTCTTGTCAAAAATGTAAAAATAATAATGTGCAAATGAGGGCTGGGACTGGAGAAAAAAAAATAAACTTCACCATGGAATAATCAGAAAAGAACTTTTAAGCCAGGTGAAATGATGCTTAGGCAGCTAATTCCACAAACTAGCTTCCTATACAAAGAATATCTGTGCTGTTGTACCACAAGCAGGACAGACTGCTGTACCATGAGGAAAACCACATCTGATGCTCCGCAACCTCTCCTAAGATTTCATTTTTAAGCAGGAACGATCCAGTTAGGAATGGGTGTGGAGAAGGGCGTCTAGAGAATGGGCTGCACTAACTGTGATCAAACCTGAATGCAAAAGTATGATTGTCTTAGCCCGGCAAAATAAAGGCAGAGGGGGTGATGTGTCTGCTCACTTAAATATATTAGGAGGAGAGACAGCTACAGTCAAGATTAATTTTTAAAGTTAGGGACAATATTGACATGATAACAAGTAGAACATAATTGCGGATGCATATAGCCTCAAAAAGGCTACCATATCAGAAAAATAGTAGTAGCTATCTGAGGGGGTGTGTGCTGGAACAGACTTCTACAAGGAGTAAAATGACATAAAAGACCCAGATTGGCTTTATTTATTGATGAGGGACTTGCTGCCGTTGTGCCAATATTGATACAGCTGGCACGTCACACTGTAATATTTATTGTAACTTATTTTAAATTAATCTAAAAGTTGATCATGAGATGCAATATATAAATTAAAGAAAATACATTTCCCTGGAGACCTTCCCTTCCAACAGCAACGTATATAAAAACTGAATATCAGTCATTAGTAATTTGATGTAATCTATTTTCAGGATATTTCATTCCGTAACTGAAAGTTGTTTTTGCTGCAGGTGGCACCTTTAAGGGTAAAAGAGTCTTCTTGTCTAATAGAAGAGCACCAGCCTGTTGGAAGATTAACTTCAGAGGCACAGACCTTCAAAGCAATTGTTCTCACCCATTTTTCCTGTCTAGACTGACCTTCCCTACCCCTTCCCCCCAGCCAGCACAATACAGCTACATTTTTATTTTTTCTTACCAGTGCAAACACATGGTAGGGTCCTCCAAGATTAAAGACAGGGCAAGTCCCACACCTTTTACCAGCCAGGTGGGAAGTCTTTGTGGGACAAAACCTGATGGCTGGAATTCTTCCTTTGGGTGGTATTTACTTAGACATTAGTTAGAGGTTTTACTTGAGCTCAGAGCCACAGTGCACTAAGCACTGTATGAACACACACAGCTTCACTCCAGAGAGTGAACAAGCTAAAAAAACCCAGATGTACCAAATGGGTACAATAAAACAAAAGGAAGAAATTATTTACTCAAGCCATACCCTGGATTAATCAAAAAATCCAGGAAAGGAACCAAGGAAAAGAACTCCCACATCTCAGCCTTATGCTTTATGAAATGAATAATATTGCTTTGGATGTGCAATGGCCTCTGGACTGTGATTAAGCAGAATCTATAGCTACATGTATAGATTCTTTACCAGCCTATATACACAGCGGCTGCAACAGTTTATTTCCCCTTCTATCTAAACAAATACCAATAATTCACAAATTTATTTTAATTTTCACATTTGACTGGTAGAAGGCTCAACAAGTTCATCAAATTAAGTAATCCCATCAGTATAAAAGAGTAGTTTAAAACTCTCCATTAAATGATGCTGTCCCAGCATTCTCTTACTTTACAAACTATATCACCAGGATCTCTATAAAAAAAAGACAAATAGGTAACAAAAAGCTTCTTTTTCCTTTATAATATAGAGTGTAAAAAGGGAAAAGACAGTCAGTGTTTTGGGAGCTTTAAGATAAAATTAGGGAATAAAGCAAAGATACCAGATGCTCCATTAAAGGGAATGCATTAGTACAAGCATCTCTATCTCTTAGTTTCTGGAATAACTAAGGCATCTATTACTAGCACAAAAGTAGTACGTAAGTAGAGCGTGCTTTGGCAAAGTAAGGTAGCATAAGAAATACAAAATTCACATTTAATCTAGTGCCACATTCAGAAAAGTCCAAACCAAAATAAGACAAAAAAATCCCCATGGGATACTAGGGGAATGACTGAAAGTGTTTGCAAGACTCACACATTCCTCACGGTTCTGGGGTCACTCTATCAGTTGTGGCCATGCAAAACAGGAGTTGCTCTGTGATGGGAATCTGGGTTGTTGCATTTTCTCCAACCTTACTGTCACATAGATTTACCCCTTTTGGCACAACAGAAATAGCAAATTTTTGCCTTTGTCCTTTAAGAAGGTATTTTCTGATCTTGCATCAAGAAATAAGGTGGGTAGAGAGAAAACCAACAGTATGAGGAAAGCAAGCCTGTGTGCACTAATGTGTAAGAGTTCCCTGAAAAGGAAGACAACAGCACAGTACATTTTTTTCTCGTGGGGGTAAAAAAGACAGTTACAAAGCTCTGGGGATAGGAGAAGAAAGGGCAAGATAATCAAGGGAACATCCCTTCAAAGCATGCCAATAGAAATGTGCTATTTCAAAAGAGACATGTGGAAGGGAGGAGAGGAAGCAGCCGTGAGATGGGTAACAAATCAACAAAGGACAGGCTTTTGAAATTTACTGCTTTCCCTAGTGGCAGAAACTCGTGAGTCGTGGACTGGAAATGGCAGTAACTCACATCAGGAAACCATCTGTCCATCTGCGCTGTTAACACCAGTATGTATGGATGCAGGTACGTGGCAGGAGCTTAATGGATGGGAGCATCATCAGCTGGGGCTTGCAACAAAGACATCAGCATCTCCGGGGGTACTGAGACCACACTTCTGCAATTGTCGCAGAAATGGTCAAGTTCTGCATGTTCCTCACAGATGACTGTACCAGGGAGAAAGGATATGCAAACTTATGATTGTATATTAGGGCAGGGCTGAGACACCAATGGTGGGGAATACCATACGCAAGAGGACACGCTGTGGTGATACTCTATCC
The DNA here is from genome assembly GCA_013397275.1 of Burhinus bistriatus. Classification (NCBI taxonomy): domain Eukaryota; kingdom Metazoa; phylum Chordata; class Aves; order Charadriiformes; family Burhinidae; genus Burhinus; species Burhinus bistriatus. Next base: position 218,067 of record VYXH01009021.1, read on the forward strand.
AAGGAGGCTGAAGAGACCCTCCAAAAATTGGACTACAGCTTTTCTTAATTTCTTTCCCTCTGGTTAACCTCTATTTCTTTTCAGTACTATGTACATGTGATGCTTTCTTTAAGCAAGTTGGCCCTGGTAGATGCAGAAGAGCTTGTTTGCTCACACTTTCCTTCACAAGATGTGGCCTTGTAATGTTCCATAGTGGGATTTGGCTTTGGGACGGGTACTGAAACCTCAATTTCAGGGACAATGTCAGGTGAAAGTGGTGGGAAGGAGAGGAAAGTAACCACACTGTCTTGCAGTGGTAGTTCACCAGTGGCTTGATAAGAAGGAAAAAAAAGTGTCTATATCTTCAGCACAACAAATTTTACTTTGGGTGGGAAGAAGGAGGAGGGAAGACTGCGGGACCTTGAAAGAGCTGTGCTGACTGCCTTAGCACATGGTGTTAGCTCTGCTATCAGCTTTAGAAATGTCTTCCATTGAAGATATAATGAGATTCACATCAGTACTTCATTGTTTGCGGTGTACTAAGAAGACGGCAGTATCAGAGAGAGCTGAGACAGAACTGTGTTTTCCTAACATATTGTTGGAAAGAAGGGTGGGTATGAAGGGTGGTGGGTGGGTGGTGGAGGAATGGAAGAGAAATCTTGTAAATGCTTTCTCACAACTGTAAAAATTGTATGTAATTTGATCCTTTCTGAAGATTTTTCTAATATCTAAAAAGGGGGATAATCTTCAGCTCAGCATAAGATGTTTGAGGGGATTAGCTATCCTTCCCAGTCAGACGGATAGCAATAATTCACACTTCACAAGTCTCCCAGTAGCTAGTCTCTAATAACTTCAGTAAGGTTAATAATTATGCTATAAAATTACCTGGCACTTGAACTGGCAACCGGTTTTACTGCCTGGAGGTGACTGTTAAACAATCTGTGTCTATTGGCAAGCAGCACCACATGTATACCCTTGCAAACCCCTTCCCCCATGATGGGTATGTGAAATAGCATGGCACATTCACCATGCTGATTACTTATTTTTTGTATCCTGCTTGTGTTCATCACTTCAGATACCAGAAGATATATGAAGTGTGTCCTCCAAGGCAACATCTACCCCAGCTTGGCACCACAAACAGAAATAGGTCATTGGTATCTGTGACTTTTTCAAAGGCAGATGAGGTCAAACACTGTAAAACCTGGTCTTTAAATCTTAGCCATAAGGAGGATATTTATCACTGCTGCTTTAGGCATCTTTGTGCTATGCCCTCGTTCAAAACCTGCTCTTGACATGTCGCAGATGTGAGCATATGCTGTATGTTGTTCAATATTGATCACTTTGCCTCAGAAGCCTCAGAAGAATGGCAGGAGCATTTGGTGAGAATGTGCATGGGATTTGCAAGAGGCAGATACGGTATTACCTGGATGATTGTTTTATTTGAGAGGTTTGGACACATTCTGAAAGAGGCATTGATTAGTAGCGATGGTGTGACTAAGACTGGTTTTCTTTTATTAGCTAGGAAGACCATGATTTGATTTTGAAAAAACTGGTCGGCACTGCTCAAGCAGGTGGTAAATCCCCCCCACCTCCAGTGGCAAAACCACGAATGCAGATAGCTCATTCATTCAACTTATTCTCCATAGGCTGAAGTCTGAGTGTGTTGATTTGTGATCTCCATTCTGGTATGGAGATTTCTTCTCACCACAGGCTCTTTCCACATTCAGCTTATCTCTGTAAGATGAGATCTCTCAGCGTCAGGGAGTGCTTGGGCCCGACCTTTGCAAAACAGTAATCAAGCTGATAAACTATCTCATTTTTGGCAATTGTGGCCTCCTCGCTACATTCAATTTCTAGATTTAGGGTCATCATTCCAATGGACTCAAAAGAACAGAAAAGAAGACAGAACAGCTCCAGTGAACCTCAGCATTGCTGAGCACCTGGTGGGAAAAATCTGCCTGCAGGGAATATTATCTGATAGCAGCACAGGCTTTTGTAGATAGTGACAAGTGGAAAGGATGAGCTAGTTCTCAGAATATTTGCTATATTTATTGTCATTGCTGCACATTTATGAAGGGCCTGTTTACTAATGTGGTTCTCAAATCTGCAGGCAAATATACATTGACATATGGTGATAATGGGTGGTCACATCTCTGTGCTCATGTAAATCCAGGTCCAGGACCAGGATTATAGACAAGGGATGAGCTATACCCTATAAGATGTTGGCTGACTGATGTTAAGAGATTCTTTTGAGAAGACTTAGTTACAAACAGGACTCATGCATTTTAAAATGGAGCTGCATGTCAAAACACGGTGTTTGGAGGAATTTTGAATTCAAGTTCTTTATTTGGATTTAGCCCACAAAAATGACCTCTTTCTCTTGCCCATTGCCAGGGTAAAAACAATCTAGTGCTTTTACCTCTGAAATGTAGCTTGCAAAGGAGACTGCAAAAGGAACAGAGGTTAAATTAAACAATCATTTGCCCCAGGTGGATTCTTTGCCTGCTGTTAGAATGCAACGGAGCTGGGTGACACACGTCTTTGTGGCATGAATACTTTTAGCATTAATTAGAACTAAAATGTCAGTAGCAATTAAACAATATTAGTCTACAAAATTAGGGTAAAAGGGTTTGAGTGCTCAAGGCTGCTAAAGTTGCACAGGTACAACAAAACATTTACGTATTTCCCTTGTAATTCTTCACATATATGAAGGCAGGCTCCTACTACGAGGTTGGTCAAGCCTGAATCAGCAAAATATTGTATACTTGCCTCTGTGTGTAGAGACTGTCATGTTTTGAAAATCTGCATCTGAAATGAGTTTCCTTGCTTTTAATCATTTAACATAGAGATTTTTTTGTGTCAGCTGAAGATGCCTTTTAATGCTTCTCCCGACTACAACATTCTTAGTAGAAACTTCTTTCCCTTGGACAAATGGTTTTTCTTGTGCAAAAGTTTTTCTTGTTCAAAAGTGCTTGAGGGAGAGTTTAAATGGTAAATTTGCGGTATAAATGTGTATGGAATTCAGCTGCCTGCAGGGATCTCCTTCTGTAGTCTATAGGATGATAGGGACAGGCAGGTTGGCTGCTATTCCCAGCTTTCTATGTAGTCTGTTGTGTAATCGCAGGAAAGCCCACTTAAACTCTCTGTTCTTTAGTTTACTTATAACAGATGAAGAAGGGCATCTCCTTTTGTCTGGGGCTGTGCAAGCACCCAGGAAATTAATGATGAGACCTCCAGCCTGAAAAGCGTCTTGGCTAGATTTTGCTGTATTGTTCATCAGAAACCTCAGAACTTAACAGTTTTGAGCCCTCCAAGACCTAAATATTATTACGGCCTAACAGAAGTAAGGACAGTGCAAACCAAGCCCTAACCCAGACTATTAAAATTTGGCTTTGTACAACCATAGAATAGGTCAAGGCAGAACTTGTAAGCACTGATATTTCTTCCCAAGGGAGTGAACCAACTGGAGATTTGGCTCCAAGGCTGAAAACACACCCAACACAGTCAGCAATCTTTCAGAAATGTATTGCTTGTCGCCCCTCACTACTTAATTAAAAGGAATGTCAGGCATTTCTGAGAAGACAGTGGGTGACTTGTCAAATGTAACGAAGAGAGAAAATAATTTCAGAAAGAAAGAAAGTCTATGTAAATTACAATACCCATCTTTTTCTACACTAAACCACAGCTATGATCATTTTAAGTGATTTTTGTATGGCATTTTAAAATGAAATGTGATTCTCTTGTTCATTCTCTGGCAATATGCCCTGAAATATTCCATTAAGTGTTTTCAATTACATGCCAGTCCCAATAGGATCTCAGTAAGAGGTTTTAAAAAGGTATCCTATCTAGTACATTATCTAATGCAGTTTGAATGCTATCAATGTTGCAATAAATAAAGATAAATTAAGTAATATAAAAAACACTGTTGTAGCTTTGAATCAATAGTTTGGGTAGCAGCTGAAGAGATGCACATATGTACTCTTCTCCTTAAAGAAAGGTTTCAGCACTTGGCACTGGAGCAAGATTTTTATGTAATATCTCATTTCCATCACCTTGTATCAAAGTCTATTTCAGAAATAAAAACAAAATGAAACCTAAACTACATTATTATTTCTGAATGCTTAGATGAGTGTATTTTTGAAACATATGGAGGTACATTATCTGTATTATGACACAAATTACTGCTCAAAGGCTGAGTGGAAGAGGCTGCTGAGAGCTGCAACTAACAGCACACTTTGCTTTTCCATGCAACACCAGAGTAGAAGGGGATGCGCACAAGTGTGTGCCTCTGCATGTGCATCTGCTAACGTGCTGGCCGTTTGTATCGCTACCAGTGGAGCTGATCGTGTTGTTCATTCTAGATAATTCATTGGACAAGTTTGTCCCGTTCCTTTAAATACTTGAGCATGCACATCATTTTACTGATATGAAGTCTCATATTTCAGCAACGAAAACCTCTTTATCAATGTAAACTGTTCACAAGATCAGGTTTTTGAACCTGTTTTTATTTCTTACTCCAAACTGTTCACAATAATCACGCTGTTTAGCTTGACTATGTGTTTGGTTCTACTGGTACCTGGAATGGAGGTGTGGGAGAGCTCATGTAATACCACATGGCATTACTTCTCTTCTCTGACTTGATGGCTTGAAGATTAAACATCAGTAGGAATTCCCCTTAGAATGGCTAGTTTTAAATCCCCATAATATAATCTTGCGTAGGAATGGTGGGAATAAACAAGCCAACTCATTTTCAGATGGGACTTAGTTGCTTGTGAATATAATCGCATGGTATAGTGGTAGTAGGTATGTTGACTCTGTAGTTCCTTCCTGGGACCATGACTTATATCTCTAACAGGATCCTAGGATCAAGTTGCTCTCCTCTGCCTTTCTCATGGCTTGGCTGTGATCCTTTGAAGTCCACATTTACAACTCTTTGTCCTGGGAGCCCCTTAGCTTTCACAGGGAGAAGTTGTGAAGAAACATCATTGTTTTCATATTTGATGACAGGCTGGCTGTTGGGAAATGAAGGTAAAGAAAGGAGAGCTCCATCACTGTCCAATTTGCTTGGTTGCAAGCTTCTTAGCTTCGTGTCATATTTTAACAAAGATTTATAACACGCTGACTGGCTAAGGCCCCAGGGTTGCTAGAAGTAAAGGGTGGGGGGAGGGAACAAAAGCTGCTAATAGAAATGTAACATTACATTATGATAATTAGCATGAAATGTGAAGATTTTTATAAATTGCTTATCTGTTTTAATTATTCTTGAGACATCTGTAATATTAATGCACGGATAACGAACAGTTAATTGGAAAATAAATGAGAGATCTAAATGTATTTTTTCCCCCTGTGTATATCAAAGGAAGCCTGGATATTAAATCTTGAACTTCCAAATTCTTGTTGTTATATTGTAGAAATGTATAAATTAATCAAACATTTATTATATAAACCAAGCCTTGTCAAATCCCAATTCTGATGGATTAACTAGTGAAGGAGTCTTTATGCTGTGAAAACGGTGCAGTTTGTTTCATTTTTTAAACAATTCCTTAGTCACCCCCATCACCAGCAAAATATATCTGTAAGTAAGTTCTCTCTAAATGACATTTTCCTTCTTTTCCTCTCCCTCTGTATGTTTCACAAATGTGAATTTCCCATACAGAAAACAGCATGTTTTAAGCATGAACAAAATGACTATACGATGACAGTAATTTTCCATTAAGTCTTCTTGGGAGCCACTACAAAGCAAAACTATATGTATGTTCCCACTGTCTGCATATATTAATGTGCTATGTACGTATATACATGCTTCGTCACTGAAGAATAAATACAAAAAACAATTAACTGTATGGGTAGCCAGAGACATAAAAGTGAAAAGATAGGAATAGAATAAAACCTGAGAAATGTAGCAGATACAGAGGTAAACATCTTTAAATCAAAAGTAGGACTTAGAGTTTCTGCTCTGCTGCAGTTTCATGTTTATTAAAAGGATTTATCCTGGAATCATCAAGACTGAGGCCACTAGCTGTTCAGTTCTCCATTTATCTTATTGATTTCCAAGTTATGAGGATTACAAAATCCAGTCATGCAAACCCCCCTCCAAAGGATTTTGCAGGCTCCATGAAAAACACATTCTGCAAACAACACGGAATTCACTCTTCCTTCTCTCCTATTTCCAACCCTCCCCTCCCCTCTAATTTTTCTTGCACTATAACGAGCGCACAGCTAATGCGAATCAGGCAATGTCTCTCTTACACAAACACTATCGTTT